>CM055116.1:446141217-446476217 GCA_029206835.1 Rana muscosa
CAGTGCCACCTCACCCATGCAGACAGTGCCATCATCAGTACAGCCTGATCAGTGCCCATGGGATGCTAGGGGTCAGCTGGGGGCGTGTCAGGGTCTGGGTATGTGTTACAGCTAGGTACTTTGCTTGCACAGCCTCTTCGGAGGAGGGGGGGGGGGGTGATGAATCTCAGTCATGTCTTCTCTGCCACTCCGGAGACTCTGTTGGAGAATCTGACGAGTTGGAGAATATGACAGAACACCTGGTCCCAGCCCACAACTGCTCAGGTCATGTGTGACGTGCTGGTTGCCTCTGAGACTCCTGGGAGGTGGGAGTTGTAGTTTGCTCCCACTGCCAGGAACTTCAGTGCGGCAATATTACAACTCCTAGAGTGCAGCGCAGGCCAGCCAGTCAGCGACTGCCTTTTAGCACTGTTTAACCCAGACCTGCTAGGGTTTACACCTTTTCTTCAAGCAAAACCCGAACACTTTAGCAGCGCATTTTTTTTTTTTTTGGGGGGGGGGGTATACCCTATAAGATTGTAAAAGACCTGGGACACTTTTGGTGGCCTGAAAGAGAGTAGTAATGTGGCGCATAGCTCGCCGCAGCAAACAGTTCACGTGGCTGAATTGCGAGTGTTCTGCATGGAATAGCAGGGGGGGTGGGGAGAGATAGATATGTGCTGGCGGGCAGTGGCGGTCGGTGATCAAATTTGTTTGGGGGGGCGCAAACAAACTGATTCTGAAAAAAAAGAATCAAATGCAGCCACTGTGCCCCATCAAACGCAGCCACTGTGCCCCATCAAACGCAGCCACTGTCCCCCATCAAACGCAGCCACTGTCCCCCATCAAACGCAGCCACTGTGCCCCATCAAACGCAGCCACTGTGCCCCATCAAATGCAGCCACTGTGCCCCATCAAATGCAGCCACTGTGCCCCATCAAACGCAGCCACTGTGCCCCATCAAATGCAGCCAACTGTGCCCATATGTGCTTGGGGGGGTCAGATATGTTCTGAGGGGGAGGGCGCTTTGTGAGAGAAAAGAGCCAGTGCAAGGGGGATGGGTAGGGGGTAGGATATGTGCTGGAGGGGTGTTTTGGGAAGGAAGAGAGGGGTTGCCAGATTTCAAATGTAATCCACACTGAAGTTCTAGCATTGCCTTCCCCCTCCCAGCACATCCTCCTAACCCCTCAATCACTCATATGACATCTACCTTGTCCTCCTTTCCAGACACTCTCCCCCTCCCTCCTCCATCTACAGTACAGAGCATAATAAAAACTTTAGTGCAGAGTGCAGACCTGAGATTCAGAGTGTCCCTTCTCCTCCCCCCTCCTCCTCCTCGTGTGTGTACAGAACGGACTGAGAAGGAGGGGAGGAGCTTTGATACACTGCTCTGCTCTGCTCATCCAGCTGTCAGGCAGAGAGGAGACTCGTCACTGGCGGAAAAAAAAAGTTAAAGTAACAGACAGCGCTGCGGCCGTTCTAATGATAAGGTAGGCGGCCTGGGGGGAAATCTCCCCCCTTGCCAGCCCGCGCCTGCTGCTGAGCGCTCTGCTACTTTGCAGTGTTTGGACGCCATCCAGTCGCATCAACTCTGTGCACTGCTAATTCTTCCCAAAAAGCATGAGACTTAAATACATCAGCAAGCTTGTACTCAACCCCTGAAGAAGGATATACACATACAACAATAGGAATTAATTTCCCTGTTATATCTTTTCCGAAACATGTAGGGTCTTTCTGTTGCCTCTGCAATTTTTTATGTTTTGACACCTGTCTGTAAACATCTTGTATAGTGCAACAGCCAAGCATCTGTATCTCTGTACGATTCATGCTTTTCCTCGTTATAATTGTTTTTAATATAGCATATTTTTTCTACCAATAAATATTGATACTTTTCAGTACTTACCTACTTTTGTTGTCGTCCTGGGTTCAGTTCCCATCCATACTATCCCCTTTGGGGCATTTCTTCTCTACAATGCATATTTGGGATGTGATTGGAACTACCAGGAAGAGTTCCTAAAATAGATTCTTCTCCAATTGTTCTTCTCTTATTTCACTCTTAAATTGTTGTCAAATTTTATTATGTTTGGGTTACTCAAGCAATTTTTATTACAAATCTTGTTGACTCTTTATATGTTAATCCAACAATTTATCTTCTAAGTGTCTTATTTTATTGTCGTATCTGCATACCTTTTTTACTAAAAATATATTAAAACAAAAAAAAAAAAATATTAAAATAATTTAAAATATAAAATTAGACAGGGAGGGCAAAAAAGTGCAACGTTCAGTGCTGCATACTGTTGGTAGACTCTGAACTGCGCAGTAATCCAATTCACCTCCTGAAGGAGAAACAGTGCATTCCCTTTTGCCCAGTCTGTACATGGGGCTTTAAAGTCAGCAATGAACATGAAATATGAATTTTAAGAGTGGTCAAATGGAAAAGTCGACTTTTAATCAGCAGTTACAGATACACTACTGCTCTTTGCGCCACGATAGTAAATCGTGTCGCAAGGATTACAGAAGAAAACTTTTTACTACCACAGTTCATAGAACGGACAGAAAACAAACAGTACAACGGTATATTTTTGCTTCCTTTATTTTTTTTGCAGGTGTATCACAAAGACGACGTACCCCACTAAACTGAACAAAACTTGAGATGGCAACAGATTGGTGGAATGTGTGTGATATAGAACTGCAGTGGTCTAAGAATCAAATTAACTTATATACATTTATTATTTTACTATATCTAAATCAATGCATTGGAATGAAGCTTGAACCTGTAGTAGAAGCAATACTACTCACATTTAGCTTTATTTCATATATCAGTAATTTTGTTAGAGCACCCTTAAAGACATCCCAGGGCTGATTCCCAGAGACGTACCACAATTACACCTATCAAGGCAAATATTTCACTTAATTGTTAATGCAAAATCATGTAGAGATAAATGCTAGTGAATATCACTTGGATTCTTGGATCACTGCAGAGGAGACCATGACAAACATCACATACATTCTTTATTTTTCTACCTGCACTTGCCAGGGCGTTACCAAAATTGAAGGGTGGCGCTGGAGCAGTGGAAACACTGAAGTTCCCAATGTTAAAGTTTAGGGCAGGGTTAGCAGCTAGTCCGAAACCACCAAAGTTAAATCCAGTGGTGTTGGACGTCACTGGTTCAAGCCCTCCAAATCCTGATGAGTGGGAAGCATGAAGAAAAAAGGTGGCAGGAAGTAAAAACAAGTTTAGAGAGGATTATAGGTAAGCATATATCCAGGATGGTTTAACAAAAAATAAAAGTATAGGAAAAGCATATATCCATGTTGGCTTTATTAATAAATATTGAAAACTCTCATGCATAGTATGCCAAAGTACTGCAATTTCATATTTATATATTGAACAATTTAAAAAGTTCTCACACTTGCCACATTTATACTGGCGAAAGGTATGTTTATGTTGATGCAACTGACAGTATCAATATTTCACACCTTCAGGCTTCAATTTAGGGGGGTACATGCTGTAGGGATTAAAACGCACTTCAAATCCTAGGTTAAAGAGGGAAGAGCCCCCCCCCACTAAGATGTAAATCAGTTTTTAATGGAATAAGTGTCTGTACATCCAACTAGAGTCTACTATTCAGAAGAGCCAATACCAAATTTCAAAATTTTCCTTAAAGTGGTTGTAAACCTCAGTCATGGAATTTGAGCAAAGCACATATCTGCAGTGTTTACCCATCTCTCCCCAAAGGTGTAATTTCTCTCTGGTGCTTCATTCCTCTGTTATCAGCGTGAGTCACTTCTAATAAGTTTTCCAGACAAAGTTGTGTCAGAAGGGAGGTGGAGGGAGAACTCAGAACGGAGCTCGTCTATTCACAACAGTTCTTGTGCTGTGTGGGAGGAGGGGGGTGTTTTCCTTTCCTCCAATCAGCTCTCATACACTAATGCATACTCTCTGCCTCCTACCGACAGATGATTTAAGATTTTTAACAGGATCTGCACTTTTGAAGGGGTGTAGAGGGGAGAAGACTGCAGATAAACAAAGTCAAATCTATGTAGAAAGATTTGTTTAAATCTCTGTGTATCATCTGAGGCTGTTTACTTCACTGGGTATAAGTGAGGGTTTACAATCACTTTAAATATACTAATACTTTGAAGTGTTCCTGCAATTCTTTACGATCACTAGTATGGACTTGAGACACGATGTGTGCTATCACTCTCCAAAGACATTCTTTATGACTGAGAAACTGAGCAGTAGCTATCCTAAAATGTCAGTGTGGTCAGTCTCATGAGTCTTAAAATATTTTGGCACAAGATTACACTGCTGGATGATATAGAACACTTTACCTATTGGAGAAATTTCTCTTCACTTCCTTGCCTGGAAATGCAACAGGAAGAGTGAGAAACAAATCTCTTCAGTGATGATCATTCCCCTCAGCTGTCACCAAAACAGCGGGTGCACCTGTTGGAAGACCTCCCCTCATCACAAGTTCGGATGATTTTCGCTGACCACCTTTTTTATAAAGATGTAATGGCGGCTTCACACTGATCTGCTGAGCTTGGGCCACAGCGCAGTGTACCTGTGGTTTTCATGCAGGTTAGCTTTCTGAAAGCGCACCAAAACTACAAAAGGAAAGTGCAGCCAAGTCACGCAAAAAACATGTGTACACTGCACAGCAACCAAAGTTCAGAGAATCAATGTGCCATTCTGAAATTAAGATTACCCATCATTTTCTGTCCAGTTGACAATTGTCATCAAGGGTAAATCTAAATAGAGGGAACATAGACAGTCTAAGACAGCTATAAAAGCCCCAAGAGAGTTTACAAACTCTCCTTACGCAAAAAAAAAGTTATGATTGTATATATACACACGCACACTTTATTTTTTTACACACACAGTATCTCACAAAAGTGAGTAGACTCCTCACATTTTTGTAGATATATTATATCTTTTCATGTGACAACACTGTAGAAATTACACTTTGCTACAATGTAAAGGAGTGTATAGTTTGTATAACCGTGTAAATTTGCTGTCCCCTCAAAATAATTCAACACACAGCCATTAATGTCTAAACTGCTGGCAACAAAAGTGAGTACACCCCCTACCCAAGTGAAAATGTCCAAATTGGACCCAATTAGCCATTTTCCCTCCCCGGTGTCATGCGACTCTGTTACAAGCTTTCAGGTGTGAACGGGGAGCAGGTGTGTTAAATTCTGCGTCATCGCTCTCGGTCTCATACTGGTCACTGAAAGTTCAACATGGCGCCTCATGTCAAAGAACAGAGAATATATAAAAAATAAAAAAAAAAGAATTGTTGCTCTACACATGCACTCTGCTGTGTAGTTGAGCATCGTGGGAAATGTATTTCCAAAACATCTGGGGTGTCAAGGTTCGCCATCACTGGCCTAGGCTATAAGAAGATTGCCAAGACCCTAAAAAACTGAGCTGTAGCACGGAGGCCAAGACCATACAGCAGTTTAACGGGACAAGTTCCACTCAGAACAGGCCTTGCCATGGTCGACCAAAGAAGTTGAGTGCACCTGCTCAGCGTCATATCCAGAGGCTCTTTGGGAAACGTATGAGTGCTGCCAGCATTGCTTCAGAGGTTGAAGGGGTGGGGAGGGTCACACCATCAGTGCTCAGTCCAATATGCCATCCCAGAAGGAAGCCTCTTATAGTGATGCACAAAAAAGCCCGCAAACCGTTTGCTTAAGGCAAGCAGACTAAGGACACGGATTACTGGAACCATGCCTGGTCTGATGAGACCAAGATAACCTTAATCGGTTCAGAAGGTGTCAACCATGTGTGGCGGCAACCAGGTGGGGAGTACAAAGACAAGTGTGTCTTGCCAACAGTCAAGCATGGTGGTGGGAGTGTCATGGTCTGGAGCTGCATGAGTGCTGCCGACACTGGGGAGCAACAGTTCATTGAGGGAACCAACATGTACTGTGATACTGAAGCAGAGCATGATCCCCCTCCCTTCAGAGACTGGGCCGCAGGGCAGTATTCCAACATGATAATGATACCAAACACACCCCCAAGACAACCACTGCCTTGCTAAAGAAGCTGAGGGTAAAGGTGATGGACTGGAGAAGCATGTCTCCAGACCTAAACCCTATTGAGCATCTGTGGGGAATCCTCAAACGGAAGGTGGAGGAGCGCAAGGTCTCCAACATCCACCGGCTCCGTGATGTTGTTATGGAGGAGTGGAAGAGGACTCCAGTGGCAACCTGTGAAGCTCCGGTGAGCTCCATGCCCAAGAGGGTTAAGGCAGTGCTGGAAAATAATGGTGGCCACACAAAATATTGACACTTTGGGCCCAATTTGGACATTTTCATTTAGTGGTGTACTCACTTGTTGCCAGCGGTTTAGACATTAATGGCTATGTATTGAGTTATTTTGAGGGGCCAGCAAAATTTACACTGTAAGAGCCCATTCACACAGGGGCGGCACGACTTGTCCCGTGACTCTGCCGGGCGATCGTCACACGACTTCAAAAAGGTGACTTGCAAAATGACTTTTGTATTGAAGTCAATAGAAGTCGCCCTGAAGTCGTCTCGAAGTAGTACAGGAACCTTTTTCTAAGTCAGAGCGACTTGAGTCACTCCTATTAGAACGGTTCCATTGTACAGAACGGGACGCGACTTGTCCGGCGACTGAGTTGCCTGACGAGTCGCCCGTGTGAATGGGGTCTTATACAAGCTGTACACTCACTACTTTACATTGTAGCAAAGTGTCATTTCTTCAGTGTTGTCACATGAAAAGATACAAAAAAAAAAAAAATTCACAAAAATGTGAGGGGTTTTTGTGAGGTACTGTATGTATTGTTTTGAAGCTAGTAGCATGTTATAGTTCTAAGTTTATCTTGTCAATTTTATTAGCTGAAATATTTCACAATAATATCTAAGAAAATGCATACATTTTTTAATCTAAATTAATGTCATGTAAACATTATAAAAAAAAAAATAATTATAAATACCATACACTAACAATTTTGTCCTATAGTACATTGTCAAACTTTCACATTGTAGGGATGGATCCTATATGCAGAAACTGCCTAAGACCCCATTCACACCGATGTGATTTGCCATGCGATTTGACAGTTCCAAATTGCATGACAAGTAGCACCCCATTGTCAGCAATGGAACAGTTCAAATAGCTGCGACTCACGTCACAGCGACTTTGAAAAAGGTTCCTGCACTACTTTGACGATTTCATTGCGACGTACATAGACTTCTGTTGTATGAAGATGCAATGATATTGGCAGTGCAAATTGCACTGATGTGCAGATTTGAAATCGTGCTGAAGAAGCGCAATTTCAAAGCCGTGCTGGTGTGAACAGGGGCTAAAACAGTGATGGTGAACCTTGTCACCCCAGATGTTATGGAACTACATTTCCCATGATGCTCAGATATACTGCAGAGTGCATGAGCATCATGGGAAATGTAGTTCCAAAACCTCTGGGTGCCAAGGTTCGCCATCACTGGGATAAAGGATCAGACAGGAGATAAAGCGCGTTCTACGCGCTAAGCTGCTGTTTTCTGCATCTACCTTTGAGCTGTGTGCAAGCCTATAGAGGTGGAGGCAGATGGAGCGGCTGCAAAGACACAGCCACATGTCAAAATTTGACATGCACGCAACAGTGGGTGCACAGATTTGAACACAAAAGGGACGATCAACTAAAACAGGAACACACAGAATCTGGTGCAGCTGTACATAGTAACCGGTTTCCAATGTCAGCTTGTTCAATTAGGCTTTGACAATAAGGCTCTATTCACACTAGTGTGTCTTCAAAGTCATGCATCAAAGTCATGCAGGAACCTTTTCAAAGTCACAAATATTGGAACAGGTGCCATTGAATTCAATAGACTGCGAAAAAAATAAAAAAAGACTGCGACTTGTCATGTGACTTTGGACACACAAAGTCACATAACAAGTCACACTAGTGCAGGGGTCTTCAAACTATGGCCCTCCACTTGCTCAGGAACTACAATTCCCATCATGCCTAGTCATGTCTGTGAATGTCAGAGTTTTACAATGCCTCATGGGATGTGTAGTTCCACAACAGCTGGAGGGCCTTAGTTTGAGGATCCCTGCACTGTACAGATCCTAAAAACTAGAAGCCGATTACTATACACAGCTGCCCCAGATTCTGTGTGCTCCAGTTTTAGTAAATTCTCCCCTTCCTGTGTTCAGAGCCGCCCACTTGCTCCTGCACGCATATCAAATCTTACCATGTGGCTGTGTTTGGCCATGTGTGGGCATCCACCTCTATAGGCTGCATGGGTGCAGTTTCAAGGAGGATGCAAATGCAGAAAACAGTAGCTCAGCATGCAGGAAGGGTGTCAATGCCTATCTGAATGAGCCCCAGTATTGAAGCACATGAAGGCTACAGTAGCCTAGCAAAGCAAGAACTAGAAGTTTGCCAGGGTGTGCGCACTCAAACAAGACCACTGTGTACATTTTTTAATTATGTCATCCCAGAATTCTGGCACTCCTCCTTTTGCCAGCAGCATCACACTATGCAATAAACTGCCTTGGTGAACAGAAGTGAAATCATATCACATGATGCATTATATCCCTTTGACTTGCACTCCAAGCTATATCCAAGCTTGGGAGGTAAAGTGGGAAGCATAAACCTCACTTAATCCGACCCCCCAGCTCTTATGAACAAGTAGTATCATTAACACAAAATAAGCAATTCAATCTCCAACTCTTTTCTGCCACCATTTATTAGAAGGTTTAAGAGAGTGTTTGTTTTGTTTTTTCGTCATAAACAGTTAGGTACCTGGTAACTTTCCTGGGAATCTTCTGAGAAAAGGCTCCTCCCACTCAAACAGGAAACACATCCACCATTATAAAAAGTGACACATGCCTATACACCTCAGTCATACAAAAGTACAGAAGAAGGAGCAACAGGTAAAGAAGTGCAATTATATTAATACTTACTAAGAAAAAAAAAAAACAGCCATTACAGAACTTAGGGCTGGGCAGCTTTGCTGTCCTGGAAGATTCCCAGAAAATACGTTTCTCAAGTAATTTTCCAGGGCAGCATCCAAGACCCCTTTCACACTGAGGACGTTTTGCAGGCACTATAGTGTTAAAAATAGTGCCTGCAATCTGCTGCTCTATTGTCTCCAGTGTGGAGCAGTGCGCTGGCAGGGCGTCAGGAAAAGTCCTGCCAGCAGCTTCTTTGGAGCGGTGAAGGAGCGGTGTGTTTACTGCTCCACCGCTCATGCCCATTAAAATCAATGGGGCACCGCGGCTATACCGACGCTATTGCAGGCGGTTTAAACCCTCTCGGCCGCTAGCTGGGGTTAAAAGCGCCCCGCTATCGGCCGAAATGTGCCGCAAATCCGACGATAAAATAGCGGCACCAGTGTAAAAGGGCTCGAAGAGATTTTTGTGCTTTTGGAGGCTTTGTGACCTTTGATGGGCTCTGAAAAAGGAGGACAAACATTGCTGATGTCTTTCTCCAGTCTTTTAGCCATTCAAGTAGACTATGGGACATCTATAGAATGTTTGTTTGGCGTATTTGCACAGAATGAGGGGGAATAACAACATCTTGTGCCCTGTGAAATACAGAATACTCTTGTCAGGAAAGCTGGATCTGTTTTTAGGACAATCTTGTCCATGAAGATGGTACAGTAGGGTCCCAAGCTGGAGAGCGCTTGGATTTTGCTCACCCTGCATCCTGACACCAAAGAACTCAACAGAATTGTTTTTTTGGTTAAAGCGGAGGTCCACCTAGAGTTGCCACCTCATCCCTTTAAACCCGAACACATATGAATTACACAGGCTCTGTGGCTGATTAAGGTGGCAATTAAACTCACTTGGTCCCTTATCTGCATTAAATTAGCCTCAGAACCTGTGTAATTAATATGTGTTCGGGTTTAAAGGGATGAGGTGGCAACTCTAGGTCCACCTTACAATTTTTTATTAAAAGCCAGCAGCTACAAATACTGCATCTGCTGACTTTTAATAAATGGACACTTACCTGTCCAGGGTGCCCGCGATGCCGGCAGCAAAAGGACGAGCAATCGCTCGTCTCTCGGCTGCCCCCTCCGTCATTCTTGGTGAGGGCATCAGGAAGTGAAGCGTTGCGGCTTCACTGCCCAGTTCCCTACTGCGCATGCGCAAGTCGCGCCGCACGTCTTCACTGGTCCCCGCTGTGTTCTGGGAACTATGCGTTTCCCTGAACACAGCGGGGGGGGGGGGGCGTATTCTGTGGATATCCATGCCCGGAAGTGGGTGCAGATACCTGTACTATATAGGTATCTGCACCCACCCCCCCCCCCGAAAGGTGCCAAATGTGACACCGGAGGGGGGGGGTTCACTTTTTGTGTGGACCTCCACATTGAGATCCTGGTCCCTTAAAAGCAGATTAAACAGCACAATGCTTTTGCTGTGGAATCTGTTCCACTCTAAAAAAAAAAAAAAAAAAAAAAAAAATTGGCTGATCCTGCCACTCTGCGATGACCACGAAAATTAGGTCTGCAGAGTCCTGATAATCGTGGTCAGCGTAGTCTCATCATCCGCAGCCCTGCTCTCAGCTCTCCTTTCTCCCCCTCCTCCCTGCCAGCTCCGTGTCTGTGTCAGTCTCCGCCCCCTCCCCACCAATATTAATAGACAAAAAAAATAATCTAAATGGTCCCTGCCAGCCCCTCTAGTATAGATTGATATGGCGCACTGTATTAGTCTTTTATAAAAACAAGGCATGTAGATGCCGATTTAGCGCAATCTTCAGACCGGTCACGTGACTCTCGGCCGGTTTCCAGGACTACTGTAGGAGGGGCTTAACACCCATGTGAACTCCACGGCTGACATTAGAAGGAGATCTTGGCCCCTCCTGCAGAAGCCATGTATAGGAGGTATATAGCGGCTGCGAGTCAAGAGACCGGCCTGAAGATCGCTCTAAATCAGTATTTACAAGCCTCGTTTTTATAAAAGACAAATGCAGTGTGATATGCCTGCCTATAATACAGGGGCTGGTAGTGTTTGTTACGTATGGGTTAAACACTTTAGGTGTAAGGATTCTCATTGAATAACCCTCTCTAGGTTCAACAGGGGGTTTAGGGAACCCTTGTAAGACTGTAGATAGATCCCAGGTCGGGAAGTTTGAGGGAGGTCTCGATCTGGCAATGGATCATAAAAACCTTTTATTGAGTGGTACCTCTGCCAATTCGATTTCAAGAAAACAAGATGAATTTGGAACTTGCACTTTGAGAGCGGTGTGAGTCCCCCCCCCCCCCCCCCCATCTACTCCTTGTTGTAGTAATTATACAATCAAAAAGGAAAGAGCGGCCTGCTCTCTTGACGTGTTCTCTAATCCAGGCTTCAATTTTTTTTGTGCACTTTGTAAATGACTAAGGTAATCTTTTTTCTTCTGGCAAGCAGTGTTATTAACCTTGTCTGATACCCTCTTGATTTTTATTATCATCCTTTCAGTGGCCAAGCTGAAAGCTTTAGGGCATTCAGGGGTGGATGTATAGCCAGTTCTTACTGTAAAAGATCTATTTTGAGAAGTTGCAGGATGTGCTGTTGTATACTCATGCCTTGTAAGTGAGTGAAACGTGCTTTGAGGCAAGTAAGGTGCAAACAGTATGACTGTGGCCTTCTACCTATGTTCTTGGATTTTCAGGATCAGGTTGATCAGGAAAAAAAAACGCATAGGAAAAAAGGAGGAAATGGTATAACTTTGGGCAAATGTATAGAAGTCTACATTCCTGTTCTGTTAGGGAGAAGAATTTCTGAGTTTGGTATTGCTTCTTGAAGCAAAGAGGTCTATTGTTGGTGTCCCTCATGTTTGTGTGATGCAATTAAATGTTTTTTTGCTCTTGGGACCACTTTGTTTTAGACACTTCCTGCTCAGAAAGTCTACTAGAAGATTTTAGGTCCCCTTCAGGTAAATGGCTGATAGAGATAGTAGATTTTCTTCTGACCAGGATAGGATGGTGTCTGCTAGGGCCATCAAACTGATATAGGGTGCCTCCTTGTCTGTTGATGTAGGCAATGATGGTGGCATTCTCCAACCGAATCTGTACATGTCTGCCCCTGATCAGTTTCTTGAAGTAATAAAGAGCTTGTTCCACTGCCTTCAAGTCTCGAATTTCTTGGCCCATATCTTGTTCCATGTGCTAGTATGTCTTTTAAATGTGCACTCCCATCCCACACACTTACATCTGTTATCCTAATTGCATTGGTCTGTGCCCTCAGACACCACAGTTTGTATCTTTCGGCATTCAGCCACCATCTCATGGAATCTTTGGCCCATGGGCAAAACAGGATTGCTTTTTTTTTTTTTTTTTTTTAGGGTTGCTGGATTACCATCCCATTGGAAATAGGCGTCTGAGGTCCAGTGTTACCATGAATGCTTTTGGCTGTAATATGTTCTTGATGGAATTCTTTTTAATTTTCTTCTTGTTTGTTTAAAAGCTTTAGGTTCAAAAACAGGGTGGATAAAAAAATCAATGATAAAAAAAAAAAAAAAAAGTAATTTTTAAAATCTGATTTTAATAAAATGCTTTTGGGGTAAAGATCTATCCAACTATAGTTTCCAATTTAGGATATATTAATAATTTTGTTTATTCAGCATGAAATTGAGCTTAGTTATGTAGCATGATAAGCAAGAAGTTCCTACATTTAAAAAGCACCTGTCATTTCAGATCCATCATGGCAGCGCCTGCTAGCGGGCATCCACTCACCTGCTGCCGCCACGTCCCTCACCTTGTTGTGTCACTGCCGCATCACCAGCCATCCCATTAAAGTGAATAAGGCTGTCGGTGAGTCAACAGTGGGTCAGAGGAGGAGCCACTGCGAAACAAAAAAGGACAGTTGCTCTTTAAAAAATATGATTTACATTGAGTTGATTTAAATCAAGCCTTTTTTACTAGCGATTTAAATCTACCTGATTTAAATCAAATCCACCCTGGTTCAAAATTCGTCAGAATTTCCCTGAGGCTTTCCTCCTTGAAAAAAGGAGAGAGAGTAAAATCCCCTTCCTCTCCAATGTTATTTCTTCTGTGAGTTTATGTACTTTCTCCATTGTGAGAGAGACTTTGGTTTGTTTACTGTCCGCTACATAGACTGGGCAAGTGACAGTTTGAGTTGGCGTTCGGAGAGACTTTTCGTTCACCATCCACCCCAGAATTTTGGAGGTGTTGAATTGCTGTTCTCACAGATTGTCTTCTACACTTTGAGTTGGAAAGGAACAGGAGGCTGTTTAGGTAGGGGATTATACCAATCCCCCCTTAGTCTTTGACTTTTGATTGCTTTTGCCAATATTTGTATAATTTTCCCTGGCACCAAGAAGAGGCCAATGGTAGGGCAGAGTATTGAAGGTGTACAGTGTCTTCTGGACCCCTTATCACAGGGCTCGACAAACCCCGGGCACCAGGTCGCAACTGCGACTAGAATTTGGCGCCTGGGGCATCCTGTGTCTCCATGCGCGCACCCCCCCCCCGCTGCGCGATCGCGTCGGGCCACGCCGACCGGTAATTGAGGCCGTGGCTTTGTGGCCTTCTGCAGGCCTATGCTTCCTTCTGTGATCTGGCACCATCTTATGGTGGCCATTGGTATGATAAGAAGAAAACCAGCAATGCCAATGCGGTTTCCTGCCTGTATTTACTGCCCGCCCATCTCCTTCCCAAAGTGGAGAAGAGAAAAGTGTTTGCAGCCGTCATCTTGCGCCTTTTGCCTAATGGTGAGTGTGGGGTGGCTGGTTTAAATAGCTTCATATAGCTTTTTTTGTAATAGCTTTTATTATTTTTTTAAGTAATTTAAGTAATTAAGTAATTAATTAATTTTTTTGCTAGAAAATTACTTAGAACCCCAAATATTATATATTTTCTAAAACACCCTATAGAATAAAATGGCGGTCATTGTAATACTTTGTCACACCATATTTGCGCAGCGGTCTTACAAGCGCACTTTTTTTGGAAAAAATACTGTAGTCTTAATTTTTAATTTAAAAAACAAAGTGTAACGTTAGCCAATTTTTTTTTTTTTTTTTTTTTAATACTGTGAAAGAATGTTACGCCGAGTAAATTGATACCCAACATGTCACGCTTCAAAATTGCGTCCGCTCGTGGAATGGTGACAAACTTTTACCCTTAATCTCCATAGGCGACGTTTAAAAAAATTCTACAGGTTGCATGTTTTGAGTTACAGAGGAGGTCTAGGGCGATACCTCACGTGTGGTTTGAACACCACTTTGTTTTATGGAGACATGCAAATAGGCATCTTTGAGGTGCAGTATTGCTATGCGTAGACCTGGTTGCATTATGTTTTTGATAGAATAGGATTTTTGTACTCACCGTAAAATCTGTTTCTCTGACGTCCATGGACTGACACAGCTGGATACTGTAAACGTGCGGGTATATGACCCTGCTCGCAGGAGAAGATCTAGGCAGAATGTTAGAAACATACATTCTAGAACAAACCAGAGCTAAACAGCCCCGCCCAGGGTGGCGGTCCCTCCGGACATCACCCTCCTACCCGCAGCCTCAGTTCGTAACATAGCAGTACAAACCTTAAAAGAAGGGTGGGTGCTGTGTCAGTCCATGGACATCACAGAAACTGATTTTACGGTGAGTACAAAAATCCTATTTTCTCTTATCGTCCATGGACTGACACAGCTAGATACTGTAAACGTGTGGGACATCCCAAAGCAGTAGTAAAGGAACAACCAAAACTTCACTCCAAACAAGCAGAGCTCCTCAACAGAGGAGTTGCAACATTAAACAGTGGCCTGCAATGCTTTGCGGCCGAAGGAAGCATCCGAAGATGCAGCCACATCAACCTTATAGAACTTAGAAAAAGGTATGAACGGACAACCAGGTCACCACCTTGCACACTTATGCAACCGACACTTGATGTCGGAAAGCCCAGGAAGCAGCAATTGCCCTGGTGGAATGCGCCGCAACCGGAAAGGGAGGCGCCCGCCCCTTAAGGGCATAAGCCTGTATGACGGTCTGCCTGATCCACCTAAAGACGGTGGCAGACGACACCGCTCGGCCCTGTTTTGGACCAGAGACAGACACAAACAGTGAGTCAGACTTCCGAATGGAAACAGTAGCAGACAGGTACACCCGTAAGGCTCGAGCCCATCTTAATGTATGAAGCGCAAACTCTCAGGGATGCGATGGGTGAGGACGCAAGGACGGAAGAACAATGTCATCCTAAAAAAAAAGGTGAAAGGCCGAGACCACCTTTTGAAAAGGACGGTCGTGGGTGCAACACCGCCATATCCTTATGGCAGACCAAGTAAGGCGACTTGCAGGACAAGGCCGCCAACTCAGACACCCGTCTAACCGAAGTAATGGCCACTAAGAAGGCTACCTTCTGGGACAAGGACAAGAGAGGAATCTCTGATATTTTCAAAGCGATGTTCTTGGAGAAGCGAGATGCATCAAATTCAGATCCCAAGTAGGGAGAGGAGGCTTGACCGGGGGGGGGGGGAATCACATGGCGAACCCCCTGCACAAAAGGTGCTAATCAAGGAATGGCCCGGTAGCGGTCGTTGAAAAAGACAGCCCGGGCCGAAATCCGACCCTCGATGGTAGGCAAGGGCCAGCTTTTGGGTCACACCACGCTGTAAGAACAGCAAAAGCCTGGGAACGGAATATGTCCGTAAAACGCCAATCAAGCTCCTCGCACATAGCGATGTAAGCCTTCCAGGTACGTTGATATATCTTTCTGGAGGAAGATTTCCGTGCCAACAACATAGATGAGATGACCGAATCCGAGAGACCTCGGTCCCTCAGCACCTGGCTTTATAAACAGTCATGCCATTAAAGCCAAGGACTGTAAAGCAGGATGAAGTATGGGATCATGAGACAGAAGGTCCACCCCAATAGGCAGTCGCCAAGGAACGTCTGCGACTAGCCGAAGTAGATCGGCGTACCAATGACGCCGTTCCGGAGCAATGAGGATCACCGGAATGGCCTCGGCCCCTACTCTGCGAAGCAACAACAGTCACGGAGGGTAAGCATATATCAGGCGATACTGCCCCCATGGGCCACCAACGTGTCTGCCCAGGGGTCCCTGGACCTGGCCACGAATCTTGACACCTTGCGAGTGAGTCGAGAGGCCATAAGGTTCACATCCGGTGCCCCACCTCTGGTAAAGGAGATAAACACACCTCCGGATGTAAGGACCCTTCCCCTGCAATGCACACGGCCGACAGGACCGTCCTGCAGCGAGATAAATGAAAATCCCAGAGACCCCGCAATGTATCGGAGAAGGGAGGCCCCGGCTTACTGGGTGCCTCAACTGTTGGCCAAGAAAGGCAACTTGACAGAGCTTCCCTAGAAACTCGGTTAGAAGACCAGTACCTCAGCCTCCACAGGTGGCGCAAACCCACCCCGACACAGAGACCCTAAAGGCTAAAGCAGCTGCAGTGCACCTGCTGGTCGACTGATAGATGAAGCAGAGGCTTTTGCCCAGTCATTGAGCTTCAGAAACGCCAGAGACGCAGCCACTAACGGGCAGAACGCTAACCTCAGCCTGGCGAACACAGTCCAAGCCAGCGCTTCTGATCACCACTGAAGGCAGGTGGAAAGTGGTACCCGATACCAGGGATCCTTATGACAATGCTCCATCCAGTAACTACCCCATTGATAAGTGCTGATTGTACAAACACATAGTTTATACTGTGTATTGCGTCAAAACGCGCAAATAGAGTGTGGGAGGAAACCCACTCAGCCACAAAGAGCATAATACAATCACATACGGAGTATGTAGTTTAGTATGTGTGGATAAACATATTAAACACGTTTATACTGTGCCAGCGACGAAGGCGCGCACATCATCAGGGCTTGGACGGAACCCAGCCACGCAGACTGCGTACACAACTGTGTAGGTATGTTAGCCTGCGAATAAACAAATTGCACATGTTTATACTGTGCATAGCGCTGAAAATGCGCACACCATTGGAGCGCGGGGGAGAAACCGGAGCACCCGGATGAAACCCACGCAGACTGCATACGCATACCATGTAGGTACTATAGTATGTGTGATAAACATTTTGCACATGCCTATGTGTGCATAGCACCGAAGGCGCACACACCATTGGCGCGTGGGAGGAAACCAAAGTACCCGGAGGAACCCCACGCAGACCCAGAGAACACAATACATACAACTACTGTGAATGTATTTAGTGTTGTGTATAAACATTAGGGTTGTCCCGATACCACTTTTTTAAGACCGAGTACAAGTACCGATACTTTTTTTCAAGTACTCGCCGATACCGAATACCGATACTTTTTTTTTAATGTCATGTGACGCATTGATAGATGGCACTGGCTGATGGGCACTAAAAGGTGGCACTGACTGATGGCTGGCAGTGGCACTGATGGATGGGCACTGATGAGTGGCACGCACTGATGGCTGGCACTGAAAGATGACACTGAAAGGTGGCTGGCACTGAAAGATGACACTGAAAGATGACACTGATAGGTGGCATGCACTGAAAGATGGCACTGAAAGATGGCACTGGTAGGTGGCACACACTAAAAGATGGCACTGGTAGGTGGCACACACTGATGGCACTGGTAGGTGGCACACACTGATGGCACTGGTAGGTGGCACACACTGATGGCACTGGTAGGTGGCACACACTGATGGCACTGGTAGGTGGCACACACTGATGGCACTGGTAGGTGGCACACACTGATGGCACTGGTAGGTGGCACACACTGATGGCACTGGTAGGTGGCACACACTGATGGCACTGGTAGGTGGCACACACTGATGGCACTGGTAGGTGGCACACACTGATGGCACTGGTAGGTGGCACACACTGATGGCACTGGTAGGTGGCACACACTGATGGCACTGGTAGGTGGCACACACTGATGGCACTGGTAGGTGGCACACACTGATGGCTGGCAGTGGCAGTGGATAGCTGGTACTGATGGATGGGCACTGACAGATGGCTGGCACTTATGGGCAGGCACTGAAATAAATGACACGAAAGCAACCTAAATAATTTTTTTCTGCCCCCTGCAACGCCCATCTTGCTACACCCTGCACTTGGCTACATAAAAGCAGCAGCGGACATCTTGTTACACCTAGCCCAAACTATATGGGCTGGGTGTAACAAGATGTCCGCTGCTGGCTTAATGTGGCCGAGTGCAGGGTGTACCAAGATGGGCGTCGGGACCCGGGATTGGTTAAAGCACTGACAGTGTACACCGGCAACACGGAGCGTCACTTCAGTTACCCAATGTGATGGCTCCGGTCACCGATGGATGATGCGGCTGCCCCCAGGCCCGGATTTACTCCCTTTGCCGCCCCAAGGCCGGGTCCTTCAATGCCGCCCCCCCACCCCCTACACACACACACACCATCACATAGGGGTCTTCTGAGCCCCCCCCCCCCCCCATGTGATAGAAATGAGGCAAAGAAAAAAAAATGACACTAGAAATAACCCCCCCCCCGCCAAAAAAAAACTGAAAGTACTTGTGATTTGCATATTGTGTTATTAAAGACATACCTAGTGTATTTGTGCACTGTTTTTATACAATAATAACTGTAAATATGTGCATTATGCAGCATACCCAGCAAGGAATTAAATACCTTTTGAGTCAAATATTCTGCTTGGCACTGTGACCTCTGGCCAGCGCCCTTCCCACTGATCCTGGGGGCAGCAGGACCTGGATAGGAGGGGCGGCGGGGGCAGCATATGGAGGAACAAATTCCCCTCCATTTTCCTCCTGCAGCCACTGAATGCCTATGGGACGGAGGGGAGGAAAAGCAGGCTTTTAGTGGCTGCAGGAGAAAAATGGAGGGGATTTGTTCCTCTATATGCCCCCCCCATCCAGGTGTACAGGGGCAACATGTGCGCCATTGCAATTGTGACCCTGTAGTTATGCCCTTGGGATGAGTGGCAGCGGTGGTGGTGGGGGATGGGATCAGTGGTGAGGGTGGTGGTTGGGGAAGATAGGTTGGAATGAGTGGTAGTGGAAGGGGGAGATTGGACGGGATCAGTGGCAGTGGTGGGATCAGTGGCAGGGATGGTGGTTGCTGTATGGGATCAGTGGCAGCAGTGGTCGTGGTGAGGTGGGGGGTATCAGTGGTGGGGGGTGTATCAGTCGCACTAGTGGTAATGGTGCTGCTGGTGGGGGGTATCAGTGGCAGTAATGCTGGTGGGGGGTATCAGTGGCAGTAATGCTGGTGGGGGGTATCAGTGGCAGTAATGCTGGTGGGGGGTATCAGTGGCAGTAATGCTGGTGGGGGGTATCAGTGGCAGTAATGCTGGTGGGGGGTATCAGTGGCAGTAATGCTGGTGGGGGGTATCAGTGGCAGTAATGCTGGTGGGGGGTATCAGTGGCAGTAATGCTGGTGGGGGGTATCAGTGGCAGTAATGCTGGTGGGGGGTATCAGTGGCAGTAATGCTGGTGGGGGGTATCAGTGGCAGTAATGCTGGTGGGGGGTATCAGTGGCAGTAATGCTGGTGGGGGGTATCAGTGGCAGTAATGCTGGTGGGGGGTATCAGTGGCAGTAATGCTGGTGGGGGGTATCAGTGGCAGTAATGCTGGTGGGGGGTATCAGTGGCAGTAATGCTGGTGGGGGGTATCAGTGGCAGTAATGCTGGTGGGGGGTATCAGTGGCAGTAATGCTGGTGGGGGGTATCAGTGGCAGCAATGCTGGTGTGGGGGGGGGAGGGGAATCAGTAGCAGTGTTGATATATCAGTGCCACTTACTTGCAGATCACTCGCAAATCAGTTGGTTCCCCCTCCATGCTAGGTTTTGCTTGGCCGGGCAAAGAAGATGGGTGGGGCCTGTGACTACCCATGAGTGCGGGCGGAGAGGATGGGAGGAGCGGGCGGTGAGTGTGTAGAGTGCCCATAAGTGAGGGCGGGGAGGATGGGCGGAGACTGTGCAGTATGCCCGTGAATGAGGGCGGGGAGAATGGGCGGTGACTTTGCAGTGTTCCCCTGAGTGAGGGCGGGGAGGATGAGCGGAGTGGGCGGAGATGATAGGCGGAGCCGGAACTGTACAGTGTGACCGTGAGTGCGAGCGGGGAGAATAGGCGGAGTGGGAGGTGACTGTGCCCGTGAGTGAGGGCGGCGAGGATAGGCGGAGCCGCCCCTGCACTGACTGCCGCCCCGAGGCCTTGTCTGGAATCCGGCCCTGGCTGCCCCCATTCCCCCCCCACCCCGCCAGCTTACCTGCTCGCTCGCTCTGCCCGCTGACTCCACCCACGGACTTCCTGTTGCACGCCGCCTCTCTCTCCCCATCACAGGTATCGGATCAGGCATCGGGAGCATTTGCGCGAGTACAAGTACTCGCGCAAATGCTCGGTATCGGTCCCGATACCGATACTAGTATCGGTATCGGGACAACCCTAATAAACATAATGTGTATACCGTACCGTGTATTGCACCAAAGGCACGCATGTCATGTAGCGTGGGTGGAAACTGGAGGACCCGGAGGAAACCCACGCAGACTGCACAGACACACTGAGTAGGTATGTTAGTATGTGGATATCAAATCGCACAAATTTTGGCTGTGCATAGCGCCGAAAGCGCCCATACCATTGGAGTGTGGGAGGGAACCGGAGTACCCGGAGGGAACCGGAGTACCCGGAGGAAACCCACACAGACTGCATACACATACCGTGTAGGTATTATAGCATGCGTGATAAACATATGGAACATGTTTAACTGTGCAGAGGGCCAAAGGCGCACATACCGTCAAGAGTGTGGGAGGAAACCGGAACACACGGAAGAAACCCACGCAGACAGCACACAGATACCGTGTAAGAACGATAGCATGTGAATAAACATATTGCACATGTTTATGCTGTGCATTTCCATTGGAGCGTGGAAGGAAACTGGGAGGAACCCCACAGAGACAGTATACCCATACTGTAAATATGTAAAGTATGTGCAATAAACATATTGAACATGTCTATACTGTGCAGAGAGCCGAAGCGCACATACCATGAGAGCGCGGGAGGACACCGGAGCCCCCAGGGGAAACCCACACCGACCCAGAGAGTATAATACATACATACATACATCTAGAGTCGTGCATAAACATATTGTGTATGTTTATATCGTGTATGGCACTGAAACGTGGGAGGAAACCCACGCAGACACAAAGACCAATAACACATACATACACTGTGAATGTATCCAGTGTAGAGGTATAAGATGAGTTTAAATTATGGCGCAGAGGCGCATAATCTTCTCTGTATCATTCCAACCTGCTTAACTGTGCTGCCGAAGCAGCATGCAGGAAACAGGTAACCTCCGATTCTCAGACCGTGGTCCTGTCAGAGCTCAGAGTTCCCCAGGAAATGGCGGGAAACCACAGGGGCAGAGACCCTGTTGTTGCCTCAGGACATCACACAGAAGGCTCACAGGGACTAGAGACATAAATGAATAAAGTCCCCCCCCACCATGCTGCACCGAAGGGGGGGGGGGACACTCAGTGCTGCTCTTGACGTAGCGTGTGAGGAAAACAGTGAGGAAGCTGTGTAAAAGAAAAGCTTGAAGGAACCAAGGCAAACAGCGTCCGCCTGAGGTACCACAGCCACAGCATCCAGCTTGAGAGTGTTCCTCACATCAATGAGTTCACTTACAAGCGCCCTGTCATTTACTGACACAGAACTGGAATGTCCTGTTCAAAAACATTAAAATATTCAGAGCTAGGGTCCTGAGCAGCAGTAGCTAGGCCCATATCTGAATCAGAGCACTCCTCCACTAAATATTTTTGTAGGGAGAGGGGGCTTTATAGCTCCCTTGCGCACCGCTTCCATGCTGACAAGGAATGATTCCAGGACTACCGACAACTGGTCCATAGGGACCGCAGGTGCAGGAGCACTGCCTGTTGCCTCTGACAAGTGTGGAGAAGCAGGTGTATCAGACTCCATACTGCCACCCTCTGAGACCCTATACACTTATTATAGTGAATAGTACAGTCCACCCACTGGCTGCGCTGAGGAGGGGGATACCCAGAGGACTCACCAACCCTTAAGGGCCACTCAGTTCCGCTGTATAAACCGCGCTGCAGCGCGAGGAGAGCGTGAGGAGATTCGCGCTGCAGCATCGCCGCTAGAGGCCGAAACCGAAGTGAAAGCGCCGCGGCTTCAAGAAAATGCCCGCCGGACACATATATTACTGCGCCATTAGACCACGGCAAGATGGCCCCCGAGCGCATTTCAAATTCACCACACAGCGCTAATGGCGCACGCAATGAAGTCCCCACACTCACTTTTTTCCCAGAACACTGCTCCTTTCCACTACACAGATATGAGCTCCCCCAGTCAGGCCAGAGTGACCCCCAAGCCCCCCCACACAGCACCAGTACAGGGGGGAGACAGGGAGAAACCCCCATATAAAGAAACACAGCCAGCATATACTCACCTGCAGCAGGAGAGAGACTACTTACCCGTCCCAGAGGGACCCACTGGCTTGTTTCAGACAGACCTATCACTAAGTAGTACTGCGTAGCTGCCGGCCCGGTCCACCGCGAAAGATACTGACAGGTACTGTTCAATCTTGAGAGGACCGCGGGAGCATAAAAGCAACCCGGCCACCCCTGGAGTCATGGGGCATGTCGTGAACCGAGTCTCACGCACACAAGGCGAGGATCAGCACACTCGATGGTCGGACAGGAAAGACTACGAGGATACCAGTGTACCCAACCTGTTGCCCAGCCGAATAAGGAATAAAATTAAAAAATGTAATCTTCCAGGAGACTGGCTCCTGAGAGAGCCACGTCGTCTTCACCTGCTAGGTAGAAAAAAACTGGGGCTGCTGGTAGGAGGGTGATGTCCGGAGGGACCGCCCCCTTGGGCGGGGCTGTTCAGCTCTGATTTGTTCTAGAATGTATGTTTCTAACATTCTGCCTAGATCTTCTCCTGCGAGCAGGGACATATACCCGCATGTTTACAGTATCCAGCTGTGTCAGTCCATGGACGATAAGGCCTCATGCCCACGGACGTCTTTACAGCTGCGTTTTTGAGCGTTTTTTGCAGCTTAAAAACGCCTGTCCATGTTAGTCTATAGCTTCATGCCCACCTAGACGTTTTTGAGATGCAAATAGCATAGACGTTTTTAAGCTGTAAAAAAAAAACCATGACCAGTGCGTTCCTCAGCGTCAGAATTAGGCAGAAAAAAACCGCGAGCGTGAAAAAACGCGCAAAAAACGCTGCGATTGCGTTTTTCAGCTCCGCGGTTTTTTTTGTTTTTTTTTTTTAAATAAAATAAAATTATACAATAACATGCACAGGCGTTTTTAAGCTGTAAAAAAACGCAGCTGTAAAAACGTCCGTGGACATGAGGCCTAAGAGAAAAATTGATTCCATGCAAATATTTTTGTATTTTACCTTCTTGTTCTGAAGGCTTGAGGTTCAAAATTTGTTGGAATTTACTGAGGGTGTTAAATAACCTACCAATCGGTAGTTTACTGTTGGACCTTAGAGTTTTACCATATCTGTTAAACACGTATGGCTCATTGTAATATTTATTACAACTGTATTGTAATTTACTTGCTTATTCAATCAATAAAATACTTTGACAAGGAATTTACTGAGGGTTTCCTCTTTGCCCCCCCCCCCCTCCCTGCCTCCCCCACTGGTATCAAGTCATTAGTCAGCTCCCTGAAGCGATGTAGCACTTTCCTACAGTTGCGAAAGACAGAAGTCAAGTAACTATTTGGAAGGTAGTGTCACCGGAAATGTAATCTGCGTATCCCAGTCCACCCAGTATTGTTCCACCTGTGGTGCTAGTAGCCTGTATCATGCCTTCTTGCAAGTGGAGATGACTGGAATTAGAGGAGGCAGAGAACAATCGCCAAAATATGTAGAGCTCACTGAATGGGTCCACTAGAGGTAGGCACCGGTAGAAGGCTCAGAAAAAAGCAGTTCAGTTGGGGGACATTTTTTGGACATAGGAAGTCAGGAATGGTCCTCTATTCACCCAAGAAAACAATGGCTAGGCATACCCAGCACCCTTTGGAGCCATGGAGAACAGCCAGACAAGGAGACTTCTGCAACAAGCACAACAGCCTTTTTGAAAAATAACAAACATGTGATGCTCCTGTTGGTCCAGAGGATATACAAAGAACTCAAACATAGGCATGTGTGACTTTTTATAATGGACGATTCGTGTTTCACGTGGGAGTAGCCTTCTCTCAAAATGATGCCCTGGTAGATGACTTGAGAAAATCTTTTATGACACAAGCGACAAGCAATTTGGAGATGTAAATGCACTACCTGATATTTTTTGTCAATTACACCAAAACGTGTCAATCTGCTGTTATTCAAAAACAATGCAATTACAATCCGGTAACAAGATGTGATTATCTTGAGCTCTGTTGTCAAGGTAGGGTATGTTAGGCTTACCGCCAAATCCTGTTGATGCTGCTGTAGTTGTGTTACCAAATCCAAAACCTGATGCTGTAGTCTTGGGAGTAAAACTTCCCAGGGAAAAGCCAGTTGTGCCTGTTGTACAAAATACACTAAAAGTGAAAGACTGAAGCTTTGCTACATGTATTAAAAGTACAGCAAAGCTTGACTAAAACAAGCTTCCAAAGATTTTTTTTTTCCAAGTGCTTCACACTACTGTAGCAGTATCAAAAAAAAAAAAAAAAAAAGGTTGTTGCTCCCTTTATAAAAGTCCAATCAAAACACAATCACAAACTTCTCATATAACCATTAACGTTTTACCGTCGTCATTCTCTGACGAAACAGCGAAGGGAGGAGTCGGCAACTAGACGCGACTGCATGCTGGGACACGGCGGCCATCTTTGTGGTGGGGAGAGGCTGCTATTACACAAACAGAGCTTGATTTAATTTCTACTAATGCGAGTGCAATATCATACGCTTTTATCTTATTAAACGTTAGCCTTATGTACTGCGCAATGAGGTGTTTTCCCTTTGCATGGGATGGGATGAATATGTGTGTATGTGTGTATGTGTGTATGTGTATATATATATATATATATATATATATATATATATATATATATATATATATATATATATATATATATATAGTGATTATCGCTGGAGTGCTTTTGGAGTGAACCTTGAGTAAGGAGAGGTATATCTGGGCTCTGCTGCATTCACCATCCGATCTGCTGCCATAAGATATATGAAGAGTGATGGGTTTCCACTTGTATTTTACATGGGCTGATGTGATCTCTGTGATGGGGGTCCATTAAATAGGGTAAGAGGCCATATTATTGGGTGCTGGTGACAGGTCTCCCTATCTTGTGCCTACCACAGATTGAACCATCATTCCTGGTTAATTCTTTGGGACTATTATTTATGCGCTGCACCTTTACTCCATATACTGTTTATTGACTTCCTTCAATATTGTGCTGGCTGCTGTTTTACTGATCTAGTTGTTATCAATAACTTTTAGCGCAACACAGTTTATTTTTCATGAATAGAATACCCTGTGATCCAAGTATGGAGGTTCTTGTTCAAGCAATCATGAAAAATTCACCCCAAGCCACACTCGGGAATACCACTAGGGAGGTTAAAGTAGAACTACATGCAAAACTTTTTTTTTCCCCATTTTGGATATAGCTAGACGGGGGAGGGGGGTTATAACCCTTCAGATTTTTTTTCACCAACTGTGTCCCATTGCAGAGATTTCCCCTCACTTCCTGTCCCATAGACAAACAGCAAGTGGGAGGAAATCTGTGCAAATTAGGAAAATTCTTTGGGGACCCCAGCTTACCAGAACTAGTGTTCCCATTGGAAGATTTCCCATCTATTACTTTTCTGGGGACAACCCAAAATGTGTGATTTTCTTTTATTTTCAATGATAATCAGGATAAATTGAGGTTGAATCCCCTTAACAGGGGCACAGACAGCAATGAAATGAAAACCTAATAGGTGTTATAATCCCTCCGCACGCTATCCAAAAAAAAAAAAGAAGTTTTGCATTTAGTTATACTTTAAGTTGTAAATTGATTGGTTGCCATGCTTCAAATAACCAGGGAGCTGGCTGGCTGCAAGAACCCAGTAGTCACAGACGGCTAAGATGACTTGGGAAGATATGATGAAATTACAGGTCTCAGTGTGCACCAGAATACAACTGCACCAGTGGAGTGACAGAATACAACAGAACAGAAGCTGGATTCACTAGACATGCGAGTATGCTTGTTGAAGGGGTATTAAACCCAAAACTGTAATATATAGCAGCTTGCCAATCTTTAGATGTGGTGGCCGCATTGACTTGGATACATTCAGCCTGCCCATAGATTGTTCAAATCTCAGCCGGTTCGGCAGGGACCGGTCGAGATTTTAACCATCTATGGCAGGCTGAATGTATCCAAGTCAATGCAGCCACCACATCCAAGGATTGGTAAGCTGCAATATATTACAGAACTATCTACGGCCGGCTTAAACGACCAGGAGGCTGCCATAATCTGTATGTTAGAGAGAAACTGAAGTCGGACATTAGAAAAATGCAAGCAGGCAGATATGCAGTGTCTTTTCTGCAATTAAACACAGCTCGCAGTCCTCAGTAGAATGTACTCTGAGCTGTGCATGCACAACTCAGATACCACTCCGAGAGTGATGGCACACCGCAGAAGCTGGGAAGAAGATGACAGCTTCAGACAGCCGATTCAAAAAGGTAGAACAGAGTTCAGTTCTGCTTTAAAGTGGTTGTAAACCCTCCTAGTAATAATCACACAATCCCCCGTCCTCCTTAATACAACGTGCCCTGTATATGTGCCTTATTAAAAATATGCCGTTCTATACCTTTTTTTTTTTATAGTGGCGCTCACATGACTGGCCATCTCTATTCCCTCCCAATCTGAAAGCTAGAGCCAAAAGGGGCCGAGAATTCCCCGCTGACGTCAGTTAGGAGGAGGAGAGAGATGGATGGTCACATAAGCACCGGTATAAAATCAGGTATAAAAATGCATGTTTTTAATAAAGGCACATATACAAAGTACTTAGTATTATGAAAGACAGGGGATTGCCTGATTATTACTAAGGGTTTAAAGCAGCAGGGGGCTGAAAAAACCTGACAGGCATGGAGGGGGGACACAGGACTGCTGCGGATGACGGAAGCATGTAAACCGACCACAATGTCAGGGCAAAGCAGCCATGATAAACCGTGGTCAGTTTTTAGGGGATAGGGCAGAACCAGACAGGATCAGCCAGGTATTTCAGGTGATAGAAGGGGCCAAATTACACAGCACAAACACTGTGCTGTTATTCATGCTTTAAAAGGGAGCAGGATCTTTTTTTTAGGGCGACAAAACACTACAAGTAGCAGCAGGATATGGACATTAGCTTATGAGTTTTTTAAACGAGTTGCAGCTTTATCCAGTTAAAATGTGATATACAGCAACTACACAAGATCTGATGCTGACTGGTAGCACTGTACTTTACACTGATGCTGTAGAGGTGACTTTTCTGAGACTGGAACAGACAGAAGCTGGAGCAGCTGTGCATGGCATGCAAGGATGAGCTCAGGCGTGTTCGCAACCGCACGTGCAGAGCCCGCCAGGAAGTCGGCACTGCACAGCGTTAATCACAGGCAGCGAGACATTTCCCTATCTCTGCAGCTGCGGATTGGGAAAATGTCTCACTGCTTGCGATAAGCGCTCCTCAGTGTCGAATTCCTGGCGTTCTCTGCACGTGCGGTTGCGAACACGCCAGAGCTCATGCTTAACAAGCAGCTTTCATTCTCAAAAGCTGAACCAAACAAGTTGAAGGGAGAAGCTGATTGGTTACTATGCACAACTGCTCCAGTTTTAGCAAGACCCCTTTCACACCGAGGCTGTTATCAGCGCTAGAAATAAACTCTAAATAGCGCTGGAAAAGCGCCTCCCATTCATTTCATTGTGACTTTTCACACTGGCATAGTGCGCTTGCGGGATGTTAGGAAAAGTCCTGCAAGCAGCATCTTTATACACAGCACTCCCAAAATGCCCTACCCATTGAAATGGGCAGCGCTTCCAAAGCGCCGAAACAGGGGCATTTTTAACTCCTTTGGGGTTAAAAAGCACCCTGCTAGCGGCGGAAACACGCCACTAAAACAAGCGGCACTTTAGCGCTAACGTGGCCACGGCGCAGTGTGAAAGGGGTCTTACTCCCTGCTGCGAGTGTATAAAGGGGATAAATAAAGATTGGCATACACCTTGCTTCTCTCCCCCTGGACTAACCAGACCCCCCTCCAGCATCCTATTTTGATCCGCATATAATTACTAATTTCCCCAACACAGCAGCCTACTGACGAGAATTTATAAAAAAACAAAAAAAAAAAAAACACTGAATGTGGCACAGCTGTGCATGACAACCAATCAGCTTCTATCTTCAGCTTGTTCAGTTAGGCTTTGAAAATGAGAGACAGAAGCTGATTGGTTGCCATGCGCAGTTGTCCCAGTCTGTTCTAGTTCGTACAAATCCCCCTCTTTATCTTTTAAATCCCCCCCATGAATTGACACTCAGCCCAGATTAGTCTGGCCGTCAGGATACAATATTACTGTGCACACACCATCTCTAGTCTATACTGAAGGCTATCACCGATATATACATTGCAGAGAAAACAAGTGTAATGGCTATTGGTCCAGTGACCCTCCTTTTACCTGCCCACCTACCTTGGTTGGTCGCGGTGCCCGCGGCGGAGCCGAAATTGAACGCCATTAGAGAATCAACCTGGTTTGAGACCAATACAGTCAAAACCGCGCTACAACCATCCAGGACGCAAAGCATGCACTACGCATGCGCACTAAAGTCGCGCTCGTACACTACGCACGCGCACTTCTTCTGGAAGTGACTGACGCCAACCTAGCTGTCACCCTTGGGCGGAGCCTTGGTGATGATGTTAGTGTGCGTCCAGGGCCGCGATGATACGTCACTACCGTTACACATTCTGAGGGGTCGCCTAATCTGACGGAACACCTCATGTGGGAGTGGGAATGTGGATGAGGGGTGGATTGCTGGGTTGTTTTCATTATCTCACTATACTTCACCACGCTTGTATTGGTACTGAGTAACTACGCTGAATGGTCAATATTCATTTGTGGTCTTTCCAGTGTTTTCTATGTAAAGCCCAACAGAGTATATGTGGAGACAACAGATTTTGGAATTAAATATGGTAAAGAAGGGGGTCCAACAGGCATTGCTGACTTCATAGCATACCCCCTCCATTAGGGTCCTCTCATATGGGTGTCATCAGTCCACTCATGTTTTTTGGTAAAAAAAAAACGAATAAGTACGGGTTTAGCTTTACATCTGTTTTTCTATCTATATTGTTTTTATAGTTGTTGCAGAAACCAATCATAGGTGACAAAAGTATAAACAAAAAATGTTTCCTGCGTCGGAACGGATGCCATCCATTCAGATCTGTCTCCACAGAAAAGGACACGGTCGTGTTCTATTTAAAAAACAGACCTGAATGGGCACGGATGTAGGCAGGTGTCAATTTTAGTGCTGGGCTGCCAGGGCAGGGAAGATTTAAAGTAGAACTATAGGCAAAACTTTTTTTTCCATTTTGGATAGACCAAGGAGGGTTATAACCCATGTGAGATTTTTTTTCGCCATCTTTGTCCCATTGCGGAGATTTCTTTTCACTTTCTGTCCCTTAGCCAAAGAGGAAGTAATAGGGAATCCCAGCAAATTAAGGGAATTCCTTGGGGACCCCCAGGTCACCAGAACTAGTGTCCCCATTGGAAGATTTCCCTTCTACTGTTTCTTTGCGGACAACCCAACATTGGGGTTTTCTTTTACTTTTAATGATAATGGTAAACAGGACAAATAGAGAGGGTGAATCTCCTTAACGGGGGCGCAGACAGTAATAAAAAGTGACTAGTGATCCAATGTTAATAAAGGGAAATACTGCGCTGCTGGGTGGGGGTGAAACAGCTGCTAGCACTAAACACGTAGAAATAGTATATAAAGTGACAATAAAAAGTGCAGCGGTAGTGAGTACAGTTCATAGCATAATATGAAAAAAGTGACAAATTCAAACATCACGTGTACAATGGGAAATAAACATGGATGTGAGTGGATCTTTCTGTGAAGTGTTCCACTACAGACATGTAGGGTTCATAGGTGAACATATGACATCAACATATATACATGTGTATATGCAAACAGGTAGTCACCAAGTGAAAAAGGCAAAACACAAAATTTAATTAAAAGTGATTCATGGAGAGCGTCCCCAATAATGTATCGGTACAGAGATCTCCTATAGGGACAAAAAAGATCAGGCTCCAATGAAGGAGTCCATGAAGAGGATGTCTGTAGAGGGTAATAGTATCCAAGTCAAGAGAAAGGTGGAGTGGATGGATGATAACAATCCTGGTGAATGGGAAATAGAGAACACATACAAAGAGCTTGGATCCAATATCTAAGAATTAAAGATTGGTACTCTTACCGTGTGACGTGGACCCACACACCGGTTAGGGGTGGGTCAAAACAGCAAAGGTAAGAGTGACGGTCCTGTGGCTTCTCCTGGCGTTTTTCTCTTGTTAGTTGCTGATCCGTCCGTTTGTTCTAAGGATCACTTCCACAGCAGATATGATGGCTTAGCATCCGTGCTCTTCAGTCTCAGGAACTTGGATAGAGTATGCCAAAGGTAAGTATCCCTCCAGGGGTTAGCGGCATATAGAAAATGTAGAAACAAGCAAAAAAAGAGAGGCCTCCATATGGCGTAGATCAAAAATGGTAGGTAAGATTTATTAAAATATAAGGTAAAAAAATAAAAATAATAGCAGTAAAAATCCAGCGATTGATACAAGGTGATCACAAATGTAGATAAGGGCGCAGTAAGGGCAGCAAACATAGGACCCTATGCATTTCGTCCTAAAGGACTCTGTAGACACCCCTGTAGAAGTCCTGTAGGATGAAATGCATAGGGTCCTACGTTTGCTGCCTGTACTGCGCCCTTATCTACATTTGTGATCACCTTGTATCAATCGCTGGATTTTTACTGCTATTCTTTTTTTTTTTTTTATCTTATAATGGTACCCAAACAAGTTTGATGTCCTTTTTTCCCGCAAATAGAGGTTTCTTTTGGTGGTATTTGATCTATTCTGCGTTTTTTATTTTTTGCACTATAAACAGAAAAAACTGTCAATTTTGAAAAAATATATATATATTTTTTACTTTTTGCTATAATAAACATCCAAAAGAAAATGTAAAAAAACAAAATTTCTTCATCTGTTTAGGCCGATATGTATTCTTCTACATATTTTTGGTAAAAAAAAAAAACGCAACAAGCGTATATTGATTAGTTTGCGCAAAAGTTATAGCGTCTACAAAATAGGGAATAGATTTGACATTTTTTTTTTTTTACTAGTAATGGCGGTGATCAGCGATGTTTAGCGGGACTGCGACATTGCAGCGGACAGGTCGGACACTTTTTTGGGACCATTGACATTCATACAGCGATCAGTGCTATAAAAATGCACTGATTACTGTATAAATGTCACTGGCAGGGAAGGGGTTAACACAAGGGGGAAATCAAGGGGTTAAATGTGTTCCCTGGGAGGTGTTTCTAACTGTGGGGGGAAGGGACTGGCTGGGAGTACAGAGAGATCGCTGTTCCTAATCACTAGGAACAGACGTTCACTCTGAACTCCCCTGTCAGAACGGGATCTGTTTGTTGTTTACATTGACAGATCCCCGTTCTGGCTTTCTGTGGAGCGATCGTGGGTGGCCGGCAGACATCATGGCCGCTGGCCATGTGCATTGGCTCCCTTGCTGCACTCGCTGTAGCTGTTAAAGGGACTGCCGTACAGCTACGGCAGTTCGTGGGAACAAGCCGACCTGCCACAGTATAATGACGACGGCTGGTCGGCAAGTGGTTAATGCGGGTTCTGCATTTTCATGGGCTTTTCTGAGTTCTGCCCCACACTTAGTGTTACATAACAGAGAGAAGCCCCGCCTATAAAGATGTAACCAACAGCAACCTGTGAGCTCCCCCTATAGAATTCGACCTCTCAAGGACTCTACCAGTTATGGACTTCTACTTGGGAAGGTATGCCTGGGCAGCCTGGGGCTAGTTAGTAAAAGGAGAACTGTGTGAGCTTGCAGTGTATTATCGCAGTATGGTAAAGAGGAACTCCGGCCGACCTCCCCATTTATTTTGTCTTGCCCCGCTTACCTAATGGTGGTATCTACACATTTCAGATACTCACCCATCCAGTGGTTCCAGAGTTGACCCACTGAGATCCTCTAATGCCTGGCCACAGTAAACAAAAGCAAAAAAATGCCCTATTCCAGCATAGGAAGGGAGGAGGGGTCTAGAGGTGGGATCGTCCTCAGGAGGGTGAAGGTCCACTTTAAGTAAAACTGTTGACCATTCAAAAGCCTGGTCTGAAGTTATTTATAAAGGGGTCCACAGTGATACCTGGCATATCTAGAGGAACAGGGCTTACGGGTTTGAAAAGGAAAGTATAGAAGGCCACCACAAAGGGTTAACTCAACACAGAAGTTGGTGGAAGGAATGTAGTTGCTACGGGTAATCATGAACTATTGGGAATGAACGGCAGCCAGACAGCAAAAAGTGGTAAAAGGCATGGGGGACAGCAGGGCCGATCCTAGGGTCACAGACGCCTGGGTGCAGAAATATTTCTGGCGCCCCCACATGGGCGTGGTCACCATCTTACCAACTCCTCCCCTTTAAAAATGTTTCTAGGGCAACGACTCAAACACAGAGATGCTCCCCTAAGAAGTCTTTGTTACCCTAGGATCCTCCCATGATCTTTTAACAATTAAGAAAATACTGGAAGAGAGTACACTAATGAGACCTGGAGGGGAGTCTCTCTGATGAACACAGAGAGGGCTTCTGTTAGAGAGTGCCCCTAGACATACTACAGGAGATGCTCAGAGACTGTAGACATGATACAAGAGACGGTCAGAGACTGCAATCATAGTACAGAAGATGGTCAGAGAGTGCAGACATATTACAGGATACGGTCAGAGAGTGCAGACATATTACAGGAGATGGTCAGAGACTGCAGACATACTACAGGAGATGGTCAGAGACTGGAGATATAATACAGGAGATGGTCAGAGACTGCAGATATAATACAGGAGATGATCAGAGACTGCAGTTCCTATGGACGCTAGTAGATAATGGCCGATCGGCCCTTTCACCTGACCCAGCGATACAGCAACAACGGTTCCTCTGATCAGGAGTCAGCTCACTCTGAATTGCCCATGGCGACTCCGCTGGGTAGAGCCCAGGTCTGTATTCTGGCAATGACTCCATTCTTTTTTACACCAGGGATGGCGCCAGGCTGTGTGGCTTTCACTCTGGTGGCGCAGGGCAGCGGGGTTCTCTCTCTGATGGTGTTCTCTCAGCACTGTCCACTCCCTCTGGAGTCCTGGGTGCACTTCCCTGAAAGCTTTCCTGGGCTCCTGGCTCTCTCTCTCTCTCCCATTCAGCTGGGCATGCTGTGTGGGCTGCAGTTTCTTTGTTACAGTGGGGCTGCCAGTCCTCGAACTACATGTCCCGCAATCCTCTTCTCTGCTCCTTTTTCTATTCTATTTCTTCCCTGGCCGATATGAAGGTGGGGGGAAGAAACATAGTGGGCGGCTGTGCTGGCAAGCGCCGCTCACTAGTACAGCATTGCGTGCGAGGAGGAGAGGGAGGGGGGAAAGAAGAGCCCGCAGCTGCAGTGGCGTCACCCCCCTTCCACCACCTATAGTTGCCCCTCAGTACAGACCCCCTCCACTAAGTATAGACCCCCTCCGTCAGTGCAGACTCCCCACTAAGTATAAACCCCTCCCTCAGTACAGACCCCCAAGGACAAACCACCCCCTCCATTAGTACAGACCCCCCCAGGACAAACCAATCCATCTCCATTAGTACAGACTCCCCAGGACAAACCCCCCCATTAGCACAGACCCCCAGGACAAACTCTCCCATTAGTAAAGACTCCCCCCCAAGACAAACCCCCCTCCATTCGTACAGACCCCTCCAGGACAACCCCCCATAGTACAGACTCCCTTCAGGACAACCCCCCCATAGTACAGACTCCCCCCAGGACAAACCCCCCCATTAGTACAGACTCCCCCCAGGAGAAATCCACCCCTCCATTAGTACAGACTGCCCCAGGACAAACCACCCCCCAACTTTAGTACAGACCCCTCCAGGACAACCCCCCATTAGTACAGACTCTCCCCAGGACAAACCCTGCCTCCATTAGTACAGACCCCTCCAGGACAACCCCCCATTAGTACAGACTCCCCCAGGACAACCCCCCCTCCATTAATACAGACCCCCAGGACAAACCCCCCCCCCTTAGCCCAGACCCCTCCAGGACAACCCCCCCATTAGTAAAGACTCCCCCCAGGACAAACCCCCCTCCATTAGTACAGACCCCTCCAGGACAACCCCCCCATTAGTACAGACTCCCCCCATTAGTAAAGACTCCCCCCAGGACAAACCCCCCTCCATTAGTACAGACCCCCCCAGGACAACCCCCCATTAGTACAGACTCCCCCCAGGACAAACCCAGCCTCCATTAGTACAGACCCCCCCAGGACAAACCCCCCTCTCCATTAGTACAGACTCCCCCCAGGACAAACCCCCTCTCTATTAGTACAGACCCCCCAGGACAACCCCCCCATTAGTACAGACTCCCCCCAAGACAAACCCCGCCTCCATTAGTACAGACCCCTCCAGGACAACCCCCCCATTAGTACAGACTCCCCCCATTAGTAAAGACTCCCCCCAGGACAAACCCCCCTCCATTAGTACAGACCCCCCCAGGACAACCCCCCATTAGTACAGACTCCCCCAGGACGAACCCAGCCTCCATTAGTACAGATCCCCCCCAGGACAAACCCACCTCTCCATTAGTACAGACTCCCCCCAGGACAAACCCCCCTCTCTATTAGTACAGGCCCCCCAGGACAACCCCCCCATTAGTACAGACTCCCCCCAAGACAAACCCCGCCTCCATTAGTACAGACCCCTCCAGGACAACCCCCCCATTAGTACAGACTCCCCCAGGACAAACCCCGCCTCCATTAGTACAGACTCCCCCCAGGACAAACCCCCCTCCATTAATACAGACCCCCCAGGAAGAACCCCCCCATTAGTCCAGACCCCTCCAAGACAAACCCCCCCCCAGGACAAACCCCCCCATTAGTACAGACTCCCCCCAGGACAAACCCCCCCTCCGGCCCCCTCCATTAGTCCCCCCCCATTACATACATAAAAACACCCGGCGGCAGCTGAAGAGGAGAGGACAATGTGCAGCCGCGCCGCCCGGGTGGAGCACAGATCACAGCAGCAGCAGGCAGGAGCTAAGACACAGAGAGGAGGAGAAGGCACGGACCGCCCCCTCAGCAACGGCATTGCGCGGCTTGTCTCTCTCCACACAGAGAGAGCCGCTCTGAGCTCTGCTTCACTCTCCTCCTCTGACAGGAGGAAGGAGGAGGGAGGAGGGAGGGGGGGGACGCCGGGCTTAGGTTTAAAAAACACATCGGCGGCGGCGACTAGCACGGACAAGGAGAGGAGGTGGAGAATAGAGGGGAGCACTCTGGCGCTTCAGCGCCCCCACCTCTGTGGCGCCTGGGTGAACTGCACCCCCCGCACCATATCTAGGATCGGCCCTGGGGGACAGGTCCTCCACTAGTAAGGGTTTGGTACTCTGACTCCCTCCCAAGCAGTCGATTCCCCTAAAACAACCAAGACCAAACCAGCAGTACGGAGACTCCATGAACCTAGCCACATGGTACGGGAGAATTGAAGTAGTTAATCAAGTGTACTCATGTGCTCCGCACTTAGTTCACGGCGGGACTCCATGCTGTTACTGGGAGTGAGGTGACAGAGGAAGCTGGAAAGGTGTAGTAGGCTACAGGCTCATTTGTGTCCCCCTTTAAATGGTATATTCTGGAAGACAGGGTGTGCATCAACATGGGATTGAGAGTTGCACAGAAGAGATCTGTATGTGGTTTAAAGCTGTGCAAGGTCACAAGGCAGTTTTCCGAGGTGTTTGCATAGCTGAAGGCGCCCGGTTAAAAAAGGATAGAAATGGACTACTGCAGTCCCTTACATCTGCTCTGGTAACTGCGGAGCGGAGACTGCTGTGTTGTCCCACGGTGTTGAAACTCCAAAAGGTCATTTCCCTTAGGGAACAAATAAAGTCTTTACAGCTCGACAGGGCGTCTAAATCCCTACTATGGACAAAACAAAAATTCTATGAATTTTCGAATAAGCCCCATAGGATGCTGGTTCATAAATTACGACCACGCCCATTCAATTCCTTTCCCGATTTTCTTACGAAGGCCGACGGCTCTAGAGCATACTGCCCCCGTGAAATGTCAAATATTTTTGGTAAATTCTACCACAGATTGTATAATTGCCTGACTCCAGAGAACCACTTTAACTTTACTCAGGAAAAATTTGAGACTTTCTTCTCTAACATAAACCTTCCGAGACTATCCTCAGCGGACTTGGCCAGTTTGAATGTGGCTATATCAGCTGAGGAGTTGTTGGCTATAATCAAAGAGCTACCTCTGCACAAATCGCCTGGCCCTGATGGTTTGCCCTACTTTTACTACAAAACTTTTTTCAACATTTTGTCTCCTCATATGCTGACTTTATACGACTCACTGCTTAAGGGCACATCTTCACACCCACACTTCTCCCACTCTTACATCTCAGTCATCCCAAAGCCTGGTAAAGACCCCTCGATCCCAGATAATTATAGGCCCATAGCCCTTTTGAATTCAGATTATAAAATTTTCACCAAAATTCTTGCATCCAGATTGTCTAAGCTCATTCCTAAACTGATCCATAGAGACCAGGTGGGCTTTGTCCCTGGCAGGCATGCGGGGGACAACACCCGCCGTACAATAGATCTGATAGATCTTTTGGATAGGTCATCCCGTTCGGCGCTAATTTTGAGTCTAGATGCCCAAAAGGCTTTTGACAGGCTGAGTTGGCCTTATATGTTCGCTGTCCTCAAAACGTTTGGATTCACTGGTCCCTTTTTAAAAGCCCTAGAGGCCCTGTACTCCACAGTCACAGCCCAGGTTCAGATGTCTTCTTTCCTGTCGCCTGCCTTCCCCATGACAAACGGAACTCGGCAGGGGTGTCCTATATCACCGTTACTTTTCATTTTATGTCTGGAGCCCCTGGCCGAGTCCATCCGCACCCATCCAGATATCAATGGGGTGGTGATGCGGCAGGGAGAATATAAACTGTCGCTCTTTGCTGATGACATTCTGCTCACTGTAACTGATCCGTTGATATCGCTTCCTTCGTTACATAAATTACTAGCCTCCTTTGGTGCCATCTCCGGTTACAAGGTTAACACTTCCAAAACTGAAGCACTCCCTATACACATTCCAGCATTATTGTTATCTCAGCTTAAAGGGTCATATCCTTATAAATGGTGCACCACCTCCATTAAATACTTGGGTGTCCTTCTTACCCCCTCTTACTCTTCTCTCTATCAAGCCAACTTCCCCCCTCTCATCTTAGACATTAACAAATCCCTGATGGCTTGGACAAAATATCCCCTGTCTCTGTTGGGTAGGATTAACGTCCTAAAAATGTCTATATTACCCAGACTACTTTATCACTTTGAAACATTACCAGTTGCCCTGCCTTCCTCTCAACTAAAAGCGATTCAGAGGAATTTTCTAAAATTCATATGGGGCGATAGAGCACATCGTATAGCTTATTCAGTGGTATTCGCCCCAAGGTCCAGGGGGGGATTGGGTGCCCCGGACATTTTTAAATACTACCACGCCTCACACTTGAGGGCTATTGTTTCGTGGTCCTCCCTACATGCACCAAATCAATGGTCTGCCATTGAAAAGGGGGTACTATACCCGGTCCACCCATGTTCCTTGGTCTGGGAAAATGTCTCATCCTTGGATTCCATTTTCAAACGCCAATGCACTGCTCCGATGGCTTTCACCTTAACCATTTGGCGTAAATGCCTTAAGACTCATCACCTTGCTTCAACATGCTCTCCCCTTGTAAATGTATTGTTTAACCCAAATTTACCAGACAGTTTGTCCCTGGGCAGGGTTTTCTCATGGCTTGATGCTCCTCTCTTTCAACTCCGGAATTTGGTACATCCTATCACGCGACATTTGCATACTTTTGAAACTCTGAGTAAGAAGTTTAATATACCCACCCAACTTTTCCATTTCTACCTGCAGGTTAGACATTTTTTCCACTCCAAGTCCCCAACTCTGATTCTTGACAAACCGACTACCTTTGAATACATATGCGCTCAGGGTCCATACCAACTACATTTAATATCTTCTATACACCGTCTTCTTCATGAGTCTACTCCACTGACTGAGACAACCCACCATTACATGAAAAGATGGTCTCTTTTGTTGGATAGACCTATTACGGTCCAGGTGTGGGATAGGATATGGTCCTCTACATTCAAATCTTCTCAATGTGTGTCCCAAAGGGAAACGTCCATTAAGATTCTTATGTTTTGGTATAAAACGCCTAATGTAATTCACAAATATGATCCCTAAGTCTCGCCGTGCTGTTGGCGATGTGGGACTGATACGGGTTCCCTATTCCATATCTTTTGGCAGTGTTCTATGATCCAACCCTTTTGGCATGATGTGAGGCTGCTGATACAGAGGGTGGTGGGTGTGTCCCTACCGCTCGATCCCTTAAATTACTTATTGGGTCTCCCCTTTCCGGGCATACCCAAGAAGGTAAATCGGCTTGTCTCCTACATTTTACTAGCTGCCAAAAGGCTTATCCCATTATGTTGGCTATCTAATATGCCTCCTCCATGGCCTAGGTTTCTCCATCTGGTGGCTGAGATTCGGAGGATAGAATACCTAACGGCCTCTGTGCATGATAAAATTCCCCAATTTGATAAAGTGTGGGAACCCTGGGATCGATCGGATTATGGGACCCTCGCACCACCTGCTACACCTTGACATGTACTAGCTTGATATTTACTAGCTCCACATTTCTTGCTGCCTACCATATACGTACTTCATAGGTACCCCTGTCTTTGACGCCTAAGGTTTCATTTTGGTTATTAATCCCTATTGTAAACCTATAAGTTGTTGTTTATATATTTTTGATCTGGTGTACCGAGCACGCCTGTGCTCTGTACTTATGGACATTGCTTGACGAATTCCTCCTACTTTTAATTTTCTTTTTCTTTCTTTGATATCATTTTGTGTTTGATATCTGTATATTGTGCATAATGTAACAATATCTTGTTTGTTCTTTAAAACCCAATAAAAATTACAATTATAAAAAAAAGCTGTGCAAGGTGTACAGCTCATCTCTAAGCTGGTGTTCTACCTTAATATTAACCTTCACATGAACGCTGCCCTACCTGTCTGGACCTGGGCATTGAGAAGCGTGCGTACATGTAAAGAGATACCCCCATGTGCAGGGCGAGTAGGCTCCACTCACACGAATGCAAAGTGTATGATCATCCATTTACATCTGCAAGCTCATAGGAATTAATTGCTGTCTGTTTTTTTATCCAAAAACAGAATGCCCATGTGAAAAAACCCTTAGAGGTAAAGCAAAACTAATCCCATTGATTTAACGGTTTAAAAAAGCAGTTCCTGAAATGCCAGGAATGCTGTCACATTTGCTTGTGCTCTTACCATTGCAGTTGCAGATCAGAGACTAAAATGGCAGGTTCCTTGGCTGAAAAGGAGAGAAGGGTTTAGTTCCGCTTTAACATTATCTATTTGTATAAAAATGGGAATGTTAGTAATGTGCACTAACTGATCAACGACACAAACTTTTTTTAAAGCAAAGTTCATCTTTTCATTAAAATCATTTTTCCTGGCTCACCTCATGTCCACATGCCTGTGGATCAACTTTACCTGATAGGACAGCTCTTCAAAATAGTATAAATTTGACTTCAACTCCCCCTCCCGATGTTCTTTTTTCTGTCCTTGTTCTGGATAGCACTCAGAATAGGTATGTAGCGCTACCCCCAGTTAAGAGAGCCGCTGGTTTGATTTTCGGGCCTTGAGTACAGCTCCACCAACCCCCGGCAATTTTGTATAGTCCCCTATGGCACAGTTAGTCTAGGGATGTTTTCTATCGCAATCTACACTTGGTAACATACACACTTTAACCCCAGATTAAGGGTAAGCACTATGAGTAATGATAACACAGTGATAGCAAGTGGCAAGGTATAACAGCTTTACTTTAGGTTAAAAGGGCATGGGTTAAAACATAACATACAACTGGCTTACAGAGCCCTGCAGCAATAGATGTAATATATATATGGCAATAGCACAGCGCGGTAATCCACCACGTGCAGCTATTGCTATCTACGCGCCCTATGGCGCACTAAACAATATTCTATTTCCCCTCCCTAGTCAGGCCTGACATAGAATCAAATTCAGTCTTTTGAATAAAGATTTCTTCGCATGCAAACTTGAAATGGTGGTGCACGTTCAGGAACAGTATTGTAATCCACAAAGTAGGCAGTCACAAGGAACACTATGCTGGAGACCCTTTAACTCTGTCCTGCAACCGGTCTCCAGCGGAAACAGCAAATAAATGAACGGTGGGCCAAGGCAGTCTATAGGCCTAAACACAATACAACCGATTGGATTGAGCAGGTGCTCGCTCACCACTCCGGACGCGATCCCAGTCCGGGACTTCCACCTGCTGTGTCTCCACACACAGCGTCTGCAACGATCGGGTCCCCGATCCAACTGATGTCCGCAGCAAACAAAGTCAGATGTAGTGATGAGCCGAACACCCCCGGGTTCGGTTCGCACCAGAACCCGCGAACGGACCGAAAGTTCGCGCGAACATTAGAACCCTATTAAATACAATGGATGCGAACGTTCGGATTCTAAAGTGCTAATTATAACGACTATTATCCATGTTATTGTCCGAAACAGAGTTTGGGAACCTGGGTTCTGCACCAGGGGACATGTATCAATGCAAAAAGAAGTTTTAAAAACTGACGTTTTCCGGGAGCAGTCATTTTAATGATGCATAAAGTGAAAAAAAAAAGACAAATATTCCTTTAAATATTGTACCTGGGGGGTGTCTAAAGTATGCCTGTGAAGTGCCACGTGTTTCCCGTGTTTAGAACTGTCCTTGCACAAAATAACATTTCTAAAGGAAAAAAAGCCATTTAAAACTGCTTGCGGCTTTAATGTAATGTCTGGTCCCGGTAATATGGATGAAAATCTTTAGGAAAAATGGCATAGCTACCCCATCAACCCCCCCCCCCACCCCAGCCCATTACCAGCCCCTTTGGGTCTTGTATGGATATTAAGGGGAACCCCGCACACAAAATAAAAAAGCCCCTATATACTCTGAACAGCCGTATACAGGCGGTGCATACAAGACAGGGACTGTAGGTTTGTTCTTATGTAGAATCTGTTTGTAATTTTGAACAGCTGCATTGTTTAAGTGTAGCTCCATGCCAAATGGGCCCTGCTGTGAATTATTAGATCAATAATTATAATTGCATGCCCCTGTTGAACAGGGGCTGAAAAATTGGGCCTTAGGCACTGGTGGCACAACACTGCAACCCCTCACAGATACTGTACTTGGAGCACAGCAATGAGGCCTGTTGCAAAGTATTGCATCAAAAATTTTAATTACACGCCCCTGTTAAACAGGGGCTGAAAAATTGGGCCTTAGCCACTGGTGGCGTCACCCATAAACCAAAATGATCTTCCAAGCTATCATCGTTAATCGTATCATTGAGGAGGAGGAGGAGGATAGCCAGACAACATAACAGCACAGGCACTCAGCATCAGCATCAGTCTTGAAGGGATGTGACATTTTAAAATCAATTAGTCTGTTATATCAGCATCTGGTGTGTGGTAGCTGGTGGTGATCCAAGACTGGTTCATCTTGATGAAAGTCAGTCGATCAACCGAGTCGGTGGACAGGCGCACCCTGTGATCCGTGACAAATCCTCCAGCAGCACTGAATGTGCGTTCTGAAAGAACGCTGGATGCAGGACAGGCCAGTAGCTCAATTGCATACTGTGCAAGCTCTGGCCAGTGATCCATCCTCAAGACCCAGTAAGCCAGAGGATTTTCGGTGGGGAAGGTGTCCAAGTCTGACCTTGCCCCTAGGTATTCCTGCACCATGTATATCAGACGCTGGTGATGGTTGCTGGAACCGATCATACTTTGGGGCTGCGGACTAAAGAATTGTCTGAACGCATCGGTCAGACGGCCACCTTCCCCACCGCTCCTTCTTTGACTGCCCGAAGCCTCAGCAACTCGTTGTCCAGGACCAGGAGTTTGTAACCTCCCAGTCTCTGGGAACGCGTTGCACAGACCTTTCTGCAAGGCCTCCCGGAGTTGTCTCATCCTCTGCTCCCTCTGCGACGGTATGATAAGGTCCGCAACCTTACCCTTGTACCGTGGATCAAGGAGAGTGGCCAGCCAGTAATGGTCCCTCTCCTTGATCCGAAGAATACGAGGATCCTTCCGCAGACTTTGCAGGATCAGGGAGGCCATGCAGCGTAGGTTAGCTGAGGCATTCAGTCCGGAGTCCTCTGGGTCACTAAGGACGACATGATCCGCAGCCACCTCCTCCCAGCCACGTACAAGTCCACTGGTTTCTTGGGACTGTAAATCATCCCTAAAAGACTGCTGCTGATGATGCTGAGTGCCAGCCTCCACCTCCATGCTGACACAATCCTCCTCCTCCTCCTCCTCCTCCTCTTCCTGTGCGATGGGTGGGACAGAAGGAACACTGTCTGGGTAAAGGGGGCCTTGAGAGGCAAGGAAGTCCTCCTCTTCCTGCCTCTGTTCTGCCTCAAGTGCCCTGTCCATTATTCCACGCAGCGTGTGCTCCAACAGGTGGACAAGAGGTACAGTGTCACTGATGCATGCACTGTCACTGCTCACCATCCTCGTGGCCTCCTCAAATGGTGCCAGGACAGTGCATGCATCCCTGATCATGCCCCACTGGCGTGGTGAAAAAAAACCGAGCTCCCCTGACCCTGTCCTGGTGCCGTAGTCGCACAGGTACTCATTGATGGCCCTCTGCTGCGTGTGCAGCCGCTGCAGCATGGCCAACGTTGAGTTCCACATGGTGGGCATGTCACATATAAGGCGGTTCTTGGGCAGGTTCAACTCCTTTTGAAGCTCAGCCAGGTGAGCACTGGCATTATAAGATCTGCGGAAATGCACACAGACTTTCCTGGCCTGTCTCAGGACATCCTGTAAGCCCGGGTACCTGCCCAAGAACCGCTGCACCACCAGGTTAAGGACGTGAGCCATACAAGGCACATGGGTCAGTTGTCCCTGTCGGAGGGCGGAGAGGAGGTTGGTGCCATTGTCGCAAACCACCATTCCTGGCTTAAGCTGGCGTGGCGTCAACCACCTCTCGGCCTGCCCCTGCAGAGCAGACAGGACCTCTGCCCCAGTGTGGCTCCTGTCCCCCAAACACACCAGCGCAAGCACGGCATGGCATCTTTTTGCCTGCGTACTTGCGTAGCCCCTTGAACGCCTACGGAGCACCGCTGGTTCCGAGGACAAACCACAGGAAGAGGCCATGGAGGAAGAAGAAGAGGAGGGGGTGGAGGAGAGAGGTGTGTCACAACCAGTAGTAGCATTTTGGAGGCGTGGGGGTGGAACAACCTCCAACACTACTGCACCTTGTCCTGCATCCTTCCCAGCTGCCAAAAGAGTGACCCAATGGGCCGTGAAAGAAAGGTAACATCCCTGTCCATGCCTGCTGGACCATGAGTCAGCGGTAATATGCACCTTACCGCTGACCGCCCTGTCCAGCGAGGCCAAGACATTGCCTTCCACATGCCTGTAGAGAGCCAGAATAGCCTTCCGTGCGAAAAAGTGTCGTTTGGGAACCTGCCACTGAGGAACCGCACATTGCACAAACTCACGGAAGGGGGCCGAGTCTACCAACTGAAAAGGCAGCAGTTGAAGCGCTAGCAATTTAGCCAAGCTAGCATTCAACCGCTGGGCATGTGGATGGCTGGGAGTGAACTTCTTTCGACGGTCCAGCAGCTGGGGCAGGGAAATTTGCCTGCTAGAATCGGACGTTGGTGTACTGCTAGCAGAGTGCCCGCAAGTACTTACCTGTGACACACCTAATTCTACACCTTCATTCCTCTCAGAGCAGGTTTCAGAGAGGAGTGAAGGTATAGTGGGGTTGGAGATCCCAGCTGATGCGGTGCAAGAAGAGGTCAGCTTTGTTCTTTGGTGTGGGTCTTTAAGGTAGGCTTGCCAACGAGCTGCATGGCAGGTCAACATATGTCTGATCAAGCATGTGGTGCCCAAGCGGCTGATGTTTTGGCCACGCGATATGCGCTTGAGACATATGTTGCAAACAGCAGCTGTGCGATCTGATGCACTGGCCCAAAAAAGGCCCACACCAAAGAACTTTTTGAATGACGGGCAGAGGCAGCGCCCTGCACAGGCGGAGCTCTGCGGTGTGATTCCGTCGGTGTGCTGCACATACGCTGGCCACTCAAGGGCATCCTGCCTCGTTGGAGATGTGCCTCCTCCTCATCCTCCTCCTCCTCCTCTCTCCTATTAGGCACCCACGTGGAGTCAGTGACCTCATCATCCCCTCCCTCCTCATCACTGGAGCCAATCTGGCAGTATGCTGCAGCTGCTGGAACATGACTGCCAGATTGCTGTCCTTCTTGAGCATCCCCTCTCTCTGCTCTCACGCTGCTGCCTTCCTCTAGCTGGGTATCATCATCAGATCCTTCCAAACGCTGGGCATCCTCCTGGAGCATGTACCCAACACTGTGCTCAAACAGTTCGGGGGACTCCTCAGGAGGAGGGCATGGTGGGTCTAGGGAAGGATTGACTAATGAAGATAATGATACCAGAGAAGAGGACGCTTTGGCAGCTGCTTTGCCACTACCCTGAGCCTGGGTGAGAGAGGATGAGGAGGATGAGGTGGGCTTGGTCATCCACTCTACCAAGTCTTCGGCATGATGTGGCTCAACATGTCCAGCTGCCGAAAACAAGGACAAGCGTGTCCCATGGCCATGTGCTGATGACAATGCACCGCGTACACGACCAGCACTGTTGCCCCCAGACACAGAGCCTGCTTGCCCTCTTTTTTTGCCTCCTGACTGTCTGCCTCTCCTTGGTTGCCTTCCAGACATTTTAATGGATGGCCTGCAGGGAGATGGGAAAAACAGCAATAAGGGCTACCTTCAGGTGTATATTGTGCAGGAGGCTTAGCAACAATGACACTGACACTGTCCCCTGCCTATCCTTCTCTGTCCCTAAACACAAGGATTGAAAATATGGTTCAGCAAAATAGTTTTAGAACAGAATAGCACACTGACACTTTCCCTCACTGTACCTCTCTGTCCCTCAACTCAAGGATTGAAAATATGGAACAGCAAAATAGTTTTAGAACAGAATAGCACACTGTCAGTTTCACTCACTGTACCTCTCTGTCCCTCAACTCAAGGATTGAAAATATGGTTCAGCAAAATAGTTTTAGAACAGAATAGCACACTGTCAGTTTCCCTCACTGTACCTCTCTGTCCCTCAACTCAAGGATTGAAAATATGGAACAGCAAAATTGATTTAGAACAGAATAGCACACTGTCAGTTTCACTCACTGTACCTCTCTGTCCCTCAACTCAAGGATTGAAAATATGGAACAGCAAAATAGTTTTAGAACAGAATAGCACACTGTCAGTTTCACTCACTGTACCTCTCTGTCCCTCAACTCAAGGATTGAAAATATGGAACAGCAAAATTGATTTAGAACAGAATAGCACACTGTCAGTTTCACTCACTGTACCTCTCTGTCCCTCAACTCAAGGATTGAAAATATGGTTCAGCAAAATAGTTTTAGAACACAATAGCACACTGACACTTTCCCTCACTGTACCTCTCTGTCCCTCAACTCAAGGATTGAAAATATGGAACAGCAAAATAGTTTTAGAACAGAATAGCACACTGTCAGTTTCACTCACTGTACCTCTCTGTCCCTCAACTCAAGGATTGAAAATATGGTTCAGCAAAATAGTTTTAGAACAGAATAGCACACTGTCAGTTTCCCTCACTGTACCTCTCTGTCCCTCAACTCAAGGATTGAAAATATGGAACAGCAAAATTGATTTAGAACAGAATAGCACACTGTCAGTTTCACTCACTGTACCTCTCTGTCCCTCAACTCAAGTATTGAAAATATGGTTCAGCAAAATAGTTTTAGAACACAATAGCACACTGACACTTTCCCTCACTGTAGCTCTCTGTCCCTCAACTCAAGGATTGAAAATATGGTTCAGCAAAATAGTTTTAGAACACAATAGCACACTGACACTTTCCCTCACTGTAGCTCTCTGTCCCTCAACTCAAGGATTGAAAATATGGAACAGCAAAATAGTTTTAGAACAGAATAGCACACTGTCAGTTTCACTCACTGTACCTCTCTGTCCCTCAACTCAAGGATTGAAAATATGGTTCAGCAAAATAGTTTTAGAACACAATAGCACACTGTCAGTTTCCCTCACTGTACCTCTCTGTCCCTCAACTCAAGGATTGAAAATATGGAACAGCAAAATAGTTTTAGAACAGAATAGCACACTGTCAGTTTCCCTCACTGTACCTCTCTGTCCCTCAACTCAAGGATTGAAAATATGGAACAGCAAAGTTGATTTAGAACAGAATAGCACACTGTCAGTTTCACTCACTGTACCTCTCTGTCCCTCAACTCAAGGATTGAAAATATGGTTCAGCAAAATAGTTTTAGAACACAATAGCACACTGACACTTTCCCTCACTGTACCTCTCTGTCCCTCAACTCAAGGATTGAAAATATGGTTCAGCAAAATAGTTTTAGAACACAATAGCACACTGACACTTTCCCTCACTGTAGCTCTCTGTCCCTCAACTCAAGGATTGAAAATATGGAACAGCGAAATAGTTTTAGAACAGAATAGCACACTGTCAGTTTCCCTCACTGTACCTCTCTGTCCCTCAACTCAAGGATTGAAAATATGGAACAGCAAAATAGATTTAGAACAGAATAGCACACTGTCAGTTTCACTCACTGTACCTCTCTGTCCCTCAACTCAAGGATTGAAAATATGGTTCAGCAAAATAGTTTTAGAACACAATAGCACACTGACACTTTCCCTCACTGTAGCTCTCTGTCCCTCAACTCAAGGATTGAAAATATGGTTCAGCAAAATAGTTTTAGAACACAATAGCACACTGTCAGTTTCACTCACTGTACCTCTCTGTCCCTACAAACAAGGATTAGCACAGAATAGCACACTGTCACTGACACTCTCCCTACCTATCCTTATTTGTCCCTAAACACAAGGAATCCAGGATTAGTAAAGGAAAAAAAATGACACTGTCCCTGCCTATGCTTCTCTTTCCCTGCTCCGGAACACACTACACAAGGCCGCCGCGCTGGCGGCCTTTTATAGTGTGGGGCGTGTACTAAACCCCATCAGCAATAATTGGCCACAGGCATCCTGCCTGTGGCCAATCATTGCTCTCCTCGCTGCCGGCGCTGTGATTGGCCAAGCATGCGGGGTCACAGTGCATGCTTGGCCAATCACAGCGCCTGGATGACACTGCGATGGCGTAGTGCATTGTGGGCCGTTCGCGTCACTCGAATTTGGCGCGAACGGCCCAAATCGTTCGATCTTCGTCGAACGATCGAACAGCCGATGTTCGAGTCGAACGTATGTTCGACTCGAACACGAAGCTCATCCCTAGTCAGATGCCACCCAGGCTCTGCAGTGGGATGGAAGGCTCTTCGGAAGTTGCGCAAGGCCCCACTGCAGCAGATCCGCACAGGAAGAAGCTGTTGCTTGCAGCGCGGTGTCCAAAGAGGCCGAGCTCCGCCTCGCCTCCTTCTTAAATAGCCCCTCCCATGAGTCTCTGCGGTGGCGACACTGCACCCTGGGTGCCAAACAGGACTCTGGGAAATGTAGTTCCGAGAGTCTTAAAGGAGACCCCGCTACACACTCCCCCCACTTGAACTCTTTGGTCCCCAAAGATAATTTTTTTTTTTTTTAGCATACACTACGTACAATTCTAGACAATGCTGTGTACGGTGTCGGCAAAGGGAACTCCCACCAAAACGGAGGGGTTGAATTCCCTTGCCCACAGGTCACACTATCATGAGTGGCCTGCCTAACTGTGCCAGAGGATGAATTGGGGTTGCCCTCCACCAAATGAACAGTGGAGGGAACTGGATGCTCTGTACTCCTCCTTCCAGTGACCACTGCCTCCTCTGAGCTCTTCCCTATTTGTGAGTAAGTTAACTTCTTGGGAGGCCTTATGACTCTTCTAGCTCTTTGCTCTCTTGGGACTTCTGGCTGGGACACTGCAGGCTCCTCTTCTGGAACAGGCTTGAGGAATTCTGCTGGCTCTGAAACACTTAGTTCAGGATCCTGGAGGTACATAGAGTCCCTTGGGTCCTCCTCTGAGTATGTGTCACAGGCATCTTCCCAGTAATCTGACAAAGGGCTGGATGGAACGAATTCAGTAGCTTCCGCATTCACTGTTCTGTCTATAGTGTCTTTGGCAGGAGGAAGATCTATAGCAGAAGTTCCCGGAGATGGGGAAGGCCATAACCAATCAAGTTCCTGTCTCTCATCTTCACATTGCTCAGAGGTCTCTACAACTTGATTTTGGGAGGACTGGGACCGAGTGTTTGGCCTAGGGGTATCCAGAATGGAGTCTGGGCTTGAGGAGTCCCTTGCAGGAGGTATCCAAACTGCTTCAGCAAGTGGGAGTAAGTGGTTCCGATGCCAAGTCTTCAATGGGCCCACCTTCCCTTCTGGCTTCAATTTATAGACAGGTAGGCCCGGCAGCTTCTTACAAATGACATAGGGTTCAGGTCTCTATCTGTCTGCAAGCTTGTGCTTCCCAGGGATTCCCAGGTTTCGTAGAAGAACTCGGTCTCCTGGTTTCAGGTCCTGGATCCGAACCTTCAGGTCGAAGTTCCTCTTGTTGCGGGCCCCCCTTTGATCTGAACCCGCTTGGGCTTGTTCATAGGCCATCTTCAAGCTGTGTCTGAGTCTGTCCACATATCCCTTGTGGGATGTGGCTGAGGAATGGTCTATGGAGGTGCCAAAGGCCAGGTCTACCGGTAATCTTGCTTCTCTTCCGAACATGAGACGGTAGGGGGAGTAGCCTGTAGCATCACTTGTGGTACTATTGTAAGCGTGGACTATAGCCGCTATGTGCTTGCTCCAATGTTGTTTCTTCTCGCTACTCAGGGTCCCCAACATATTGAGCAGAGTTCGGTTGAACCTCTCCGGTTGAGCATCCCCTTGTGGGTGGTAAGGAGAGGCTCGGGTCTTCTTGATCCCTAAGGAATCCAGGAGCTTCCGGATCAGCCGACTTTCAAAGTCTCTCCCTTGGTCTGAGTGAAGTCGCTGTGGTAGCCCATAATGGACGAAATACTTCTCCATAAGTACCTTGGCCACCGTGGAAGCCTTCTGATCTTTGGTTGGGAAAGCCTGGGCATACCGGGTGAAATGATCGGTTACTACCAGAACATTTCCTAGTCCACTCAGGTCGGGTTCGAGGCAGAGAAAATCAATGCATACCAGATCAAGTGGGCTTTGGTTTTGCAGATGGCCCATTGGGGCAGCTTGATGAGGTAAAGTCTTTCTCTGGATGCATCGTGCACATGAGTGGCAGTATTCTTCAACTTCAGCCCTCATGCAGGGCCAATAGAAACGGTTCCTAACCAGTTGGAAGGTCCTTTCTGCCCCTAGGTGTCCATGATTGTCATGCAGGGCAACCAAGACAGTCTCTCTGTGTTTCTCGGGGAGAAACAGTTGCCATTTGTCTTCCAGGTCATCAGAGGGGCCCCTTCGGTAGACCACTTCCTGATGCACCTGCAACCTGTCCCACTCTTTCCTCAATAGGCGAGCTTCCTTTGAAGGATGGCGCAGGAGTCTATTTGGATCCTGATTCTCCAGGGCCTCCAGAACCAATCTCCCCATGGGGTCTTCCATTTGGTCACATCTGAACTCCTTCTTTGACAGTTTTGGCAGATTATCTTCTTCCAACTGGGTTACCCCACAGTATTGCTTGGGAACTCCTACCATCGTAACTCCTATCTCTTCTCCCCTTGAGCCTCCTCTGGCTTGAAGTTCAGCCCCTTGGCAAAGGGCCCGCACACCGTCAGGTGTCACTTGGGTCCAGTTTTCTGGTAGGGGCATGAGATCTTCTAGACAGGGCATCTGCGTCTCGATTCCCAGCCCCAGGCCTGTATTTCAGGCTGAAATTGAACCCAGACAGTGCAGCCAGCCATCTTTGTCCTGTGGCATCCAGCTTTGCTGTGGTGAAGAGATAAGTAAGGGGGTTGTTGTCGGTTTTCACAGTGAATTCTGCCCCATACAGGTAGTCTTTAAGTTTGTCAACTACCGCCCACTTGAGGGCCAGGAACTCCAGCTTATGAGTGGGGTAGTTCTTTTCAGAGGGGGTCAGACTTCTGCTCACGTAGGCAACGAGTCGCAGTTGTCCTTCATGCTCCTGATAGAGCACTCCTCCCAGACTGTCATGACTGGCATCTACGTGGAGTTCATAAGGTCTCTTTGGGTCTGCATAGGCCAAGACAGGGGCGGTGGTTAGGCTTTTTTTAACATCTGAAAGGCCTTTTCACACTTTTGGTTCCAGTGGTCTTGGACTGGCTCTCTCGGCTTCCTGGGACCCGAGTCATTCTCTTCCCCTTCCGTCTTGAGTAGCTCATTCAGGGGTCTGGCAATTCGGGCAAACCCCTCCACGAACCTTCTATAATAGGAACAGAACCCCAGGAAGGATCTGAGTTCTGTTACCATGGTAGGCCGTGGCCAGGAAGTAACTGCCTCCAACTTCTCAGGGTCTGTGGCTACCCCTTCTTCAGACACTATGTGTCCCAGATAGTTAACGGAAGATTGGTAGAACCTACACTTCTCGGGCGAAAGCTTGAGCCCCTCCTCACTGAGTCTTCTCAAAACTTTCTCCAGCCTCTCTTCGTGTTCTTCCAAGGTCCTCCCGAAAAAAATGATATCGTCCAAGTACACAAGGACCTCGATAAGGTTCATGTCTCCTACAGTCTTCTCCATGAGACGTTGGAAGGTGGCTGGGGCTCCGGACAGTCCCTGGGGCATTCGGTCGAATTCAAAGAACCCCACTGGGGTTATGAAGGCTGTCTTCTCCTTGTCTTCCGGATGCATAGGGATCTGATAGTATCCACTCTTGAGGTCCATCACGCTGAACCACTTGGCTCCAGACAAGCTCTGTAGGGCATCCTCTATCCTCGGAGTGGTGTACTGTTCAGGGATGGTTCTCCTGTTGAGGGTCCTGTAGTCTATACACAACCTCAACGATCCATTCTTTTTTCTGACTACTACTATCGGAGAGGCATAGGGACTTCTAGACTCCCAGATCACACCGGTCCTCTTGAGTTCTCCAAGTTGTTCCCTCAGATCTTCCAGGTCTGCTAATGGGACTCGCCTGACTCTCTCCCTGAAGGGCTTGTCTTCCTGGAGGCGGATTCGATGGGTGGCACTCCTCGCACACCCCACATCGAACTCATCTTGAGAGAAGATCTTCTTCCACCTGGTCAACTGGGCCTTGGCTCTCTCTTTCCAAGCCCTGGGCAGGTTTGGGTTCTCCATGGAGAGTTTCTCCCAAACGTTCCCTCCTTCACCTGTCTTCTCCGCATCCGACAGAGCAACTGGGGTAGCAGGGCTCACCTGGCCCAGCAACATCCTGGCTGGGATCTCCATGGGGCCATCCGTAGTATTCCTGACACTCACAGGGACCTTATAGTGGGCCTTCTTCAGAGCCCTCAGTGGGACCACTTCTGGGATTACTTCCAAACCCGAGTGTTCTTCCCTTGGGTCTGGCTCCAACATGACAAAGGGTTCAGGTTGCTCCCAAGTAAGCTTCACAGTGGCTCTGAGACAGGTTACTTCGCCGGGCTGCAACACCACTCCCTTCTTTCCAAGTCTCCAGACCTTCCCCACTCCCTCTTCCGGGGCCTTCTGCTCCAAGACCAACCGCTGGTAGGCTGTCTTCAAGATGGGGTGAATCTTGGTGGCGGCCGGGTCTTTCCTGCTTGCAAGAGGGGTCAGAAGCCTCCGGACCAGGTCCGTGTTCGTTCCTATTATTAAGGAACTCTTGTTGGCTCCAGGCGGCCTAGGGCACACAACTGCCAGAGTATCAAACACTTCAGCCTTCCCAGCCACAGATGGGTCGAAGGTCAGTTTTATGGGCAGGTAGCCATCATACGGGAAGCTCTGAGTCCCGATTCCCCAGATTTCTAGTTCTTCTATCTTCTTGATGGGTAGGTGACTTAAGTGTTTGTCATAGAAGTCCCGATACAACAGGGTCACCTGTGCCCCAGTCAGGGATGAGCCGAACACCCCCCTGTTCGGTTCGCACCAGAACCTGCGAACAGACAAAATGTTCGTGTAAACTTTAGAACCCTATTAAATACAATGGACTCGAACGTTCGAAATCTAAAGTGTTAATTATAAAGGCTAATATGCAAGTTATTGTCCTAAAAAGTGTTTGGGGACCGGGGTCCTGCCCCAGGGGACATGTATCAATGCAAAAAGAAGTTTTAAAAACGGCAGTTTTTTCGGGAGCAGTGATTTTAATAATGCTTAAAATTAAAAAAAAATAAAAGTGAAATATTCCTTTAAATTTCGTACCTGGGGGGTGTGTATGATATGCATGTGAAGTGGGGCATGTTTCCCGTGCTTAGAACTGTCCCTGCAAAAAATTTCATTTTTGAAAGAAAAAAATGCATTTAAAACTGACTCGCGGCTATTAATGAATTGTCGGCTCCCGGCAATACATACAAAAGTCATTGATAAAAAAAAAAAAAAAGCGTGGGGGTTCCCCAGAATTCAATTACCAGGCCCTTCAGGTCTGGAATGGATATTAAGGGGAACCCCGCCGCAAATTTAAAAAAAAATTGACGTGGGGTTCCCCCAAATATCCATTCCAGGCCCTTCAGATCTGGCATGGATTTTAAGGGGAACTCCACCCCAAATTTAAAAAAAAAATGGCGTGGAGTCCCCCTAAAAATCCATACCAGACCCCTTATCCGAGCACGCAACCTGGCCGGCCGCAGGGGAAAAGGGGGGACGAGAGAGCGGCCCCCCCTCCCTCCTGAACCGTACCAAGCCACATGCCCTCAACATGGGGAGGATGTCCCCATGTTGATGGGGACAAGGGCCTCATCCCCACAACCCTTGCCCGGTGGTTGTGGGGGTCTGCGGGCGGGGGGCTTATCGGAATCTGGAAGACCCCTTTAACAAAGGGGACCCCCAGATCCCGGCCCCCCCTATGTGAATTGGTAAGGGGTACATTGTACCCCTACCATTTCACGAAGAAAGCGTAAAAAAATGTTTAAAAAAAACACACAAACACCTTGAAAAAGACCTTTATTAAAAAAAAAAAAAAAAAAAAAACATTCCAGCGGTGAAATCCAGTGTCCCGCGGCGATCCCGATGTCCAGCGCTGTCCTTCATTGGTTGTGCCTGAGCGGACCTGATGGGGAACTCCCTCTCAGTATTTTAAATGTATAGACCCGCCCCTTCTAAAGTTCCCCATCAGGTCCGCTCAGCGGACCAGATGCGGAACATGAGAAGGGGCGGGTCTATACATGTATTACCAAAGTGAGAGCAGTTCCCCATCAGGTCCGCCCCCTCGGTATGTCGGACCCGCCTACGTCATTGGCTTGAGCGGGGAACTTCCTTCACTATGTAAATTTAAATTACACAGTGAAGGAAGTTCCCCGCTCAAGCCAATGACGTAGGCGGGTCCGACATACCGAGGGGGCGGACCTGATGGGGAACTTCTCTCACTGTGGTAATACATGTATAGACCCGCCCCTTCTCATGTTCCGCATCTGGTCCGCTGAGCGGACCTGATGGGGAACTTTAGAAGGGGCGGGTCTATACATTTAAAATACTGAGAGGGAGTTCCCCATCAGGTCCGCTCAGGCACAACCAATGAAGGACAGCGCTGGACATCGGGATCGCCGCGGGACACTGGATTTCACCGCTGGAATGTTTTTTGTTTTTTTTTAATAAAGGACTTTTTCAAGGTGTTTGTGTGTTTTTTTTAAACATTTTTTTATGCTTTCTTCGTGAAATGGTAGGGGTACAATGTACCCCTTACCAATTCACATAGGGGGGGGCGGGATCTGGGGGTCCCCTTTGTTAAAGGGGTCTTCCAGATTCCAATAAGCCCCCCGCCCGCAGACCCCTACAACCACCGGGCAAGGGTTGTGGGGATGAGGCCCTTGTCCCCATCAACATGGGGACATCCTCCCCATGTTGAGGGCATGTGGCCTGGTACGGTTCAGGAGGGAGGGGGGGCCGCTCTCTCGTCCCCCCCTTTTCCCCTGCGGCCGGCCAGGTTGCGTGCTCGGATAAGGGGTCTGGTATGGATTTTTAGGGGGACTCCACGCCATTTTTTTTTAAATTTGGGGTGGAGTTCCCCTTAAAATCCATGCCAGATCTGAAGGGCCTGGAATGGATATTTGGGGGAACCCCACGTCAATTTTTTTTTAAATTTGCGGCGGGGTTCCCCTTAATATCCATTCCAGACCTGAAGGGCCTGGTAATTGAATTCTGGGGAACCCCCACGCTTTTTTTTTTTTTTATCAATGACTTTTGTATGTATTGCCGGGAGCCGACAATTCATTAATAGCCGCGAGTCAGTTTTAAATGCATTTTTTTCTTTCAAAAATGAAATTTTTTGCAGGGACAGTTCTAAGCACGGGAAACATGCGCCACTTTACATGCATATCATACACACCCCCCAGGTACGAAATTTAAAGGAATATTTCACTTTTATTTTTTCATTTTAAGCATTATTAAAATCACTGCTCCCGAAAAAACGGCCGTTTTTAAAACTTCTTTTTGCATTGATACATGTCCCCTGGGGCAGGACCCCGTCCCCAAACACTTTTTAGGACAATAACTTGCATATAAGCCTTTATAATTAGCACTTTAGATTTCTCCCATAGATTTTTCGAATTTGCCGCGAACACCCCAATTTGTTCGCTGTTCGGCGAACGGGCGAACAGGCAATGTTCGAGTCGAACATGAGTTTGACTCGAACTCGAAGCTCATCCCTAGCCCCAGTATCCAATATGGCTTTTGTGTAAACTCCCTCCACTTGAATGGGCACTATGGGGGATGGGCCCACCAGCTTCTCTGTATATCGCTTCAAAGGGGTCTCTTTCCTTGGATCTTTGCGGTTCCCTTTTGGACTTCCTTTTTTCCACTTCTCTTTGGACTTAAGCCTCTCCTGGGCCTGGTATGCATTGATCTCCCTCCTGTTGACGGGTGTAACTACCCGCTGAGGGACATTACACTCTTTCCTTGGGGTACGTCCCCACTGAGGAACCTTGTGTTTCTTCTGAGGGGTCTTGTCCTCTCTTTTCTTGGGCTTCTCATTCATTTTGGAGCTCACTGAAGATGATGGGCACCCGGTTGACTCCTTCACCGGGGCCCTCTGGAGTTTCCCGCCGGCTTGCAGTTGTCTGCTTTCTTTTTCTTGGGACTGGAACATACAGCTGCAATATGGCCAATCCCTCCACAGTTAAAACAGATCACATCCCCCCAGTCTTGTAAGGGAATGGGCACTGAAGCGTCTGAGAACAACTCCTTCCTGGGTCCCTCTCTCTCAGGAACCCTTGAATCTTTTGTAATCAGGGAGGTCAGCATCTCTAACACCTGAGACATCTGCGATTTTAAAGCGTCTACTTCTGGGTCTCTTTCTTTTGTCATCACTAAGTTGACTATCACTGGTGCAGCAGAAGTATGTGCCTTGATCACTTGTTGATCCATCTGTAGTGACTCCTCATCCCTAATAATTTTTATCAGATCAGAGTAGGTCAGTGACATTCCCCCTCCAGAGGTTTTCAGGTGAAGCCAGACTGGATCCGAGCCTAATGCTCCCTTTAACATTTGCTTCATTCTTGCCGCATCTGTGTCTTGGGGCAACATCCCTTTCTTCAACACGATCTTGCAAAGCATCTTGTTGAGTCTTCTTACATACTCTGAAAGCTTCTCATTCGGCTGTTGGAAAGTATGTTCGAATTGGTACACTAATTCTGTCACCTTTTCCAGCTGACCGAACCCCTCTTGTAACATGGCTAAACAGTCCTGAGCTGTGCAATCAGCATTGCCAAACCGGAAGCTTTTCACCGCTTCTGCTGCAGCGCCTTTCAAACTTTCTATCACGCGCTGTCTCTTCTGCGCTTCAGGCACCTCCCATGCCTCTACTGCTAATAGTGCCTGCTCAACCCAGGTATCGAAATCTTACAGGGACGGGAAGCTTCCCTGAGAATGTCTTTAATCTGCGGTAGCTAGCCTCTACATGTACCGTACTTGTCCTTTGCTAGCAGATCCCCTAAGGCGTTTATTAATTCTGGTCCTATGGTAGTGACCGTTGCCGCCGGGGGCGTCACCCTTTCTTTTCTTTCAGGTGAGACACGGGGTGTCCCTTGTGGTGATCCCGTTGGGAATGGTTCCATCTTAACGGTTATTGCGTGCGCCAACTTATAAGTTCTATTGTCTGGGGTGCGCACACATCTGCGCTTAAAGGTTTCCGGCATTCCGTCCCACCATTCTATCAGCGCATACTGATATGAGATGTTTGGGTCTGACTTCATGTCCATCACCCATGGTGTACAAGCTGGGGACATTGACACCACCAGTTTCTCTACCGTCTCCGTTGACCATTCCTCCCCTGGGAGGCTGATGACCACCGACTGATCTGGTTCTGTCTTAGCTGCTTCGCACCACGCTTTAACCTCTAACGGGTCCATACCGGTACTTTTGGCGTGTTCACCTGCTGTATCAGGATCCCGGACTCGAGAACCCCCACGTGTAGCGCTACCCCCAGTTAAGAGAGCCGCTGGTTTGATTTTCGGGCCCTGAGTACAGCTCCACCAACCCCCGGCAATCTTGTATAGTCCCCTATGGCACATTTAGTCTAGGGATGTTTTCTATCGCAATCTACACCTGGTAACATACACACTTTAACCCCAGATTAAGGGTAAGCACTATGAGTAATGATAACACAGTGATAGCAAGTGGCAAGGTATAACAGCTTTACTTTAGGTTAAAAGGGCATGGGTTAAAACATAACATACAACTGGCTTACAGAGCCCTGCAGCAATTGATGTAATATATATATGGCAATAGCACAGCGCGGTAATCCACCACGTGCAGCTATTGCTATCTACGCGCCCTATGGCGCACTAAACAATATTCTATCTCCCCTCCCTAGTCAGGCCTCAAATAGAATCAAACTCAGTCTTTTGAATAAAGATTTCTTCGCATGCAAACTTGAAATGGTGGTGCACGTTCAGGAACAGTATTGTAATCCACAAAGTAGGCAGTCACAAGGAACACTGGAGACCCTTTAACTCTGTCCTGCAACCGGTCTCCAGCGGAAACAGCAAATAAATGAACGGTGGGCCAGGGCAGTCTATAGGCCTAAACACAATACAACCGATTGGATTGAGCAGGTGCTCGCTCACCACTCCGGACGCGATCCCAGTCCGGGACTTCCACCTGCTGTGTCTCTACACACAGCGTCTGCAACGATCGGGTCCCCGATCCAACTGATGTCCGCAGCAAACAAAGTCAGATGCCACCCAGGCTCTGCAGTGGGATGGAAGGCTCTTCGGAAGTTGCGCAAGGCCCCAGGCTTGAGGCCTTGCACTGCAGCAGATCCGCACAGGAAGAAGCTGTTGCTTGCAGCGCGGTGTCCAAAGAGGCCGAGCTCCACCTCGCCTCCTTCTTAAATAGCCCCTCCCATGAGTCTCTGTGGTGGCAACATTGCACCCTGGGTGCCAAACAGGACTCTGGGAAATGTAGTTCCGAGAGTCTTAAAGGAGACCCCGCTACAGGTATGTTGTATTAAGTTTGGTAGAGCTTTTTTTGTTGTATTCTCCTACCCAGGTTCATGCTCTCCTGGGCAGGAGATTCCTTTTTAGTGGTAAATCCTCCAGATGGTGATAACCTTAGTGCTGGGACTTTCATTGTCTTGTCTTAATGACTGGTGGTTGATATGACGAAGGATTCATCTCTAGTTTCTTTATTTTGTGTACCTTCTAAGCTGCAATTCCGATGTTCAGTCTGCATAGCTCCCAACTGTCCCTGATTTTGAGGGACTGTCCCTGATTTGGAGCAATGTCCATTTGTCCCTTTTTAACCCTCATTTGTCCCTCATTTTGGTCTGATCTATGTGGTTGTACATAAAATGCACTTTTCTATCTTTAAAAAAGTGTTTCCAAGTGCTAACCCTTTCATCCAAATTTCTAAATTGTTGCATTTGTAAATTTTAAAAGCCAATATAAAGGAATAGTAGTGGTTAGAAAAATCCCTTGTGGATTTAATTGACCTTTTTTTGGTTAATTCTCCTTTAAGGGGGTGTGGCAGGAGGTGTGCCCCATACCAGCATATGTTTGTTAGTAGGCGTCCCTCATTCCCACCTCAAAATGTTGGGAGGTATGCGTCTGCTGGGTGTATTTTACTTGGTCTCCCTCCTGTGCTGTTTTCCTTCACCTTTTAACCTTGCTGCTTGCTGCCTAGTGGCCTTCTGATGGCGTGCGCTACATTCTGAAGCACAGAGAGGTGCAGATGAGGTAGAGAGGCATTGTTTGTGGGGATTCCAGGTTGACGTTTAAATGCCAAAATGGGAGATGGCAGCAGCTCCTGTCTCCATCTCCAGAGGGGTATTTTTTGTTTTCCTGTCTTCAATCCTAAAATATCTGCTTTTATTGTGCACTTATAGTTAATTTTTATTTCAGCCAGGTTGCTCCCTTACTGCAGTTGGGGATTTTGCAGAGCAGTGTTGGTAGCTAGTGCACATGCTTAGTTTTCAGTGAGCATTTCCGCTCTATCCATAGTTGCCAACAGTCACGAATTGGCCGGGACATTCCCGGGATTCAAACCCTTTTCCCGGATTTATTTTGTCCCGGCCAATGTCCCGGCCAATCCGTTTTTTCCCGGTTTCCACGACTTTGGCCGCCGCGGGCCGACGCCGCTAGAGGTCCACGGCCGGCGGAGACAATGTCTCCGCCGGCCGCCATTTTAAAGAAGACCAAAACCAGGATGTAGTACAATAGAAAATAAAGCTGCTGCGGCGCCGCCCATACCCCGCGTCTCCCCGTGGGTGGGCGGCGCCGCAGCAGCTTTATCTTCTATTGTACTACATCCGTGTTTTGGCTGGCCGGCCGGCCACCCCCCCGCCCCGCCCCGCCCCGCCCCGCCCCGCTGCAGGTCTGTCTGTAATGGAAAGGGGCGGGGTGGGCGGCGCCACAGCTTAATTTTTTGTGCAGCCACGCTGTCGGCTCCGCCTCTATTTTGTTCCCCCTCGGGGAAGGGGAAACAGTAATGGCGGTCGAGACAGGAGACACCTGGTTAAGGGGGGACTCCGCTGGGGACGCCTGATGTAAGGGGGGACTCCGCTGGGGACGCCTGTTGTAAGGGGGGACTCCGCTGAGGACACCTGATGTAAGGAAGGACTCCGCTGGGGACGCCTGACGTAAGGGGGGACTCCACTGGGGACGCCTGATGTAAGGGGGGACTCCACTGGGGACGCCTGATGTAAGGGGGGACTCCGCTGGGGACGCCTGATGTAAGGGGGGACTCCGCTGGGGACGCCTGTTGTAAGGGGGGACTCCGCTGGGGACGCCTGTTGTAAGGGGGACTCCGCTGGGGATGCCTGATGTAAGGGGGGACTCCGCTGGGGACGCCTGATGTAAGGGGGGACTCCGCTGGGGACGCCTGATGTAAGGGGGGACTCCACTGGGGACGCCTGATGTAAGGGGGGACTCCACTGGGGACGCCTGATGTAAGGGGGGACTCCACTGGGGACGCCTGATGTAAGGGGGGACTCCACTGGGGACGCCTGATGTAAGGGGGGACTCCACTGGGGACGCCTGATGTAAGGGGGGACTCCACTGGGGATGCCTGATGTAAGGGGGGACTCCGCTGGGGACACCTGATGTAAGGGGGGACTCCGCTGGGGACGCCTGATGTAAGGGGGGACTCCGCTGGGGACGCCTGATGTAAGGGGGGACTCCGCTTGGGACACCTGATGTAAGGGGGGACTCCGCTGGGTACGCCTGATGTAAGGAAGGACTCCGCTGGGTAAAGCTGATGTAAGGACGGACTCCATTGGGGGCACCTGATGGCATCTGGTGGCAGGCGACGTGGCAGGTGACACACTTGGGGCTTACAGTGATTCGGCATTATGGTGAGTTGAATGATTTAATTTTATATTACAATGTAATAATAGAAATAATGCGCTTCAATCATCCTGACACCATAACAAACATGGTGTCGGGATGATTGAAGCGCCAACAGGTGTTTTGGAGTATACTTATCTGCCAATTTTGTTACACATTTCTATTGTGGTGTAGGATCTGGCTTCTTTCTTTCTATTTCTTTCTCTCTCTTTCTCTCACCTCGGACTGTAGCCACACCCATTTGAACCACGCCCATTTAAGCCACACCCACTGGCGTGCGTAAACCACGCCCATTTTTCGCCGCGGCGCGCTGAGCGCGCCGCATTTTTCATTTCAGCATGACACACCTACAAACGAATGCCCCGCCCCCTAATTATAGCAAGGCTCCGCCTCGATACAAAAAAAGTGTCCCAGATGTTTTTTTTCCAATGTTGGCAACTATGTCTATCGCATCTGAGCAGCCCATGTGACTATAGAGTCACACATGTGGGCATATACACAGTTGTAATTGACAGCCCACTCCCTCCCACCTCCTCCATGCCCACTAACCAGCTAAACACAATATGGGTGGGACATTACATCCTGTTTGATGGTAGCTTCACCTCCCCATTTTTCTAAGACACAGGCTGGAGGGGCCTGACATAGCCTGTGACGGGCAGAAATCCATATACATCATGTTATTGCCAAAAAATAATAAATATTTGATTTCAAATATATATTTGTATGACAATTCAAAATAGTTTATTGATATTAATGTAGCAATACCCCCGAAGGGGCCGCTGGTTTAAGATTTGGGCCTGCCGTTACCTTACTATTCACCACGTCCGTCCTAGGGGTCTTCTTTGAAGAGTTGTTCACAAATGTCTGCACCAAACATTTAGTCTCTTTTTCTCAAGGGTTTTATTAAAGGATTTCCAAACAGAGGGATGGAGGGTTAGGGGAGATTCAGGTACCTTAGTTTTGCGGATCATGGGTACTTTCTTTTATCCAGAGGACAAACAGCTTCCACACTGGATCTAGCATCCACCGGATAGGCCTCTCTCACTGACCTAGCAGCCGGTGCGAGCTCGTTCAAAAGTCTCTGCCACAGACTTGGGTAACCACACCCTTGAAAAAGTTACGAAACACAACACACAGTGCCAGGATCTTTCAGCCAGGCCGGCAGCACTGTGAGGCAGGTTTTCATCCGGATGCGTCCTTCAATTGAGTCCTCAATTGCTCGGTCCCTTCCCGCAGGCAAGGCGACAGAGGACCATCCCTAGATCAGTAGGCCCCAGAAACACCTGGGCCTACTTTCAGCAACAAAGCTTCGGGGATCTGCAGGCCCCGAGGCAGAAAACTGCTAACACATCCCTGAGGCCAGGAGGGCCGTCAGGTCAGGATCGGAAGCCCCGAAAAATGGTGTCTGCCCCTTAAGTACCCTCTCCCAGAATGCACAGCGGGGTGACCAATCCCACTGAGCTGTTTCTGGGCAAGAGGTACCCAATACATCCAGCCAGCTGCAATTTCAACCTTAACCTGTGGTGACAACGACACCTAGGAGGAAGGTGGAAAATGTGCAACTCAGCTGAACTGAAACAGAGAACCAAAATTTGGTACAATTATTCTGAGCTGAACTATAACTCAGACAATTAAATTTACACTAGCGCCTTCCCAATAGGGGCAGGGCGCTACATTAATTATTTATTTTTCCTCTGTATTCCAAGGGCTGTTTATTTTTTATTTTGAACATGTGACTTGGTTAGGCCCTCAGACAGCCTAGCATCCAGATGTGCCCGGGATAGGCCTAAATCTCTCATGTCAAATCGCATGTCAAAATGCACCAGTGTGAACCAGGGCTAACGCAGAGCTTGGGGAGACAGACTCAGTGTGAGAGCATGTAAAAGCACACAACCTACAGCACAGAGCCTGTGGGAGACGGACCCAGAGTGAGTGCGCATGAAAGCACACCACCCACAGCACAGAGCCCGGGGGAGACAGACCCAGAGTGAGTGCATGTGAAAGGACACAACCTACAGCACAGAGCCCGGGGGAGACAGACCCAGAGTGAGTGCATGTGGAAGCACACAACCTACAGCACAGAGCCTGTGGGAGACAGACCCAGAGTGAGTGCACGTGAAAGCACAATACCCACGGCACAGAGCCCGGGGGAGACAGACCCAGAGTGAGTGCATGTGAAAGCACACAACCTACAGCACAGAGCCCGGGGGAGACAGACCCAGAGTCAGTGCATGTGAAAGCACACAACCTACAGCACAGAGCCTGTGGGAGACAGACCCAGAGTGAGTGCACGTGAAAGCACAATACCCACGGCACAGAGCCCGGGGGAGACAGACCCAGAGTGAGTGCATGTGAAAGCACACAACCTACAGCACAGAGCCCGGGGGAGACAGACCCAGAGTGAGTGTATGTGAAAGCACACAACCTACAGCACAGAGCCTGGGGGATATAGACCCAGAGTGAGTGCATGTGAAAGCACAAAACCTACAGCACAGAGTCTGGGGGACACAGACCCAGAGTGAGTGCATGTGAAAGCATGTGAAAGCACACAACCTACAGCACAGAGCCTGGGTGACACAGACCCAGAGGGAGTGCATGTAAAAGCACACAACCTACAACACAGAGCCCGGTGGAGACAGACCCAGAGTCAGTGCATGTAAAAGCACACAACCTACAACACAGAGCCCGGTGGAGACAGACCCAGAGTCAGTGCATGTGAAAGCACACAACCTACAGCCTAGAGCCCGGGGGAGATGGACCCAGAGTGAGTGCATGTGAAAGCACACAACCTACAGCACAGAGCCCGGGGGAGATAGACCCAGAGTGAGTGCATGTGAAAGCAAATGTAGCGGGGTATCATTTCCTACCCACAGACTACAGTTCCCAGCACGCTTTGCGGCACCCAGGGTGCAATTCCCCGCGCAAGGACTGCTGGGGTGGACTTAAAAAGGGGAAGGAGGAGCCTCTCTCTTTCTCTCTGGATGCCGCCCTCCCTGCAAGAGGATCCCTGCACTCACCTGCTGCGCGTGCGAGGCCTGAAGCCTGGGCCTTGCAGTTGTTCCAGAGAGCCCTTCCACTCCACCGAGGAGCCTGCGGAGCATCCGATCCACCTGAGGTGCCACCATCTTCTGGAGGACCGAAGACCCGGCGCATCGTGGGCACTGCGAAGCGACTCACAGTAGCAGAGGTACCGGACAGGAGTCGGTCCGGTCTGGTGAGAGAGCGCCAGCTCAGAATCGCATCTGATTAACTTTGTTGCCTACTAACTTTGCCTAGGCCCATCAGTGATTGCAGTTATATTCTAGAGAGACCGTCTGCTGAACTGAGTTTGTTAGTCTCTCCAGCTTTACCAAGTTAGTGATCTTCACTACCCCTTTGGATTACAGTTTGTTCTTTATGTGCACCACCGAGAGTTGCTAGCGAAGATTCTTCCATAAACTATACCCCAAGTTATAGTCAGGCCTGACTGGGTAGTATAGGACATTGCTGGGCGCTATTTTTTGCTCACGAGGGAGGATAGCTGCAGCGGGGTGATTATATTACCATTGCATTTCTGAATGTTATACCCTTTTAATGTGTACACCTATATTGCAGGGATCTGCATGAGATATTGTATACAAATTACCTTTTATACTTTTACCAATAGTAAAAAGTTATAGTTAAGTAATTTGGTTGTCAGTGTCAATTACTGCGCTGGGGCAGAGGCGTTGCCAGGGGGGAGCGGCGGGTGCGGGCCGCACCCGGGTGACACCCGCCAGAGGGGTGACACCCGACCCGTCACGGCGCTTGATCGAGAGAGGCGCCGCGGCTCTCTCCTCTTCCTCCTTCCCCTGTGCACTCCCGCTCCTGTATCTCCTTCCTCCCTGTGATGTTCGGGGAGGGAGGAGGAGTAAAAATTGTGTTGTGAGGCAGACAGCCCTGGAGTGCCATTGTGCACGGCGCCCGCATGTCCTCCGGGAACCGGCACTGCAATCGCCGGTGGTGGCTGCCTATAACAACAATTAAACCCCACAGAACGACGGAGCCTAGGCTCCTCCTCCACACTGACAGTACATATCAGGAGGAGGAGCCTAGGAGGAGGAGGAGGAACATCCATGTGGACAGAGCGCGCTGATCTGAGGTCTGTGACTGTAGGGAAGGGAGGGGGGTTACATTAGAGGGATTGAAAAAATATGACACCTCATGCAACCCAACATGTAATTGCCATCATCCCGAGTAAATGTTTAAATGAAAAAACCTCTAGTGTTGGGATTTTGGAGGCAATGCAAAAAAAAGGGGGGGAAAACTCAATTAAAAAGTTATTTAAATATTTATTTGTACAAACCGCATAAAAAGGGCACATACATAAAGAAATAATGTGATTGTACAGAAAAGCACATATATATATGGATATAACGTGATTGTACAGTAGCTACATAAGATCTAACACATTTCAAATATTCAAAAAGGAATACAATAGCCTGGATTGACCACTCCAGCCGGAGACAGATCAAGAAAGGCTTATCCAACGCGTTTCAAACTGTAAACGTCCTTCATCAGGGATTTCAAATGTATTCGTTTATGACAGATCAAAATTCTATTGAATACAAAAACAATGAAATCAGTTTTCCACTTCTATTTCAACTGTTATATATAAAGAAAAAATAATAAAATAAAGAAAGAAAGAAGAAAAACTTACACAAAATATATATATATATTATTCCAAAGACGCTCCCGCACATGCATCCCAGGTTCCAGTTGCACTATATTGTGGATTCCTCGATGCCCTAAACTCCCAAGGACCCTTCCCATCAAAACATGTCCATATAAGGAGTAAGGACATATAAATACAATGGTCCAAAATAGGTGCCTTAAACAAAGAAATAACATACATAAGTATGGATATAAATCTAGTTAGGGAACAAAATAGTTATCCCTAAAGGTTGCAATGTAATACCTGCAGATGGGAAATGCAAATCTGGGATTTAGATTCATCAGGCAAAAATGACTCATGTGTGAAGACAAAACCAATGGATAATTAAGTCCAAATATAGATGTCCTGAAAAGAATAAATATATAAAGGACATTGTATCAACCAAATGAGAAAGAAAATTTATTTTCTCATGAGAGAAACAACTCCCCAAAAGCTTCAACATATTACCTGCCAGAAAGAGCATAAATCCCGATTGACATCCAAAAAAGGTCCCATACAGCAGAGTTCCATACAAGAGCATCCTCTGCCTGCCAGCAGAGGGAAAGAATGACACCATATAACTCCTTTGGCATCCTATATATCCCTCTGCTGTGTCCGATTGGTCCAGGGAGGATCACATGACGCACCCGCTCATTGAGCAGGGCGTCATGTTACCATGGAAGCGCCGCATTCCCCAAGGTGAGCCACGTCAAGCGCCGGTCACATGATGCAACCGCACCAATCAGCGGCGCGTCTGCCATTAGCGCATTTCTGCAGCACACCAGGAGAGCATAGCACAAACTAAACAAGCCCACGGCCCCATCACATAACCAATGTGAGGCGCCACTCATCATACCCCGCTAGCATAGCATGGATCTGACAATAGGCACCTCTACCAGACCAGTCCCCATTCCGATCCGTCCCGCACCGCAGGAAGTGCAGAGACGGCCATCTTGAATGTGGGCAAAGGAAAGGGATACCAGATGAAGGGGGTAGGTATGGATGGGAGGGAGGATGGAAAACTGGCTTGCCACGGGACAATCAGACATGAAAATGGGCACCAATATAAACTGGTGCCCAGGATATAGATCCATATCCCCGTCCAAATGCATATGAACGGGGAAACGGACCAGGGACCAATACCACCGGTGCCGTTTTAAGCCTAAGGAAGGAAAAGGATTTCCTACCAAGGAAAAAATTAGTGAGGGGCAAATTCCAAATGGAAAACCCCTCCCAGGCACCGGATATGGACATGTAGAAAGAGAGAAGAAGGTCCTGGAGGAGAAACAACATGGGCCACCCAAAAAACAGGACTCTGGTTAGGTCAGAGACCAACATGAGACGCATGTGCAAGAGCATGTCAAACATCTGCCGAAATGTGGAGACTACCCCGGCAGATTAGAATGACTAGAACAATGGAATATTAAACACAACAGGAATAGAATCTATATATCTCAAAACCCCATATGTGTGTCAATGTATTTTAGAAAAAAGGTATCCCGCATCTATTAACATAGAGAAAAGGTGGGACAACGGAAGTCATCAAAATTGAGGGATCGATTTACTTAAGAGTGGGTGGAACATCACGCCAGGATGTACCATCAAAAAACTAATCAGTCTTTCCAGAACTATAGCCCTCCAGGAATGGACGAAAACTTTCGACTTCATTCAAACCCGGGGGCGTAGTTGCCCTAAGGTGCCTGATCCAGCGCATTTCCCGCTGGAGCAGGACCTTATTCCAGTCACCCCCCCTGCATGGAATGTGGATTCTCTCCACAACTGAGAAAATTACCCTGGGCATTCTGTACCCATGTTTTTTGGCCACATGTCTCCCAAGAGGCAGATATAGGTTCCCTATCCTCATGCTATGCATATGTTTTTTCACTCTCTTCCCTAACTCCTGTCTCGTTTTCCCTACGTAAAAAGATCCACACTGACAGACCATTAAATAAAGGGATTTTTATAACAGCTTACCTGTAAAATCCTTTTCTTGGAGTACATCACGGGACACAGAGCGACTTAGTCATTACTAATGGGTTATATAGATTACCTTCAGGTGTTGGCACTGGCCAATTCCAAACCGGAAGTACCCTCCCCTATATAAGCCCCTCCCACCCGGGAGCACCTCAGTTTTGTAGCCAAGCAATAAGTGTCCCAAAAAGAGGGGTGGGAGCTCTGTGTCCCGTGATGTACTCCAAGAAAAGGATTTTACAGGTAAGCTGTTATAAAAATCCCTTTTTCTTTTTCGTACATCACGGGACACAGAGCGACTTAGTCATTACTAATGGGACGTCCCAAAGCAATGCCAAATGAGGGGAGGGATACATAAGCTGGGCGCCATCAGGCATGAGGCTCTTTTGCGGCCTGCAACACACTGCGCCCAAAGGCGACATCCTCCTGACTTGTGACGTCTACCTGGTAGAATCTAGTAAACGTGTGTACTAAGGACCATGTTGTGGCCTTACAGTACTTGAGCCAGGGAGGCTTGGTGATGCACTGCCCATGAAGTTCCAACTGCTCTTGTGGAGTGCGCCCTAACTTTGAACGGAGGCGGTCCCCTTTTCAAGCCATAGGCTTGTATTATGACCTGTCGAATCCACTTGGCTAAAGTAGATTTTTGATGCTGCCTGACCCTTTCTGGGGCCTTCCGGCAGAACAAACAAAGTATCCGTTCTACGAATCTGAGCAGTGGCTTTAAGATAAGCTTTAACTGCTCTTACTACATCCAAAGAATGCAATAACTTTTCCTCTACCGAACTAGGTTTGGGGAAAAAGGAAGGAAGAACCACATCTTGGTTCAAATGGAACCTCGATACCACCTTAGGAAGAAGGCTGGATGAGGACGTAATACTACTCTGTCCTTATGGATAACCAGATATGGCTCCTTACAGGACAAGGCGGCTAATTCCGATACTCTTTTAGCCGAACAAATGGCTACAAAGAAAATCAATTTCCTGGTGAAAAGAACCAAGAAAATGTGCCGCAATGGTTCAAATGGTTGTTTCTGTAGAACCGACAGAACCAAGTTTAAGTCCCATGGACATATGGGAATACTAACCGGAGGGCTAATACGCATCACTCCTTGTATGAAAGCTTTGATTAATGAATGCAAAGCCAAGGGCCTTTGAAAAAAAAAAATATTGACAAGGCCGTCTGACCCTTGATAGTACTCAAGGCAAGCTTCCTATGTACAGCCCACTGTAGGAAGTCCAGAATCCTACCTATTACGTACTTACGTGGATGCCATTTCCTGGCCTCACCCCACGTGATGTACGCCTTCTAGATCCTATAATAGATCTGCCTGGATACCGGCTTCCTGGCATTGATCATGGTAGATACCACAGGATTAGAGAGCCCTCTCTTTTTTAGAATGTGGGCTTCTATAGCCAGGCCGTCAACCTAAGGCTGGTAAGGAAGGGTAGTATATCGGTCCTTGCGAAAGCAGGTCCGGACGATGTGGGAGGGTCCAAGGACTTCCCACTGACATTTTTACAAACTCCGCGTACCATGCCCTTCGGGGCCACGCTGGAGCCACCAGAATCACTGGTTTCTTTTCTACCCTGATTCTACGGATTAATCGCGGTGGGAATGCATATATCAGCTTGAACTGATCCCAAGGGAACACTAGGGCATCCGAACCGCAAGCTAGGGGATCCTTTGTGCGAGACACAAATCTGTCCACCTTTGCGTTGAATCTGGATGCTAGCAGATCTACATCCGGTGTTCCCCACCGCTGGCATATTGCCTGGAAAACCTCGGGGTGAAGAGACCATTCCCCCGGGCATAATTGCTGGCGACTTAAAAAAGTCCGCTCTCCAATTTTCCACTCCTGGGATGAAAACCGCGGATATGGCTGTGACATACCTTTCTGCCCATTCCAGGATGCATTTCGCTTCCCTCTGGGCTGCATGACTCCTGGTGCCACCCTGGAGATTGATATATGCCACTGCTGTGGCATTGTCTGATTGAATTCTGACAGGTGACCCTTGGAGTTTGGATGTCCATGCTACTAGGGCATACCGGGCTGCTCGTATCTCTAAGAGATTGGTGGGCAGGGCCTTCTCTGCTTCTGACCACTTGCCCTGGAGAGACCATTGCTCCAGTACTGCCCCCCAGCCTATGAGGCTGGCAACTGTAGTGACCACCTTCCAAGAAACCGGACTGAAGGGGACAGAGACATTGGTAAGTCTAAAGCCTGAACTTTTTTGTTCCAGGCTGACAGTATGGCCCTCTGCAAGTTCCTTGAATGGAATTGACCGTAGGGTACCGCTTCGAATGAAGCCACCATTTTTCCCAGCAGCCTTATACACAGGCGTATGGATGGTTTTTCTTTTTTGTACCCACTAAGTGGGTCAAATCTTTCAAAGACGACACCTTCTCTGGAGGTAAGAAAATCTTTCTCTGATTTGAATCCAGTCTTAGCCCCCAAGTATTCCAGGCTTTTGACTGGTTTTAGGGCTGACTTGTCTCGGTTGATAATGCAACCGTGAGATTCCAGATACTTGATTATCTTGTGAACGACCACTTCTAGTTTTTTTCACTGAGTGGTCTATCAGCAACAAGTCGTCTAGATATGCCATTATCGTTACACCTTGTGTCCCTAGTTTGGCCAATCGTAGGGCCAGAATTTTTGTGAACACTCGTGGTGCCGTGGCCAGACCGAAAGGTAAGGCTCTGAACTGAAAATGGCGCCCTTCTACTGCAAGGCGTAGAAATTTCTGGTGGGCCGGACAGATGGGAATATGCAAATAAGCATCCCTTATGTCGATCGAGGCTAACCATTCCTGCCCTTGTAGGGCGGTGGCCACCGATCGGATCGACTCCATCCGAAAAAAGTCCTGATATGTAGGAACTTGTTTAGCCCTTTTATATTCAATATGGGCCTCATGTCCCCATTTGGTTTGGGGACTGTGACAAGGTTCGAGTAAAACCCGAACCCGTTTTCTTTCAAGGGAACCTTCATGATTACCCTTGGGGCAATAGTTGCTCTAGTGCCAGAAGGAGGGATCCACTCTTCTGGGGATCGCTTGGCACGTTTGACCTTATAAAATGGGCAGGAGGAATGTCTTTTAACTCCAGCCTGTATCCCAGACTTACTGCGGGGATCACCCATCTCTGATGGTGTCCCGCCAGGTCTCTGTGAACAACTGAAGTCTTCCCCTCACCCGACTGAGTGGGGGCAACCCTTCATGACTTAGGGGGAGGTCTTGTACCTCTCTTGACCCAGGGTTTCTTGATACCCTGTGATTGTCCCTGATTTCTGCCCCCTGGATTTGACCGCGGAGGCCGTCGGAACTGTTTCACAGCCGATGTGCCAGGGACTGGAGAAGTAGGCCTCTTAAAAGAAGGACTCCTACCCTTGTTCTTAACCGGTAAGAGTGAACTTTTACCGGCAGAAATTTTCTGGATATATTTGTCCAGATCTTCTCCAAATAAGCGTTCTCCATGAAATGGGAAGCTAACCAGCAGTTTTTTACAGGGAGCTTCAGCAGACCAGTTTTTGAGCCACAGAAGCCTACGCATATGTACTATAGACAGCGTAAAGCGGGAGGCCTGTTGGATTGTATCCTTTATGGCGTCCACCGCAAAACACAAGGCTCTAGGCAGGTCAGCTAGGGCAAGAGCCTGCTGATCTGGTAAGTCCCTTAAGACTTGTTTCAACTGATCTTTCACTGCTTGGCAGACTCCAATCGCTGCTACCGCAGGTTGTGTCACCATGCTTGCTGTAGAGAAAGCAGATTTTAGTAAAGACTCCAATTTTTTATCTATTGGGTCTTTGACATTGGAACATTATCTACTGGACATGTCAGTGATTTGTTAACAGAAGAGATGGCTGCGTCCACTGTAGGGACCCTCCATTTTTTCATGAACTTATCCTCCATGGGATAGATCACCGGAAATCTCTTGGGGGGAGCAAATATTTTATCAGGATGCTCCCAATCCTGGTAAATAAGCCCTTCTAATAAAGGGTGGATTGGGAAGGAACAGACAGCCTGGGGAGCTTTTAGCGACCCCATCGAGGAAACCGTAGTGGATGGTGGTTCCGCCAGAGGCATTTTAAATGCTGATCGGACCATATTAGTCAGAGACTGAACCCATAATCTTTCAGCCTGAGATGCTGAGAAAGGTTCTTCCACTGTTGATTCCTCCATAACTGAATCAACCTCATCCTGATCCCCTTCAGGTAGGTCGATCTCTGTGTGGGGCTGTTCCTTCACTAACAGGCACTCTGAAGGAGGAGACGGAGATCGGACGCGCTTTTCCTGAGACAGGGAAGCAGCGATCAATGCTGTTAATCTCTCTTCCAATCCTCCCAGAGTTGAGGATAAAACCTCCTCTGTTATATATACAGGAGCAGGTGGAATGGGGACAGCCGCAGCACCAGGCATTCCTGCGGGGTTTCTACGGCTACTGACCTCTGAATTCTCAGGGGAGATTGGTGCAGTACAAGCATGCCCAATATCCTCAGAGCCCGATGGAGACCCCTTTGGCTTCCTGGAAGATCTATTTCCGGAGCGTCTGGACGACATATCCTTTAAGCACAAAGCTGAGGTATTCCCGTCGTCATACACCAATTTTGCTGGTAATAATCTAACACAGGTGCTGCTATATACCAGCTGGTGTCCACTAAAGTGCCTTTCTATGGGGATGCCTGCATCAACCGCCTCTGTGTGCCACTGTTTGTTGCTAGCTCTGTTTGCATCCAGCTGACACTTGTACTGTGTCTTTTAACTATGCTGGGACGCCCGCACATGCGCAGAAGCACCGCGGCGCGCATCGAGCGTCATCCACCCGCCCCGCCCCTTTTTTTCATAGGAGGCGCGTGCACGCGCCCGCGCGCGCGCCCGTGCGCCATTGGCGCCCTTTTCGAAATCAAACAGGGGACTAGGAGCCAGGGCCCTTTTTGCCGGAGGGCCTGTGCGGTGGATGAGCGCAGCAACAGGGCAGAGGAAGTGGATTCCCACAGAGAAACTTACCAGCTGCCTGGATCTTTTGACTTGAGAAAACCAAAGATCCACATGACAAGAAAAATGGACTACAGCGGCCTCTAGTGGTTTAACACAGGTACCGCGGTCCCTTTTTTTTTTTTTTTTTCTTGACTACTATTAAAATTTTACATTTTCAGTAGTTACAGGCATACACAGATATTTAGCGGGAATACCGTTAGGTAACAGACAGAAAGACAAATTAGGCTTGGGGGTCCCCCAATAGAACCAAGTTCCTGGGGGCCCCCACTTACCTGATCCCCGCCGCAGGACTCTGTTTGGTCCACAGAAGTCCAAACTTCACCTATCACGGCAGGCATTGTAATTAAACCTTCAGGGACCGGGTTCCCAAGGATTCCACTCCCCTGGACCTGTATAGCACCCTGCACAGACAACATCTTGGTCGTGGGTATGACCAGAGCTCTGGATCCCAGGGTCCAGCCCTCCTAAGAGAAGCATTACAGGCAAAACCTTGCTCTTCTGCTGCAAGGCCCGGGTACCGACCGTTTAGCTATGAAGCTTTTTTGGTGGGATCCGGAACAGCTTACTAAGGCCCAAAAGAACCTGTACGCAAGCCCAGTGAAAACACATGTTACTCTTTGGCCAACACCTTAGACACTGGCAAAAAACTGAGGTGCTCCCGGGTGGGAGGGGCTTATATAGGGGAGGGTACTTCCGGTTTGGAATTGGGCAGTGCCAACACCTGAAGGTAATCTATATAACCCATTAGTAATGACTAAGTCGCTCTGTGTCCCGTGATGTACGAAAAAGAAAAACCACACCCTGCGTCTTACAATTGGCGAAGTGTCTAAGTGTGAAGGTCTCCCCATTGGGTAAAGTGAGTGTGGATCCCCCGCTGATGACAGCACATTGAGAGCATGCCCCACAGGGATAGGTCCCAAAGGTTTTACACGGGTCCTTTCTTGCCTCTCCCTTGTATTCACTTTTGACCAGCATTCCACCGATGGATTCTGCCTTTTTGAATGTGATTACTGGTTTGGATGGTACTAATGTTTTCAGGATTGGATCCTCCGTAAGGATAGGCCAATATTTGGTTAGAACCTGTCTCATTTTCTTATGCTCATTAGAGAAATTGAAAATTATCCTTGAGGTATTGTCCTCTTGAGTTTTTTTCTTTGATGTCTTGAAAACAAGGTTGTGTCTTTCCATTCCCTTTACTCTATTAAAAGCTTTCTTTAGAGTAGTTCTACTATAACCTCTCGCTAGTAGACGGTTACTTAGCTCATTGGATTCAAATTGAAAGTCGGTATCTGATGTACAATTCCTCCTAATCCGGAGGAACTGGCTGAAAGGTATGGATTCTTTGAATGTCGTGGGATGGAAACTGGCTGCATGCAGCATCGTGTTGCCAGCCGTTTCCTTCCTAAACAGTCTACTATGGATTTTCCCCTGTATATCTTTGGATATTAGGATATCAAGAAAACTGACTTTCATAGAATCATAAGACATGGTGAAAAATAAATTTAAATTGTTGGTATTCATAAGTTCCAAGACTTTCTTGAGCATATCTTCAGGCCCATCCCAAATAATGAAGATATCGTCTATGTAGCGTTGCCACATAAGAATGTGGCAAGCACACATAGACGCATCATCTCCCAGAAGAAAATCCTTCTCCCACTCCCCCAGGTACAGGTTGGCATATGAGGGTGCACAGCAGGTCCCCATAGCCACCCCCTGCACCTGGAGGTAGTGGGAGCCCTGAAACAAAAAGATGTTGTGCTGTAGGATAAAATCCAGCATCTGTATAATAAATTGATTAAATTTCCAGCAGTGGTTGGGCGTTGTCGTAGCACTCTTTGAACAGCTGAAATACCAAGATCGTGTGGTATGCTGTTGTAGAGTGACTCCACATCTACAGTGACCAAAAGGGCCGATGGAGGTACGACAAGACCTTCCAATATTTGCAGAAGATGGATTGTGTCTTTGGTGTATGAGGGGAGATCCATTACATGGGGTCTGAGGTGCTGGTCAATGACTCGACTGGGTCTGCCTGGTGGCCTCAACAGATTTTTATGCACTTTAGGAAGTGCATACATCGTAGGGGTGTGTGGGTGTCTGGTTCGGATAAAGTCCCAAGTATCTTGGTTTATGGCACCATCTCTAAAGGATTCATCAACCAATTGATAGAACTCGCTATTCATTCTATCCACCGTGGATGAAGAGATTCTGCGATAGCATTTAGGATCCCTAAGTATTTTCATACACATCTCCTCATAGTCCAAGTTGTCCATGAGGACGATGTTGCCACCTTTATCTGAGCCCTTAATCGTAATATTGACATTGTTCTTGAGGGCTTTTAGGGCATGTTTTTGTTCTGGATTTAGATTTGAGTGTGAAGTATCTTTTTTTAGGACCTCAATCTCCTTAGACGTTTGTCTTACAAATAAGGCTAAAGCGGGGTTCTGGTTTATTGGTGGGAAGTTGTGAGACTTCCTTTTGAATTTTTTCGGGGTGAAAAAAGTCTGATTATTTTCCCCATCTTCACTCTCCTCTTCCTCCAAATTCTCCTCCCACACCTGACTCAGAGGAGCCTTAATTATCCATTGGTTTTGTCTTCACATATGAGTCATTTTTGCCTGATGAATCTAAATCCCAAATTTGCATCTCCCATCTGCAGGTATTACATTGCAACCTTTAGGGAGAACTATTTCGTTCCCTAACTAGATTTATATCCATACTTATGTATGTTATTTCTTTGTTTAAGGCACCTATTTTGGACCATTCTATTTATATGTCCTTACTCCTTATATCAGGGATATGCAATTAGCGGACCTCCAGCTGTTGCCAAACTACAAGTCCCATGAGGCATAGCAAGACTCTGACAGCAGCAAGCATGACACCCAGAGACAGAGGCATGATGGGACTTGTAGTTTTGCAACAGCTGGAGGTCCGCTAATTGCATATCCCTGCCTTATATGGACATGTTTTGATGGGAAGGGTCCTTGGGAGTTGAGGGCATCGGGGAATCCACAATATAGTGCAACTGGAACCTGGGATGCATGTGCGGGATCGTCTTTGGAATAATATATATATATTTTTTGTGTAAGTTTTTCTTCTTTCTTTATTTATTTTATTATTTTTTCTTTATATATAACAGTTGAAATAAAAGTGGAAAACTGATTTCATTGTTTTTGTATTCAATAGAATTTTGATCTGTCATAAACGAATACATTTGAAATCCCTGATGAAGGACGTTTACAGTTTGAAACGCGTTGGATAAGCCTTTCTTGATCTGTCTCCGGCTGGAGTGGTCAATCCAGGCTATTGTATTCCTTTTTGAATATTTGAAATATGTTAGATCTTATGTAGCTACTGTACAATCACGTTATATCCATGTATATATGTGCTTTTCTGTACAATCACATTATTTCTTTATGTATGTGCCCTTTTTATGCGGTTTGTACAAATAAATATTTAAATAACTTTTTAATTGAGTTTTCCCCCCCCTTTTTTTTGCATTGCCTCCAAAATCCCAACACTAGAGGTTTTTTCATTTAAACATTTACTCGGGATGATGGCAATTACATGTTGGGTTGCATGAGGTGTCATATTTTTTCAATCCCTCTAATGCAGTGATTCTCAACTAGGGTTCCTCCAAAGGTTGCTAGTGGTTCCTTCAGCATTGGGCCATTTCTGCCTCTCAGATAATTTCCTACTGACACCAGTGATCTTTTTATCTATCTGTAAGGAGGTAATTCTTCCCAATGACCACAAGTGTAAGGACCATTCTTCCCACTGACCATCACACAAAGGTATCATGAATTGTAGATTTCTAATTTTTAGCAGGGGTTCCCCGAGACCGGAGAACTATTTCAAGGGTTCCTCTGTGTTGAAAAGGTTGAGAAAGGCTGCTCTAATGTAACCCCCCTCCCTTCCCTACAGTCACAGACCTCAGATCAGCGCGCTCTGTCCACATGGATGTTCCTCCTCCTCCTCCTCCTCCTAGGCTCCTCCTCCTGATATGTACTGTCAGTGTGGAGGAGGAGCCTAGGCTCCGTCGTTCTGTGGGGTTTAATTGTTGTTATAGGCAGCCACCACCGGCGATTGCAGTGCCGGTTCCCGGAGGACATGCGGGCGCCGTGCACAATGGCACTCCAGGGCTGTCTGCCTCACAACACAATTTTTACTCCTCCTCCCTCCCCGAACATCGCAGGGAGGAAGGAGATACAGGAGCGGGAGTGCACAGGGGAAGGAGGAAGAGGAGAGAGCCAGGCTATTGTATTCCTTTTTGAATATTTGAAATATGTTAGATCTTATGTAGCTACTGTACAATCATGTTATATCCATGTATATATGTGCTTTTCTGTACAATCACATTATTTATTTATGTATGTGCCCTTTTTATGCGGTTTGTACAAATAAATATTTAAATAACTTTTTAATTGAGTTTCCCCCCCCTTTTTTTTGCATTGCCTCCAAAATCCCAACACTAGAGGTTTTTTCATTTAAACATTAGAGGGATTGTACAGAGAGGGGGGGATTGTACAGAGGGGGGTTACATTAGAGGGATTGTACACAGACGGGGGGATTGCACAGAGGGGGGTTACATTAGAGGGATTGTACAGAGAGGGGGGGTTACATTAGGGGGATTGCACAGAGGGGGGGTTACATTAGGGGGATTGCACAGAGGGAGTGTTACATTAGGGGGATTGCACAGAGGGGGTGTTACATTAGGGGGATTGCACGGGGGGATACATTAGGGGGATTGCACGGGGGGGATACATTGCACGGGGGGGATACATTGGGGAGATTGCACAGGGGTTACATTAGGGGGATTGCACAGAGGGGGGGTTACATCTGGGGGATTGTACAGAATCAGGGGGGGTTACATTAGGGGGATTGCACAGAGGGGGGTTACATTAGGGGGATTGCATAGAGGGGGGTTACATCTGGGGGATTGTACAGAATGGGGGGGTACATTAGGGGGGTTACATTAGGGGGATTGCACAGAGGGGGTGTTACATTAGGGGGATTGCATGGGGGGATACATTGGGGAGATTGCACAGGGGTTACATTAGGGGGATTGCACGGGGGATACATTAGGGGGATTGCACGGGGGGATACATTGGGGAGATTGCACAGGGGTTACATTAGGGGGATTGCAGGGGGGTTCCATTAGGGGGATTGTACAGAGGGGGGAATGCAGAGGGGTTCCATTAGGGGGATTACACACGGGGAGAGCTGTGCTTATGCTCTAGCCTGCTCAGTGCCCCAGATTGAACAGTGACGGGAGGGGGGGGTGACACCAAATTTTACTGCACCAGGTGACACCAACCCTAGTGAAGCCACTGCGCTGGGGGATAAAGGGGTTGAGCCATATAACAGTATAGATATAGTACAGTTATACCATCCTCCCCCTTTCCTAACTGTGCCACGAGAGGTTAGAGCCGATTGCCAGGGGTTGACAGCGGTGCATTACAAGGCCCAAAACAAAAACAAGCAGCCCTCTTAAACTGAGGGTATCGCTATACATGGGGGCTCGGTTCCGGGATCCTTGTATATTGCACGCTGCAATCAAGCCGGTCTGAAGTACCAGCATGGACTCGCAGGCAGTGACACAATGGTGCGCAGAGGAGGCTGTGGATCCAGTCCGGGCGGTAGCTATTGAACTCCCGGGAGGGATCCAGGCGAGAGAAGAAGTAAAGCAGCTAGTAATGTCAATATCGCCACAATGGAAAGCATGGGCGGTGGATGTAAAGTCAGATACCTCGGGGGCATATGCACTAGTAGAATGGACAAGAGGAATTCCAGAAGAATTCAAAGGGCAGAGTGTAAAAGACATAGATGACAGAACGTATCGCTTAGTGCATACTGGGGCTGTGAAGAAAGAGTCTCCACGAACCTCCCCATCGTTATCTCCGTCACTCTTCTCCAACATGGGAGGCAGTAGCGAAACAAAAGCCCCAAAGTCACCCCTGACCGCCATAGGGCCGGAACTGCTGACTGCTTTGGGGGACTTTGTTGCCAAGTGCCAGAAAACCAGCACGGTACATGTGGAAGCCGGGTACCGGAAACTCCGGGTGTTTTCAGGAACACAACCTGTGCCACCCGGGGAGGAAGACTTCGACACCTGGATTGAGCAGGCAATGCAGGCAGTAGAAGGTTGGGAAGTTCCAGAAGCGCAGAAGAAGCAGCGCATCAGTGAAAGCTTGAAGGGTCCTGCTGCTGAGGCTGTGAAAAATCTTAGGTGCAGCAATACTGTGTGTACTGCAATGGATTATCTGTGTATGTTGCAGGAGGAATTTGGCCAGCTGGAGAAGGTGTCGAAGCTGGTGTATCAATTTGAACATACTTTCCAACAGCCGAGGGAGAAGTTGTCCGAGTATGTCCGGAGACTGAATAGAATACTGTGCCAGATTGTACTGAGAAAGGGAATACAGCCACAGGTTATAGACGCTACCAGGATGAAGCAGATCCTGAGGGGAGCCTTGCGCTTGGATCCAGTTTGGCTTCACCTGAAGACCTCTGACAGAGTCATGGCTCTGAATTACACAGACCTTGTGCGGATCATAAGGGACGAAGAGGCCTTGATGAAGGATCAAGAGGGGGTTGAGAAGACCACCCCACCTGTTTCAGTGGGAGTCAGAACGGCCGTAGTTACCGAACGTGACTCAGAAGTAGAAACCTTGAAGTCTCAAATGGCCCAATGACCTCTTTATTGGCCAAGAACTTAGGAGCCAAGGAGAAAGAAGAGATCCGGAAGGAACCAGACCGGAATGTTCCCACTCCAGCATCCCCAAAAATAAGGAAGGAAATTGTCTGCTTAAATTGTGGAGGAGTTGGCCACCCTGATAGAAGGTGCCCCAGTCCAAGGAAGAACAGTGGCATTCGGTACCAGCCGGCAGAAAACTTCAGAGGGCCCCGGTGAAGGAGTCAGCCGGGCGCCCGCTACCTACAGAAAGCTCCAAGAAGATCCAAAAACAAGCAGAGCAAAAAGAGAAGGGAAACAATGCCCCTCCTAAAACCTCCCATACCGCCTGTCGGGAGATGAAATTTGACAACCGGGAAAAGATCAATGCATACCAGGTCCAAAAAGGGTTGAGGTCCAGAGAGAAATGGAAAAAGAAGAAAATACCATTGGAAAAATCAAGGAGTCCAAAAGAGAAAATACCTCCTAAGAAGTTCCCGGATAAATTAGTTGGACCCTCCCCTCTAGTCTCCGTTCAAGTGCAGGGAGTTTACACAAAGGCACTCCTAGACACAGGAGCCCAAGTGACTTTCTTATACAGAGACTTTTATCAGAAGCATTTGAGTCACGTGCCTTTGCAGAAGCTGGAAGACCTGAAGATAGGGGGGATTGGCACTCGTAGCTTCCCCTACGACGGTTATGTTTCAATCAGGCTGGCCTTTGACCCCTCTGTGACCAGGAAGGCCGAAGTTTTTGACACCCTGGCGGTGGTTTGCCCTCGCCCACCAGGAGCCAACACGATGTCCATGTTGATAGGGACCAACACTGACTTGGTCCGGAGATTGCTGACCCCGTTTGTGCAAGAGCGGAGTTCTCCCAAACAGAAGATTCACCCCATGCTGCAACAGGTCTACCAGAAGTTGATCCTGGAGCAAAAGGCCCCGGAAGAGGTGGTGGGAAGAGTCTGGAGACTGTCTAGAAGAGAGAAGATACTGTAGCCTGGTGAGGTGACCTGTCTTCAGGCTACGGTAAAACTCTCCTGGGAGCAGCCGGGTCCCTTTGTGGTCGTGGAGCCAGACCCCTTCAACGCTCATCAAGGATTGGAAGTGATCCCTGAAGTGGTCCCGTTGAGGGCATTGAAGAAGGCGAAGGGCCAGATTCCAGTGAGTGTCAGAAATGTCACGAATTCTCCTGTGAAGATCCCAGCCCGGGTACTACTGGGCAAAGTGAATCCTGCTACCCCAGTGACCCTGTCTGAATTAAAGTCCAAAGAAGGAGAAGCCACCCTGGAGGAGCTCTGCCTTGAAGATACCGCCTTGCCACTGAAATGGAAGAAGAGAGCCAAGGCTCAGCTGACTAGGTGGAGAAGAATATTCTCAGAAGATGAGTTTGACGTGGGGTGTGCGAGAAGTGCCACCCATAAAATCCGTCTTCAAGAAGATGAACCCCTTTCGGGAGAGGGTCCGAAGAGTTCCACTGGCTGACTTGGAAGATTTGTGTGAGCAGTTGGCAGAGCTAAAGAGGACAGGGGTCATCCGAGAGTCCAGAAGTCCATATGCCTCCCCCATCGTGGTGGTAAGGAAGAAAAACGGGTCGCTGAGACTCTGCATAGACTACAGGACTCTCAACAGGAGGACCATACCCGACCAGTACACTACCCCCAGGATAGAAGATGCTTTGCAGAGTCTGTCTGGGGCCAAGTGGTTCAGTGTCATGGACCTGAAGAGTGGGTATTATCAAATCCCAATGCACCCTGAAGATAAGGAGAAGACGGCCTTCATCACCCCAGTGGGATTCTATGAATTCAATAGGATGCCCCAAGGCCTGTCGGGAGCCCCCGCTACTTTCCAGAGGTTGATGGAGAAGACTGTTGGGGACATGAATCTGATCGAAGTCCTGGTGTACCTAGACGACATCATTGTCTTCGGGAAGACTCTGGAGGAGCATGAAGAAAGATTGGTGAAAGTCCTGAAGAGACTCAGTGAAGAGGGATTAAAACTCTCCAGAGAAAAATGCCAGTTCTACCAGTCCTCGGTCCACTATCTGGGACACATAGTATCTGCAGAAAGAGTGTCTACAGACCCTGATAAACTGGATGCGGTCACCTCCTGGCCCAGACCAACTACAGTGACCGAGCTCAGATCCTTCCTAGGCTTCTGCTCCTACTACCGTAGATTTGTGGAAGGGTTTGCAAAAATTGCCAAACCCCTAAATGAGCTACTGAAGACGGAAGGAGAGGAGGATGATACTGGCCCCAGGAAGCCTGGAGAGTCCGTGGAAGACCAGTGGACATGGGAGTGCGAAGAAGCCTTCCAGATGTTAAATAAGAGTCTTACCACTGCACCAGTCCTGGCCTATGCTGATCCCAAAAAGCCATATGAACTGCATGTAGATGCCAGCCATGATGGTCTAGGAGGGGTACTATACCAAGAGTATGAAGGACAGTTGTGCCTACGTTAGTAGAAGTCTAGCACCTGCAGAAAAGAACTACCCCACCCACAAGTTGGAGTTCCTGGCCCTAAAGTGGGCAGTCGTGGACAAACTCAGAGATTACCTGTATGGAGCTGACTTCACAGTAAAGACTGACAATAATCCACTCACCTATCTCTTCACCACGGCCAAGCTGGATGCCACTGGTCACCGTTGGTTAGCAGCCCTAGCCGGATTCAACTTCAGTCTGAGGTATAGGCCCGGAGCTGGAAACCGTGACGCAGACGCATTGTCCAGAAGAGCCCACCATCCAGAAGATTGGACCCAGGTAACCCCGGATGGGGAGCGGGCCTTGTGTCAAGGAGTACAACTTCAAGCTAGTGGTGGGTCAAGGGCTGAAGAGATCGGTGTTTCAGCGGTGGGGGTGCCTAAGTGTTACTGCAATGTGACCCAAGTTGGAGAGGATGACCTGCCAAAGCTATCAAAAAAGAAGATCCCTGGGGAAGATTAGCATTGGAGACATTGGAGGACCAGGATCCAGGCAGACTTCTGAAGGACCCCCCAAAGGTGGCCCGATTGGTCCATAAAGAATGGGACAAGTTACAGGTGCATCAAGGGGTGGTCTACCGAAGGGGCCCCTTTGATGACCTGGAAGAGAAGTGGTAGCTGTTTCTGCCAGAGAAATACAGAAGAACTGTTCTGGCTGCCTTACATGATAATCATGGCCACTTGGGGGCCGAACGAACATTTCAGCTTGTGAGGGATAGGTTCTATTGGCCCTGCATGCGGGCTGAAGTGGAAGAGTACTGCCACTCCTGTGCTCTCTGTATTCAGAGGAAGACACTGCCACGTCAAGCTGCCCCAATGGGCCATCTGCAGAGCCAGGGACCCTTGGACTTGGTGTGCATTGACTTTCTCTGTCTAGAACTTGACTTAAGTGGACAAGGAAATGTTCTGGTGATAACCGACCATTTCACCCGTTATGCTCAGGCCTTTCCAGCCAAAAACCAGAAGGCATCCACTGTAGCTAAAATCTTAGTGGAGAAATACTTTGTGCATTATGGGCTGCAACAACGCCTACACTCAAACCAAGGGAGAGACTTTGAGAGTCGAATAATTAAGAAGTTGCTGGACTCTTTGGGTATTAAGAAAACCCATACTACCCCTTATCACGCCCAGGGTGATGCTCAGCCTGAGAGATTCAACAGGACTCTGTTAAATATGTTGGGAACTCTGAGTAGCGAGCAGAAGCAGCATTGGAGCAAGCACATAGCAGCCATCGTGCATGCTTACAACAGTACCACTAGCGATGCCACAGGGTACTCTCCATACCGCCTAATGTTTGGCAGGGAAGCAAGACTGCCTGTGGATCTGGCATTCGGCATATCAACGGATCACACTTCTGCCACCTCACATAAGGGATATGTGGATAGACTGAGGAAGAGTTTGAAGCTAGCTTTTGAACAGGCCCAAGTGGCATCAGAGCAAAGAGGAGTTCGGAACAAGATGAACTTTGACCTCAAAGTTCGAATCCAGGACTTGCAGCCAGGAGACAGAGTGCTGTTGCGAAACCTAGGAGTTCCAGGGAAGCATAAACTAGCAGACAGATGGAGACCTGAACCATATGTGATCTGTAAGAAGTTACCAGACCTGCCGGTATATCAGTTAAAGCCAGAAGGAAAGATAGGGCCGCTGAAGACATGGCACAGAAACCACTTACTTCCACTTTTAGAAGCGGTTCGGATACCTCCTGTAGAAGATTCCCCTGGGCCATCATCAAGCTTGGATACACCTAGGCCCAACACTCAGTCTCAGGTGTCTCAGTCTGGAGAAATGGATGTCTTTAATCAGAGTGAAGAAGAAGAGCTTGGATGGTTGTGGCCCTCTCAGGCCCTGGAGCCCATTTTTATAGATCTTCCACCCTCTGAAGGTACTGTGGATAGTACATTGAATGTGGAAGCCACTGAGTTTGTTCCGTCTAGCCCTCTATCTGAAAAGTGGGAAGATGCCACATGGTCACCTTCTGCTGATCATCAAGATTACTCGCAACACCTTCCTGAACCTGATTTGGATGTATCGGAAGCATTGGAACCCAGTGTACCTACTCCAGAAGAAGAGCCTGTGGCGGATGAAACAGTCACCCCAAGAGAACAGAGAGCCAAGAGAACCATTCGTCCTCCTCAGAAGTTAACCTATACCCAGATGGGGGAAAGTTCAGAGGATACAGTGACCACTGCTCGAAGAACAATACCAACATCTGGTCCCTCCACTGTGCATTTGGTGGAGGGTAACCCCTGCTAACTTTCTGGCACAGTTAGGCAGGCCAACCGCATTGATGTGACCAGTGGGCAGGACAAGCTCCCTTCCCCGTTTTGGTGGGAGTTTCCTCTGCCAACTAGCAGCCCTTAATGAGTTTGTATTTTCCTACTGTTGATACTGTCTTTGGGGACCAAAGATTTCAAGTGGGGGGAGTGTGTAGCGGGGTATCGTTTCCTACCCACAGACTACAGTTCCCAGCACGCTTTGCGGCACCCAGGGTGCAATTCCCTGTGCAAGGACTGCTGGGGTGGACTTTAAAAGGGGAAAGAGGAGCCTCTCTCTTTCTCTCTGGACGCCGCCCTCCCTGCAAGAGGATCCTTGCAGTTGTTCCAGAGAGCCCTTCCGCTCCACCGAGGAGCCTGCGGAGCATCCGATCCACCTGAGGTGCCACCATCTTCTGGAGGACCGAAAACCCGGCGCATCGTGGGCACTGTGAAGCGACTCACAGTAGCGGAGGTACCAGACAGGAGTCAGTCCGGTCTGGTGAGAGAGCGCCAGCTCAGAATCGCATCTGATTAACTTTGTTGCCTACTAAGTTTGCCTAGGCCCATCAGTGATTGCAGTTATATTCTAGAGAGACTGTCTGCTGAACTGAGTTTGTTAGTCTCTCCAGCTTTACCAAGTTAGTGATCTTCACTACCCCTTTGGATTACAGTTTGTTCTTTATGTGCACCACCGAGAGTTGCTAGCGAAGATTCTTCCATAAACTATACCCCAAGTTATAGTTAGGCCTGACTGGGTAGTATAGGACATTGCTGGGCACCATTTTTTGCTCACAAGGGAGGATAGCTGCAGCGGGGTGATTATATTACCATTGCATTGCTGAATGTTATACCCTTTTAATGTGTACACCTACTGTATATTGCAGGGATCTGCATGAGATATTGTATACAAATTACCTTTTATACTTTTACCAATAGTAAAAAGTTATAGTTAAGTAATTTGGTTGTCAGTGTCAATTACTGCGCTGGGGGATAAAGGGGTTGTGCCATATAACAGTATAGATATAGTACAGTTATACCATCCTCCCCCTTTCCTAACTGTGCCACGAGAGGTTTGAGCCGATTGCCAGGGGTTGACAGCGGTGCATTACAAGGCCCAAAACAAACAAGCAGCCCTCTTAAACTGAGGGTATCGCTATACACACAACCTACAGCACAAAGCCTGTGGGAGACTGATCCAGAGTGAGTGTATATGAAAGCACACAACCCGGGGCAGACGGACCCAGAGTGCGTGCATTTGAAAGCACACAACCTACAGTACAGAGCCCAGGGGAGATAGGCCCAGAGTGAAGAGTGGTAGAATGTAGTAGTGCAGATGAAAGCATACAGCATGCAGCACAGAATTGATTCGGGGGAGCTAGACCTAGAGTGAAAAGTGGAATAGTGTTATAGTACAGGTGAAAGCACACTGTTATGGATGATATGTTTCTTTAAATGCAACTCTATGGTGCATCTCTGTTGTACTTCTGTTGTACTTCTTCCTGTGTTGTGTTTCCTGTTCCTTCTGGGTCTTTCAGTAAACATGTCTTATGTACAGTAATGGTTTGTGCTGTCTCTCTACATATATCACAACAAACATGTCAGAGGATTTGGATCCATGCTCTTTTTACACATTTGATGCTGAGAGCCTGCCAGCCTTCATGTGAGTGTTCTTGGAACTGATTGTGCCTCCTGACAATTGCAGTCCTGTCCTGGATGCTGAGTATTAGCAGCAAGGAAAACAGCATCATGGCAGCTAACAGCATTCCACTGCCTGAGGCAATGAGGGTGAATGAAGATGTCAGCAGTAACTGGGACAATTTCAGGGCTGAATTTGAGGACTATTACCTAGCCACAGGGTTAAATGAGAAGTCTGCAGCAGTGCAAGCAGCCACACTGAGGAGGGTGATGGGCAGTGAATGCCTCCATGTTTACAAGCATAATCTGAACCTCACAGAGGAGCAAAAGAGTGACACCAAAACCATTCTGGATACATTAGAAGCTTTCTTCAGACCCTCTAAAAATGTCATCTATGAAAGATATATATTTACCTATTGAGGGAACATGATTTAGAAACAAACAGCAATTGAGATGTGTCGCACTGCAGAACTTACTGACAAACATATGAAAGCTATGGAGCAGGATAAACTGATTGACAATATCAATGCAGCCTCTAAACAGCAAAGCTTCAAAAACCACCAGCATAAGTTTCAGCACAAGGGTCACCTACACAACTCACCTGGGAGGAAGCCTGCATCATGTAAGTATTGAGGCAATGTTCATGTACGAGAGAAAGAAAAGTGTCCTGCATATGGGAAAATCTGTACTGCTTGTGGTAAACCAAATCACTTTGCAAGAGTGTGTCTCTCCTGTAAAATGGAAGCAAGGAAGCTGCACACAATTGAGCAAATGTCAGATCCGGAGGATGCACACCTGCTCAGCACTAATATGGTTTACTCCTCAGAATGCATTGGGGCTGTTAACACAAAGGGCAAAAAAATGGTTTGTAAACCTCAGATTAAACAATATAATCCAACCCTGCCAGCTGGACTCGGGTGCAACGTGTGATGTCATGAGTATAAAGGACAAAATGAAACTGGCACCCAGAGCACCCCTTCAGCCTAGTAGCACCAAACTAAAGTTGTATTCAGGGGAACTAATGAAATCATTGGGGCTATTCCAAACAGAATGCACAGGTTCAACATGTGAGCACCTTAGACTGATGCTGTTCACCATTCCTGCTGAGCTACATAATGTTGATAATCAGCCTGCAAAATCTCTGACTAGGCAACTGACAAAACAGCAAATTCTTCACACCTACAGTGATGTGTTTGAGGGCCCGATAGTCTCTGTTCCAGGAGAGTTTTTTTTAGAACTTGATCCTACCATTCAACCTGTACAATGTGCCCCACGCAATGTGCCTATCGCCATTAAGCCACAGGTTAAAGCTCAACTAGATAAATATGAAGCTGAAGGACATCTAACTAGGAAGGAGACACTAATAGATTTTACACGTGTCTCCCTCACCCCCACGTTTCTACACAGAGCCTACAGATTGGATCAGTAACATGGTTGTTATCAGAAAGTCTGAGAAGATCAGAATATGCATTGATCCCAAGTTTCTGAATATGGCCCTAAAATGGTCACACTACTAAATGCCAACACTCGATGATATTTTGCACAAACTACCTAAAGCACGTGTCTTCACACTTGTGGATGCTAGAGATGCCTTTTTACAGTGCAAACTGGATGTAGCTACATGACCACGTTCTGGACTCCTTGGGGCAGAAAGAGATGGCTCAAACTACCATTTGGAGTCTCTGTAGCATCGGACGTATACCAGCGAAAGCAGCATGAACTATTAGGTGGTCTTCAAGGAATTGAGCCAATAGCTGATGACATTCTTATAGTTGGCTGCAGTAATACAGATAAGGAGGCTGAGCAAGACCATGATGAAAAGTTAATAGCGCTACTGGATCGTTGTAGGCAGGTGATGCTGAGGCTTAGTGTGAAGAAATTGCAGTTCAAGGTGGAAGAAGTCCGTTTCCATGGACATACAAAGAAGTGTACCTCAAAAAATGGGATTTTCAGGGCAATGAAAAAATAAAATAAAGAAAATAAATATTTATAGAAAAATAGAACATTTATTGTACATAGACATAAATCACCAAAAGGTGATAGTGATAAAAAACCATACACAGATAGGTATACATGTGATGAGCCATACAAAATACATAAAATGACTGTAAAGAACCCAAGAAATTGGAGTCCTGGTAGAAATAGAACTGCTGATTCCGACGTGTTTCGAAATATATGAGCACATAAATTCTTCTTCAGGTAAGCAGTATCTCTAGAATATAGAGTACAAAATAAGTACAATGCATGGCAAACAAAATCATAACACTACATTAATTCTATATAATGGATGATAGAAAATAAAAAACTTACATGGTATGTGTATCACAATAAAGGACCAAACAGTCACCCAAACTCCAGACTCCGAACAAAGGTCCACAAGGCCTACTACAGCATGAAGGAATCCATGAACCAACAGGTTAACATGCACTGCCAAAAGTAGAGAATCCAAAACAAACTCCAAACCCAAGAAAGGGAAGGGAGAAAGGGACAAAACCTATGGAAGGAAAGCCGGACCATAAATATTTGAAAAAATATATATATATAAAGGGGAGAAAATTCCAGGGAGGAAAGAGGGGTGAAAAAAGGGAAAGAAAAAGCGAAAAATTTGTGTATTCCCGAATACTTACCCTAATAATTCTAAGCCTCAGTGAGCCAATCAAGCCCCCGGTCAAAGAAGAAGAAAGGTGCCCTAAGATGTTGAAAAAATGGATCCTAAGATTGCAAAAAGAATCCAACCAAACCCCCAAAGAAGGAAGAAAATAGGGGCAAAAAAACAACAAAAGGAGACCTGTAAAACAGGAAAACCAAAATAAATATCAAAGCAATTCCCTACAAGAAACAGGGACAACGGATAAAACCTAAGATACAAGACGCAGGAAACTAATTACAAACTGCTGACCCGTTGGTACCGAGTGCCTGCGGCATTGTCTCGTATGTACCCTTCAGTCACAGACCGCTGCTGGCGTGGATGTGGCCAGAAGGGTACTCTCCTCCATATTTGGTGGGATTGCCCAGTGGTCAGACCATTCTGGCTCGAAGTTCGCGACCATATCAAAGATACCCTGCAGATCGACATCCCGTTTTCCCCAACTCACTTTCTCCTGCACCTCCCTGCCCTTCCTCTGAGCCGCTACAAGAAAAGCGCACTCCCTCATCTCTTGAACGCTGCTAAACGGCTTATACCTCTCTACTGGAAACGCCCGCAGATTCCTACTATCACAGAGTGGCTGAAGAAGGTAGAAGACATTAGGGAGGCGGAGGAGTGGGTGGCGAGGTGCAAGGACAGGAGTGACCGTTTTGAGGGGATCTGGGCACAGTGGCAGACTTATGCTACTGACCCGGACCCTATGCCATCTAGCCTGGATGTTGCGCTGCTGGAGTTAGCGGAGCCCTCGCTGAAGCTGAAGAGACCTGCTAGTGGTGATGCGTATGCCTGATTGTGCCCTCTCATACACCCTGCTTGCAGACGTGTAATGTATACCCCTCTATCTCTCCCCCTCCATGGTCTATATGGCCAATATTGGAGACCTATTCTATTGTGCACCACGTTCTTTGCAACCTGTTGTTCTGTTTCCCTTTAGTTGATTTATTTTTGTTAATTTTACAATGGTTGGAGAACTCATCTTGTAACCCTGGTTCCCCCGACGGGACCTGCACCTGAGAAGGCCGCGGAGGGAGCACGGGAGGTGTTCCCCCTAGATGGAGGTATGATGGGGGATGCCTGCCGAGTCCCCGCTGACCAAGGGGCGGAATTGTGCCCCAGCACATTGGCTGAGAGCTATAACGAGGTGCGGGCCCCTGCTGGGATAACAGGGATGGCACTTTCAATATGTATTGCAATGATACCGTTTTTTTTTTTTTTTTTTTTTCCCCTCTCCTCATTTCCCTTCCCATGCTTTCCCAGTTATGCTGGTTTTTGCTTTACTTCAACTCAAATGTTGTGATTTTACATGATTTAAAAACAAAAATATTAAAATAAAGATTATAAAAAAAATAATAAAAAAAAACCTAAGATACTCACAAGGTCTCCAATAAGGCACAAAAAGGTGGTACCTGTAAAGCAGGAACGAGCGGTCCTCAGTAGCAACCTTCCACTGCGGTGTCCAAAGGAGACTGGCAGTGAAGGATACCCGGTCTCACCTTAAATAACCAAAAACCGCGCCAAAAGGTGACGCCGATGGGCGTGGCAGACACCATAGGCGGGCCAGAGTTTTGCAAGGAGCTCTCAAGCTCCCTGATGCACTTCCGGCTGTACCGGAAGTGACGCAGACGACGTCCGTACATGGACGGACGCAATCCACCATCCAGGAAGGCACCATCACATCCGGGAATGCCAAGCATAGAACCGGATGTGGTCGACGTGCAAGATGGAAAAACCATGGGAGATGGATGTACTGTCCCCAAACAGCGGACTGAGCATCCACAGAGGCTACTGAACAGGCAAAAATGAAGGGCATAAAGGCAGGTGGGCAGGAGGGTAGAAGAAGGCGCTCAAACCCCCCAAAAGAAGGGAAGGTACCTAAATAACCTAAAAAAGACCCTACCATACCTCGTGGTGAAAAAGACCCCTGACACATGAAAAAACGTAAACCGATGGGGCAAAGAAACTTACCGCAGCGGGTCACGCCAACCCCATCAAAGATGGGTTACCTGTGCCAGGCATGCCGTAGTGGCAAAGGACCCAGTCCAGGGATGGAGCAAAGATGAATGAAGACACACACATACAACATAATACAAAAGCAACAAACAAAAACAACAAAGATGGCGAATCCATGAGTTCCTGTTCCATCCCAGACACCTTCGGTCTGGGGTGAGGTACTATTTTGGAGGCCCGGAGCCCAGTGCCTTTGGCTGGGTTCCGCCGGGGATTGAGGGCTCCCTGGGTGCTGCCTTGCGAGGGGACCCGTATCCAGGATCGAGGAGGCCAGGGAGGTGACCCCTTCTGAAGACCCAGCGCAGAGTCGTGGTGACAGTGGGGGCCTCTGGTAACTCTCCGGAGGGATGTTCTTCTCCTTAACATGGGCCAAGTTCTTTAAGAAGTGCATGTTCTGTAGGTCATAGTGGCAGTGACTCTACGCACACCAGGTCAGTGGCAGTGACCAAATAGGGCGAGGCCCTATTCACCAGGTCAGTGGCAGTGACCAACTTCACCAAGTCAGTGGCAGTGACTTTCATATTCACCCGGTCTGTGGCAGAGACCGTGCGCCCAAACCTGTTCGTGAAATCAGAACAGTAAGAGAAACTAAATCAAGTTTGTGCCTGGACCTTCTCCCACCTTATCTGACCTGTGTCTCGTACCAACCTGTCTGCTCTCATAGAGATTATTTGTTATCCGTGGTGAAATAAATACAAAGTTGGACTTTCAGTTGGTGTGGACAGTTACTTTACTGGGGAGAATTCAGGACTTGTTTCTGGCTAATGCAGAGGCGAGATCAGCTCGGGAGGATTCTAACACCAGCCGCAGGCAGGCCCTAAAACTAACACCACCCAACCTCCCCATCCAGGAGGGTACGGGCTTATGGTGCGGTGTGCCTCATTCTTTCCTGCGAAGGAGCCAAATAAAGAAAAGCAGGTAAAGTCTGGGGTGGGTGCGCTAGACGTGGGGGCTCGAGTCCGGGATGTGTCTGCGGTTGCAAAGTGTGAAACCCCCCCCAGAAGTTGAACTTTATTCCCCAGTGAAGTTCCGTGGAGGTCGGCCATATTGAGAACTGCGCCACGAGGAGAACCCTGACTGCGTAGTTCGTGGGCGTGCCTATTCAAAAAGCCCGCGAACGGTGCAGGAGTTGGGAGGAGTCTGGCCATGTGTGGAGTTGCACGTGGGGACTTTGGCGCGAAAAGGTCAGTGCGTAATGGAGCAGCGGATGGACAACATGGCGTCTCATGCCTCATGGGTTCCGGCTACTTCTACCATGAAGATGACTTCATACGCTGCTCCTTTAATGGATACGGGGATTCGGCTAAAGCCCCGGGGACGATTTGCCCTCTAAAGATGTGGAGGCCCTCGGAGTGATTTGTCCCGGCTGCTCGGGACTGGTGGTTCATCTGAAGCCATTCGGGCGATGAGAGAACTGTAAGGAGTTACTATTTGAGGTCGAGCAACCTACGGAAAAGCCTCGGGCCTTCCACCTCAATTGCCTTACGGGCGCCACCACTCCAGAATGAGGAATCAGAGCTTACACAGCCACCCCTGCGCGCACTGACGGGACTTCGGAGGAAGTCACAGAGGAGCTCGTTGTAGCGAGTGAGAGACCGGAGGATGCTGCTTCGGTTACCACAGAGTCCTTTCTCCCACCGCCCAAGAGGAAGATCGGGTTTGTGACAGCTTCCCGCGGCCGTGGTGGAGCAACACCCCAGCGCTTACTCGGAACGGATGCATCCGAAGGGAAAAGTCCCGGACGTCCTGGTTGTTTTTCAAGCCGAGGTAAGCCGGGGGAAGAGACTCTGTTAAAGGCCCCTAGCCCTGGGGATTCACATGTCCGTGAATTAGCTAGAGGGGGTGACTTGTCCTTCACCAGGAGTTACCTTCCTGCGGAGGAATGGGACACCTCTGATCTGGAGTCCATCTCTGATGCGGCTGATGATACCGCCATAGATGAACTGTTCAAGAGAAAGGGATGGGACAAGATGCCCCTGTCCTTGTCCCGTAGGTCCAGGGACCCACCCATGTCTACTGGGGAAAGTACACCCTGGGTGGTGGCTTCCGAGCCTGAGGAGGGATCTGTACCCTTGCATACCCCTCCACCATTGGAGGCACCTGCTTCAACAGCCGAGACGAGTTGGGTGTCACTGCGGGCCCCTGCAACTGGTCCGGAGGTAGTTAAAGTATCTCGGCACCCTGATGCCATCGTCTTGCCTGGCGTGGGAGACCGCACTACCATGCCACCACTGTCCCGTTTACAGAGACTTTTTAATCAAAGAGTTGCCAGCGAGTATGGGTGGGAATACCCGTACTTACCAAAGGAACTTTTGTTCGAGGTGGAGGCCTGTAAACACCGGTGGTACGAGGACTTTGTGTGGACACATATCAAAGTACCCCAGGCCAGGAGATACTTCTCATGTTCACCCGCGGCCACTCTGCGGTTTAAGGACTGTAAAGCTGCCTTGATGTTGGGTCGGCACATCTATGCAGACAAGGTACTCATTTGTAGGAAGGACAAGGACAATGTTGAGTACCATATAGACACGTTTGATAAACATTGGAAGCCGCTGGTGTTGCCTGACCCACATTATTACTTGTGAGAGACAAGACTCTTTGTTTTTTCTTGAGTACACTCTCTTTTCAAAGCCCAGGAACTCTTTGCCCTAATTAAAGGGTATTCTACTCATTGGAGGCGCGGGAGCTGTTGCTGTTTTGTTGTTCTCCCCTCTCTCCCCACCGCAAAGGTAACAAGGACTTTGGGGTTGTAGACAGAGTAGGGCCACAGTTCAAGAAGAAGAGGATTTTGCCGTCATCAGTGATTTCATCGCGGCACTACCACTAGGTGGCGGTGTTGTGCAACAATTGAAAGGACAATCAGTATTATGCAGTTTACTTATTGGAAGGAGGGGATTCTTCTCTCGGAAGGATCTTTTCATTCCAACTAATGTTATTTTGGGTGTGTTTTTCTTTCCCCTGCAGGTGAACGCCAAGCAAGACTGCGGAGTATGGAGTGGGTCTTAGTTATTGCAGCGGGAGGGAAATGTAAATTTTATTGAAAATTTTATGTGACCTCAAAATGTTTTTTTTTCCTATGCACATGTGTATTTCTCTTTTCCCTTCTGTGTTTCCCTTTCCTTTCCTGTGTTAGGTTCCGGCACAAACAAACAGTTTTTTTTTTAATTTACATTTTTTTTTTGGTAGTCTGTCTCTGGATCGGGCTTATGCTGACTCAGGCCTGAGAGGCATAGGTTGGTTCCAGACACTGGGGACCAGTGTCCATCAAGTGAGGGGGATGTGTAGCGGGGTGCTATATTTAGGGGGAGTATCTGAGTGGTAATAAGGCTCAGATACACTAATTGTCAGGTTTCTTGGACCATTTCTGTCCCTGGGAAATAGTATTGGTGTGCAGTTCCCTGGGGCATACAGGTGGTGCTGTCGCCATGGGCCCGGGTTGAACCACTGAAACAAGGCTGTGCCTTTTTTGTCCCCTCTCGGCAGTAGTACGGCGGGGCAGGGGACCTGCTGTGCCTGTCGGGAGAGAGTATAAAAAGGGGCGGCCATCTTCCAAGGGGTTCGCGCCCAGCCACCTTCAGCCTAGGTGGTGCGTGTGTCGTCTCCGGGTGCCCTAGGCTCCGGAGGCCGAGTTCCTGTTCCATCCCAGACACCTTCGGTCTGGCGTGAGGTACTATTTTGGAGGCCCGGAGCCCAGCGCCTTCGGCTGGGTTCCGCCGGGGATTGAGGGATCCTAGGGTGCTGCTTTGCGAGGGGACCCGTATCCAGGATCGAGGAGGCCAGGGAGGTGACCCCTTCTGAAGACCCAGTGCAGAGTCGTGGTGACAGTGGGGTCTCTGGTAACTCTCCGGAGTCACTGCCAGTGACTTCACCAAGTCAGTGGCAGTGTCTTTCATATTCACCCGGTCTGTGGCAGAGACCTTGCGCCCAAACCTGTTCGTGAAATCAGAACAGTAAGAGAAACTAAATCAAGTTTGTGCCTGGACCTCCTCCCACCTTATCTGACCTGTGCCTCGTACTAACCTGTCTGCTCTCATAGAGACTCCAATACAAAGTTGGACTTTCAGTTGGTGTGGACAGTTACTTTACTGGGGAGAATTCAGGACTTGTTTCTGGCTAATGCAGAGGCGCGATCAGCTCAGGAGGATTCTAACACCAGCCACAGGCAGGCCCGAAAACTAACACCACCCAACCTCCCCATCCAGGAGGGTACGGGCTTATGGTGTGGTGTGCCTCATTCTTTCCTGCGGAGGAGCCAAATAAAGAAAAGCAGGTAAAGTCTGGGGTGGGTGCGCTAGACACCTATGAGACTTAACCTGTAGAATGTGTTATTGCTGTGTCTCTTTTGAATTTCACAATGTTCATTTATTAACACTAAAAGAGGGAGATGTTATGGATGATATGTTTCTTTAAATGCAACTCTATGGTGCATCTCTGTTGTACTTCTGTTGTACTTCTTTCTGTGTTGTGTTTCCTGTTCCTGCTGGGTCTTTCAGTAAACATAGCTTATGTACAGTAATGGTTTGTGCTGTCTCTCTACATATATCACGACAAACACACACAGCCTTCAGCTCAGAGCCCATGTATGATAGAACCAAAAATAAGAGTGGCGCATGGTGAAATAGTGTAGGTGAAGAGTTGGTGAAAGGACGTAGTCTGCAGAACAGAACTAGTGAAGTAGCCACAGTGTAATATAGTACAGTATAGTGAGGTGGTCCCATTTTGTGTACCTGCAGCTATGTCTAATAAAAGCTTTTCTAGGCAAATAGTTGCTTTCATCCAGTTTACCCCACCTTCAGGCATCTTACAATTTAGTAGCATTTACTTTTTTTTTTATATATGTAGCGCCCTCCTCACTCCCCTCTTTTTCTTCAGCTCGTCTTTCTCTTGTCTAGGGGTACCTTCAGAGGGGAAGGGAGTGGGGACACCACGCCTGGCCTTCACCACAGGTGTCAGTGTGGTATAAGCAAAGTTCTTTTACCTTCGGGTCAGTGCTGTACACCTGGAGCCTCCACCGAGAGTTACCTTGAACAATGTCTGTCAGGAAATGAGCCCCACACCATTAAAGTTCAACACTCCTTTATTCCTCTCGAATTAACACAATCAGTTGAACTCCCTTGTAGAAACAGAACAGAAAAGGAGGTGTGGATGCGAGTAGGCCCAGACACAATGTGTTCTCCACTTTCCTCCCTGAAAGTAAGTTGCGGTCTCCGAGCGGGGGGGGGATTTCCTTCCAGGCGGTCTCCGATGAGAGGCTCACCCGTCACTGGCAATATGCTGCACCAGGTCTTCGAGTGAGGAGCTCCCCCCGGTCCATTGCGCCTTCCGGATTCGGGTACCCAATCCCTGGGTACCCTAGGATCTCCTTCCCTCGAGGAACTCAGTGTTGGGCACTGAGCTCCAGACCTCCATCCGAGTACCTCACCCCAGGCTGAAGGTGCATGGGATGGAACACGACCTCCGGCTGTACTCTTGGCCTAGGCCGCCTAGGCCTAGAGGACAGCCGGAGGGTATAATGGGGCCTAGGCTGCCTAGAGGACCGACACGAATCACCGCCCACAGGCTGAAGGTGCCTGGGACTCGACCCCATGACCAAGATGGCCGGCCCCTTTATACCCTCTCCCAGCAAGCACGGCGGGTTCCCCGCCCCACCATACCGCTGCCGAGGGAGGATAAAAAGGAGGCACGGCACACAGCAATGATTCAACCCCAGCCCAGAGCGACAGCGCCACCTGCTGGGCTGCAGGGAATTACACATCACTGATGTCTCTGCCAAGTTCAAATTTACACCCGGGAAAGTACATACCCGCTACATATAAATATGTATATTGTTACATTTATTTATTATGGTACCTTACACAAGCAGTCTAATCATTTATGTGATGATTTTGTTCAGATTATCATCTTTTCACCTCTGTTTTGCTCTGGTTTGAAGTTACAGCAGTTCAAAGTCAATGACACTGAAAATGTCATCGCAGAACTGTGAAGCTTATTTATTAATTGATGCAATAGCAATGAATAAAACAAACAGACCTAGACTGTTCAGCTGCTAGTACTAGGCAAAGTAATATGTTTTCTTTGCAGTTGACATTAAACCTTTCCATGGCCACCACCATGATCTGCCTCCAAGGCTCAACAAAATACCAGATTTTTTGGGGTATTAAGGAACGTATGACAAAGCCACCCAACATCACAGATTTTGGTGCCTATTTAACCATTGTCAAGCCTGAGTACTGCCATGTGCCATGAGTAAAACATGCACATTATTGCAGCACAGAGCAATGCCTGCCTTAATGCATTGCATGTTAACACAATGTGCGTTAACGTGTTTGTGTTACTGCAACGCAGCACTAAAATGTAAATAGAGCCTAAAGTTAACTTATTTATTTTCCCTTTATGATCATTAAATACATGTTTGCCTCATGGCCTGTGTTCACAGTCTTTGGGCTTGTGTTGATGGCATCAGTATTACATTATTTTAAAGGAGAAGTCCAGCCTGAGCTTTTTAGGCTGGGCTTCTCCTAAGGGTCACAGGAGTGCAATTCGTTTTGCACTCCTGTAACCCGTTTTCAGCGAAGAGCAATCTGAAGTCCGCTCTCCGCTGATGTCACTGCCATCAGTCGGGGTAGCGCGTCATCACGACTTCCAAATCGGGATACGCCAGCTGCCCTGATTGATGGCAGTCTCAGCGTCTCAGTGAGCCGCTGAGACGCTGGGACAGCCTCTTCCCGCCCCTCCACGGCTCAGCGATTCAATGAGCGTGGAGATGCAGAGAGGAAAGACGCTGACTGACAGTCAGCAGCTTTCCTCTCTGGGATCTGTGAGAACCGAGCCATCGGCAATGTTCGGTGGCTCGGTTCTCAGTGCAGAGACGCCGGGGGACAGATGGAGCATCGGTCTGATGCTCCATCCACCGAGGTAAGTATGAATCTAAAAAAAACTGAAAACCCATACTTCTCTTTTAAAACACTTCTGAGATTATTCTGAATTTATTGACAGGTGCATTTGACCTGCATCTGACCTGCTTTCTGAGGGTTTTGAATTCTCATAGACCTATATAGGAATGCAATGCCCACTTGAAGAGAACAAAAACCAGTCATCACAGGCTATTAAAGCATATCAAAAATAGGGAAAATCATATATTTATTTACTTCTTATATTATAATGATTTTTAACTGTAGCGGGTATGTACTTTCCCGGGTATAAATTTGAACTTGGCAGAGACATCAGTGATGTGTAATTCCCTGCAGCCCAGTGGTTGGCGCTGTCGCCCTGGGCTGGGGTTGAATCATTGCTGTGTGCTGTGCCTCCTTTTTGTCCTCCCTCTGCAGCGGTATGGTGGGGCGGGGAACCCGCCGTGCTTGCTGGGAGAGGGTATAAAGGGGCCGGTCATCTTTGTCACGGGGGGAGTCCCAAGCACCTTCAGCTTGTGGACGGTGGTTCGTGTCGGTCCTCTGGGTGGCCTAGGCCTAGAGGACAATCAGAGGTCATGTTCCATCCCAGGCACCTTTAGCCTGGGGTGAGGTACTCGGATGGAGGTCTGGAGCTCAGTGCCCAACACTGAGCTCCGCGAGGGAAGGAGATCCTAGGGAGTGGGTACCCGAATCCGGAAGGTGCAATGGACCGGGGGGAGCTCCTCACTTGAAGACCCGGTGCAGCATATTGCCGGTGACAGGTGAGCCTCTCGTCGGAGACCGCCTGGAAGGAAATTCCCCCTCGTGCAGAGACCGTAACCCACTTTCAGGAAGGAAAGTGGAGAACTACATTGTGTCTGGGCCTATTCGCATCCACACCTCCTTTCCTGTTCTATTTCTACCAAGGGAGTTCAACTGATTGTGTTCATTCGAGAAGAATAAAGGAGTGTTGAACTTTTATGGTGTGGGGCTCATTTCCTAACAGACATTGTTCAAGGTGACTCTTGGAGGGAGGATCCAGGTGCACAGCACTGACCCGAAGGTAATACAAGAACGTTGCTTATACCGCACTGACACATGTGGTGGAAGCCAGACGTGGTGTCCCCGCTCCCTCCCCTCTAAGATACCCCTAGACAAAAGAAAGACGAGAGAAAGAGGGGAGTGAGGAGGGCGCTACATAACCTACCCCTATTAATCTGAATAATCTTGAAGTTTGTAAACTTATGTAGCGGCCTCCACTCTCTCCCTCTATATATCAGTTCTTCTGGCTCTGGCTTTTGTCTAGGGGTACTCTGAAGGAGAGAGTGCGGGGTCACCACGCCAAGTCCCCCTGCAGATGCATGTGCAGTGAGAAACAATCCTCTTTTACCTTCGGGTCGGTGTTCTGCTTCTGGAGCCTCCTCCTGGTGATTTCTTGAGCAATGTCTGCCAGAAAATGAGCCCCACACCAATAAAGTCCAACACTCCTTTATTCTTCCGATAACAGAGTAATGCACAGACAGTTGGACTCCCTCAACAAGTAGAACAGACAGAGTGGTGTGGATACGAGTAGGCCCAGACACAATGAACTCTCCACTTTACTTCCTGAAAGTGGGATGTGGTCTCCAATCGAGGGGAAATATCCTTCCTGGCGGTCTCCGGTGGAGGCTCACCCGTCACTGGCGATATGCTGCACCAGGTCTTCAAGCAAGTACCCCCTCCCGGTCCCTTACGCCTCTGGATTCGGGTACCCACTCCCGGGGTCCCCTAGGATCTACTTCCCTCGCGGAACTCAGTGGTGGGCACTGAGCTCCGGACCTCCATCCGAGTACCTCACCCCAGGCCAAAGGTGCCTGGGATGGAACACGACCTCCGAACGTCCTCCAGGCCTGGGCCGCCTAGAGGACCGACACGAACCACCGCCCTCAGGCTGAAGGTGCCTGGGACTCGACCCCGTGACAAAGATGGCCGGCCCTTTTATACCCCCTCCCAGCAAGCACGGCGGGTTCCCTGCCCCATCATACCACTGCCGAGGGAGGACAAAAAGGGGTACGGCACACAGCAATGGTTCAACCTCAGCCCAAGGCGACAGCGCCACCCGCTGGGCTGCAGGGAATTGCACATTACTGGTGTCTCTGCCAGTTTAAATACACAGGGAAAGTGCATGCCCGCTACACTCTCCCCCTGGTGGTTTGACACTGGTCCCCAGTGTCTGGAATAAACTATGCCCTCAACAGCTGACATAGCCCAGTCCAGAAACCAACTATAAATTGTACAAAAATAAAAACTTTTGGAAACTTACTAACTGGAGCAATTGTGTCTGAGCCTTACATGAAAGGGAAGGGAAGGGAAACAACAACACTTAACCATAACACTGAAAATCACATTTTCACATTACACTTTTCCCCACCCATCCTGACTAAGACCCACCCCATTCTCAGTGGTCTTGATGGGATGCTCTCCTGCAGAGGGGAAAAGAAAGTTAACACACATAAACCCTGACACATGTATTCGTGTGAGAATGAAAAAACTTCTCCGTAGACAAATCCTTTCCTTCATAAAGTGTGTGTGTGAACAGTGATATCGATGCACAACACTGCCACCTGGTGACAGCATCGCGGTAACTGCACTCGTGGAACTTTCCTTCTTCTTTGGGCCCTATCTCCCCCAGAGTCCATGATTACTTGCTAGACAATTGAAGAACAAACAGGAACAGTCCTTCAACTCCTCTGGGTAACAAGAACAACAACCCCGGAAAGTTCAGCAATGCAAAGAACAAAAACTGAGTCTCTCTTCTCCTATAGATAGAATCTGAGGTGCGGCAGGACAAGTGGCTTCAAGTGCTGATCCATGGTCTCCAGATGGTACTCGACATCTTCCCCTTACTTGCGTCGGATTAGCACCTTGTCCACGTGGATATGTCGTCCCAGCATCCATTCTGCTTTGAAGTCTTTAAAGCGCTGAGAGGCCTTGGGGGAACACGCAAGGTACCTGCGGGCGTGTGGAACCTGAAGGTGGGTCCACACAAAGTCATTGTACCAGCGCTCCCGGCAAACTTCCACTTCATACAATAACTCCTTGGACAAGTATGGGCACTCCCACCCATACTCAGCAGCAACCTCCTGGCCAAACAGGCGTTGTAGTCTCGCCAGAGGAGGCATAGTTGCTCTGTCCCCTTCGCCAGGCAAAACTATTGAGTCCGGGTGGCGAGGGACCTTGATCACATTTGGTCTGGGCATAGGCGCCCGCAACAACCGTCTCTCTTCCCCAGTACTGGGTGCAGGTGGTACCGGGGATGTAAGGGCAGGCTGGGGACGGGACCCCTCCTCAGGCACTGGTGCCTCCACCCGGGGTGTACTATCCCCTGTAGACATGGGTGGGTCCCTAGTTCTGCGGGACGAGGCGAGAGGTACTTTGTCCCAGCCCTTTTGAGCAAACAGTTCGTCTATGGTGGCATCGCCTCCCAGATCGGAGAGTGACTCCAGGTCGGAGGTGTCACACTCCTCCGCGGGCAGGTAGCCTGTAGTGGAGACTGAATTCCCACCTCCGCCCACACACCAAGTCTCTCCGCCCGGCTTACCTCGGCCTTTTCTTGAGGCAGGACGTCCGGAACTCTTCTCAACGGTACCATCCTGGCCGGGCGTAGGCGGGCGGGATGGTCCACCACAACCGCTGATCGGGGCTACCATGCCGGTCTTTCTCTTCGGTGGTGGACCCTGTGAGACAGTGGTGACCGAGTCAGCATCCTCGGATTTTTCCCGTTGAGTACTCGCGACCTCCTCCGCGGTCGCTGCAGTGCGCACAGGGATGGCTGTCAAAGCAGTGATTCCTCCTCTCTGAGTGGTGTTGCCTGCAGCACGGCCGGGGTAGATGGTTCTTGGCTTCTCAATGACTGTATCTACCTCGAATAAGAACTCCCCACAGGCCTCGCATCGCCCGAATGGCTTCAGATGACACACCAGTCCCGAGCAGCCGGGACAAATCACACCCAGGGCCTCAACGTCCATGCATGAATACAGGGCGAATCGTCCCCTTGGCTTTAGCCGAATCCCTGTATCGGTCACCGGAGCAGCAGTAGTCAAAGACGTGGTGGAAGGGTGAAGTGGAACCCACGCTATTTGTCCGAACATGGTGACTTGCTGCTGGTCCATTGCGCACTGCAAGTTTTTGCGCCAATGTCCCACGTGTAGTCCTTCACACGTATTGGACTTCTCCCCCCTGCACTCCAGTTCGCTGGCTTTTCTTCTCCTTCTTTCCTGAGTCACGCCCACAAACTAAGCAGAGAGGGTGTGCCTGATGGCGCAGTGCAAATAGAAGCCCCTACGTGTAGTCCCTCACACGGCTGAGCTCACCCCTCTTCTCGCTCTTCTGCGCGGGCCTTCCCCTTCACTGGGTCATGTCCGCGACTTCGAGCAGGGATGCACTTTGGCCAATAATATGGCCGACCTACTCGGAACTCCTCCGGGCAGACGCGTTCAACTCCATAGTAGCATGAACACCATACCGGACCCGAGCCCCCACGTGTAGCGGCCTCCACTCTCTCCCTCTATATATCAGTTCTTCTGGCTCTGGCTTTTGTCTAGGGGTACTCTGCAGGAGAGAGTGCGGGGTCACCACGCCAAGTCCCCCTGCAGATGTATGTGCAGTGATAAACAATCCTCTTTTACCTTTGGGTCGGTGTTCTGCTTCTGGAGCCTCCTCCTGGTGATTTCTTGTGCAATGTCTGCCAGAAAATGAGCCCCACACCAATAAAGTCCAACACTCCTTTATTCTTCCAATAACAGAGTAATGCACAGACACTTGGACTCCCTCAACGAGTAGAACAGACAGAGGGGTGTGGATACGAGTAGGCCCAGACACAATGAACTCTCCACTTTCCTTCCTGAAAGTGGGATGCGGTTTCCAATCGAGGGGAAATATCCTTCCTGGCAGTCTCCGGTGGAGGCTCACCCGTCACTGGCAATATGCTGCACCAGGTTTTCAAGCAAGTACCCCCTCCCGGTCCCTTACGCCTCTGGATTCGGGTACCCACTCCCGGGGTCCCCTAGGATCTCCTTCCCTCGCGGAACTCAGTGGTGGGCACTGAGCACCGGACCTCCATCCGAGTACCTCACCCCAGGCCAAAGGTGCCTGGGATGGAACACGACCTCCGAACGTCCTCCAGGCCTGGGCCGCCTAGAGGACCGACACGAACCACCGCCCACAGGCTGAAGGTGCCTGGGACTCGACCCCGTGACAAAGATGGCCGGCCCTTTATACCCTCTCCCAGCAAGCACGGCAGGTTCCCCGCCCCACCATACCACTGCCGAGGGAGGACAAAAAGGGGTACGGCACACAGCAATGGTTCAACCCCAGCCCAAGGCGACAGCGCCACCCGCTAAGCTGCAGGGAACTGCACATTACTGGTGTCTCTGCCAGTTTAAATACACAGGGAAAGTGCATGCCCGCTACACTTACTTTGCAAAGATCCTCACACATTTAATTCCTTGAATGCTGTGACACGTAGTCACTATGCCCTGTGAGTAGACATTGCTGCGTCACACTTTTTACAGAGCCTCTGTTCTGTTAGATTAGGTGACCTGTCAGATTTCGTAACGGAAGTGACGTTCCGTCATGGCCATCTTGGTACACTCGTTCGTGTGTATGGTTTTTTGTCAAAAAAACCGACAAGAATCTCGACGAGAAATATAGAGAACCTGGTCTCTATTTTCTCATCGAGATTCTTGTCAGCCTGTTTCTCGACGAGAAAAGTGTGTGTGTGTACACTTACCTGTCCTCCGGGAAGCCCGCGCATGCTCAAAATGACTATGACGCATGCGCAGTAGCTTCCTAGGCATAGTTAGGGTGTAGCAAGATGGCGGCGACGGCATCGATTGTGACGAGCGCACGCTCGTCATAGTCGATGACGTCACCGCGTTCACTCCATTCAAAGAACCGCGGTTTCTTTGAATGGAGCATCTGTGCACTCGGCCGGGACAAGTTTCTTGTCCAAGAATCTCGTCAAGAAAAACAACGTGTTTTTTCCTGACGAGATTCTCGGTCGTGTGTACGAGGCTTAAGCCTACAGTCTGACGTCGTCAAGCGGACATCTTTTTACACCCCCCGAAATCTTGCATTTCACACGTATTTTTACCACTAAACTGAGCTTATATAGTGAAATACAGTATTTAGAAATCCGTGACACTGTTGATCTAAAAGAAAACCGCTGCTTTTAAAATTCAACATCAAAACAGTGTCACAGACTTCTAAATACAGTATTTCATGATATAAGCTCAATTTTGTGATAAAAATTAGTGTGAAATGCAAGACTTCGGTGGGTGTAAAAAGATGTCCGCTTGGCGACGTCAGACTGCAGGCTTACTGCGGCTGAGTGTGGGGTGTACCAAGATGGCCACAAAAGAACATCATTTCCATTACAAGTTTTAATTCAATCTTATTTTATTATATTATATGCAAGAGAAAGACAGAAAAAGACATACTTCGTCTTAAACATTACAAACAGTGATAGGATACACCATCGACAGGCATCATGTATGGCAAAACAAAGCAGGGTTAAGTTACACATATAAGGATTGAGCACCTGTGTAGGAGGACCTCCGTGGGATTTTTGTAATATCAGTCCCTGTACAAAAATAAATGAGGTAAGGAAACCTTTATCTGTATTTCTGCGAAGGGGATCCTAGTTCCCCCGTATGCAACTTATCAGATGAGATTATACACAAATCTGTTTGGAGAATATGACGTAGGGTCACTCATTGGGTTATTGGCATTAAGTAGATCGAAGCCCTGGTACGTTGTCTCACTGTATTCCTAGAGGTGTAATTAGATATAGAGAAAAGAAAAAAAGAATCAGGGTCAGGGGCAGATAGAAGGGGACAATTAGGTAGGGGACAGGAATCAGAATCCCAATCACTCCATCACGGTCCCACGGCGGACCCGTCCAGGTCACGTCCCGCCCAGGACACAAACTCAGAGGAGTATCGGAACACGGACCACGAAGTCCATGTGAGAGAGAACTGTTCACTTTTACCGCTTTCCTCCGCCAGCAAGCGTTCCAGGTCTCTAATGTGGTCCACCTCAACAGCCCAATCTCCCAGGGAAGGCATGGTTGTCGATCTCCAATGACGGGGAATCACTATTCTGGCCGCCGCCAAGAAGTGTCGCAATACATCATTTCTGATGGATTTAAATGACCCCGGGATTATAGACAGGAGGGCCACCTCAGGTGAAGGCTGGATAGAGGTTGCCATCAGTTTGCAGTAAAGTGTGAAAATTCGCTGCCAGAACCTCCGCACCGGAGGGCACTCCCACCAGATGTGGAGCGTGGTTCCCCGGGAGTCGAGACACCGCCAGCAGGCATCCGACACTTCCGGATTGAAGTGATGAATAGATGATGGACATCTGTACCATCTCGTTATTAGTTTAAACCCCTTCTCCTGGGTCTTAGTGGCTAGGGACAATTTGTGTGTGAGGATGAAACATTTTTGCCAGTCAATAGGGGAGATAGGGTGATGCAGATCTGTCTCCCAGGCCACCGTGTACGGTGGAAGGTCAGGGGAGTGGATATCGAGCAGAATGGAGTACAGTTGAGATACAACATGTGTTGGAGGCTCCACCTGCATGAGCAGTTCCTCGAATCTCGTCAGTTCAGCAAGAATGTCTGTAATAGACGGGAAAGTCCGGATGTAGGAGATAGTCTGTTGCCTCTGAAGCCACTGCATGGGGTGACGGGGGGTCGGACCGGCAGGGGTATCTGACCGTAAAGTGGGGTCTGCACGAAGGACCTGGGCAAGTCGTCTATGATCCTCCTTTCGCCATGGTCCGAATCTTGTTACAGACATAGCTGGTGGAAAGGCCGGTGTCCCAAAGAAGGGAGTCATAGGCCCCATGTGGTTTGATAAGCCCCTTCTGGACAACATGCGGTCCCAGATCCGAATCGTTTGACGGGTAAGGTCATTGAGAGGGCCTGAACCCCCCCAGACCGTGGGCAAGGTCCACGGGAGAGTGGAGAGTTCAATTGGGTTCATGTGGCCTTCTAATTGGACCCAAAGTTTGGTGGAAGAGTGGTGAAACCAGTCTAGTATGCGGGTAAGCACCGCTGCTTTATGGTATAGGGAGGCAATTGGGGCTCCAGTCCCCCCCCCCCGAGCCTTTGGGAGAGACAGTGTTTCATACCGTATCCTTGGACGGGCCGCATTCCAAATAAATTTGGAAAACAGCTGGCGTATTTTCTTGAAGTACGAGTTGGGTATGTGAATAGGGATGGTCTGAAACAAATATAAGAACCTAGGGAGAACGTCCATTTTCAGGGCATTCACTCTACCCAGCCAAGAGAGCTGTTTGGACGCATAGTTGGTTAAATCTGCTTGGGTCCTAAGGAGTAGGGGGGCAAAATTCAGGGAAAAAAGTTGGGAAGCATCCGCCGGTATTTGAATTCCGAGATACCTTATGGAGGGGGACCCAGTTTTGAAGGAGAAAGTAGACGCTAGTCTTCGTAGGGCCGATGTGGGCAGAGATATGTTAAGGATTTCCGATTTATTGTAGTTAACCTTGAAGTTGCTAACTTCTCCAAATTTCTGAAACTCCTGCAATACCGAGGGCAAAGATGTGTGTGGATGTGTCACGAACAAGAGCAGATCATCTGCAAAAAGAGCGAGTTTCGTATGTGTGGGCCCGACTGTTATGCCTTGGATAGAGGGATTGTTACGTAGAGCAGTAGCCAAATGTTCCATAGTGAGAACATACAGGAGGGGGGATAGTGGGCATCCCTGTCGTGTCCCGTTGGATACAGAAAAGGCTGGAGAAAGCGAGCCATTCAGTCTAATCCTAGCATACGGAGAGGAGTAAAGGGACATTATTCTCGCCATCATATTAGTTCCCACACCTATTTGTTGCAGGGATAATCGAAGGAACTGCCAGTCGACTCGGTCGAATGCCTTCTCGGCATCGACTGTTAAGAGGCATAGTGGGATATCGTGGGACCGGGCATAGTTGGTTAGAAGAAGGGTCTTCAGGGTGTTATCTCTAGCCTCACGGCCACTCACAAAGCCGACCTGGTCTAAGGCAACAACGGTTGTATTCTATTGGCTAGAATTTTAGCAAAGACTTTCAGATCGACCCCAATCAAAGAGATCGGCCTGTAGCTTGCACATAGAGTAGGGTCTTTGCCTGGCTTTGGGATGAGGGATATGTGGGCCTCAAGTGTTTGTGAGGGGAACAAGGAGCCCTCCGACAAAGAGTTGAACATCTTAGTTAGAAAAGGTGTGAGGAGGGCGGCAAAAAGTTTGTAAAACTTAGGAGTGAAGCCGTCTGGGCCCGGGCTCTTTCCACTCGGCGTGCCCGCTATGGCTTTGGCAACCTCCTCTTCTGTGATTGAGACTTCCAGATCAGCGATGATGTCATCATCTAATGTGGGGAGCGCGGTTTCTGAGATATATGACACCTGGTCTTCCACCCTGGAAGAAGGGGAACCAGTCCCTTGAGTCTTAGATATATTGTACAGGGACTGGTAGAAGTCCCTGAATTCCTCTGCCATCTTAGTGGGTGAGGAGACCAATTCTCCCTGCGCCCCCCGAATATGAGGCACAAAGGTGGAAGTCGCTTTTGGGTGCAGGGCGCGAGCCAATGGCCTACCACATTTATCTCGAAACTTATATTGATGGAAAGCGAGCTTATCTGCATATGTGCGTGCAGAGGCTTCATAAAGCTCTCTGAGTTGTGATCGCGCCTTAGAAACGTCCGCCAGTGTTGTCACTGTCGGGGATCGTTTGTGTTCAGTTTCTAAGTTCCTAAGCTTTTGGTTTGCTGCCTCAATGGCGGCTGAGCTCTCCTTTTTAAGACGCGTACCCATTTGGATAAAGGCACCTCGTAGAACCGCCTTCAGTGCCTCCCACTGAAAGGGCAACGATGTCGTATCTGAAGCGTGGTCCGCAAAAAAGTTAGATATTGTATCCGAAACCCTTTTCACACATTCTGGATTCGTAAGCAACGAATCGTTCAAGCGCCATGACCACTCCCTATTCGGAGTGGAGGGGAGCGAGAACGTCATATGTATAGGAGAGTGGTCAGACCAGACCATTGGGTCTATGGTGCAGTCCGGGGACCAGTCTAGACAGCTATGGTCACTCATTAGGTAGTCTATGCGACTATAGGTTTGATGGACATGGGAGAAGTGGGTATAGTTGCGGGCCGTGGGGTGCAACACCCTCCAAACATCCACTAGACGCAAATCGTAAAATGCCCGTTTTAGAGCCCTCAGTTTGGGGAAGGAGATACACGATCGCGAGGTGGAGGAATCTAAAAGTGGTTCAAGAGGGGTGTTAAAATCTCCCCCCAGTACGAGCTTACCCTCCATGAATCCCGACAGAACCCTCAAGTATTGTAACGCGGCCGATACTTGGTTAATATTAGGGAGGTAAATGTTGGCTACCGTAAATTTGGTACCCCATAACATGAATTTCACAAAAACATACCTCCCCTGTGGGTCCGAGAGATGATCAAGTACCTCTATAGGGAGCGTCTTATGAAAAGCCACAGACACTCCCCTGGCTTTCTGGGTTGGGCTAGTGCTGTGGAACCACCTGTTGAAATATCTGCTGGAGCAGGAAGGGGTGGAGGCAGAGTGAAAATGTGTCTCCTGGAGAAGAAGCACATTGACCTGGCGTTTGTGCATTTGATACAGGATTTGTCCTCTTTTGGTGGCAATATTAAGCCCATTGACATTGTAGGAACAGAATTGTAGCCTAGGGCGAGAGATCACCGTGTGAGCCATGACGGAGCGACAGGGGGGGAGGGTGAGGGGAGGTGAGAGAGAAATAAGGAAAAAAACAGAAAAGGGGGAAAACACAGCAGGGGAGGAAGAGAGGAGGTAGAGCGATGTGGGGAAGAGATTGAACAGAGAGAGCACCTGGGGAAGGTGGCTCAAAAATACTAAAGTGTGCGCAAAAACGTAACACTTCGTGAAATATCACGTAGTAGGCACGAACTGTGCCAATCCTATTTAGGGGGAGAGAACGGGGTTAGAACAGCTGAGTTGTGTTCCCGACAACCTAGCAGGCATAAATAACATAACTGTAAAGTAACACACCCAATGACCGTGGTATTTAAAGCTCACCTGTCTAGTCACTAAAGAGCAATGTCAGATTAAATACCATTGGTACGCTTGAGTACAATAAACAATCAAAAATGACATAAAAAAGAAAAAAGAACATCAGTGAAGAACAAGGTGTATACAAACTGGTGGCAAGATAAAGGCACAGGTATTCCCGCGTAATCATGCGGGGGTAGGAAACATCAATTGCTACATTTATAGCAGCATTAACTATGATTGTCATCACGGCTCAGCTCAGATATCTGTGTAAACGCACAGAAGGTGTCAGTGCCAAGGTCAGCCAGTTTCAAGCCCCAAGGACATAAATGCCCAGAGCCCAAGGGAAGACCCGGAGGTCCCCGGACAAGCCAAAGGGCTATGTCCGGGAAACCCCAAGCCAACCCGCAGAGCCAGAGCCGTGAGAGAACACATCAACATCACTGGCCGCTTTTCCAGAACCCCATCAAGTACAACCGCACCAGCCGAGGGCAGCGAACTGCTTTTCGAGCCATGTGAGACAACTAAACTGTCAGCAGCATTTAAATAACAACGTTAGCAAGAGTCAGTGGGCTGAGAGTGCAAGTACACTGTGAAGACATAACAAAACAGGGAAAACAGAAGGTGGACCTGGCCGGAGTCTCATAAAAGAGCTGTATCCACCTAGTAGGTAAAAGGACATAGCAGAAAGAACCATTTCAGGTCTCAGACGACAGAGTCCGGATCAGTCCTCTGGTGACGTGGCTCGCCGCTCTCTAGGACCAGAAGGTACCGATCTAGACTGAGGGCGTCCTCGACGTTGCAGAGGAGGGCCCGGTAGCCGCTGACGGTCATCTGGGGGGTCCAACCAGTTCGGGATGACAACAGGGTCCCGGCCCAGGAACAGGAAGAAGGCAGGAAGCTGGTCCGGGTCTGAGAGGACAAATTTGTGGTTATCTTCCCGGGTCACTTTGATGCTGAATGGGTGACCCCAAGTGTACGTGGCGCCTACTTGGCGAAGCAAGTCCAGCAGAGGGCGGACCATTCGCCGCATGTACAGCGTGTTGCGGGAAAGGTCCGGATAGAGGTGTATAGATGATCCGTGAAAGTCTAGTGGCCCCAGGCGCCAGGCCTTGCGCAAAATCTCCTCCTTTAGGGTATAGTAGTGCACCCGGCAGAGGACGTCACGAGGGCGGTCCCTGCGATCCCCTCCTATGCCTCCCACTCTATGTACTCTGTCCAATTCAATGGGAGATGTAACTTCCCTGCCCAGGACCTGGTTAAGGATAGCAATGACAGTGGGTTTGAGATCAGTACCTGAGGTCGCCTCCGGGACCCCCTGCAGCCGGATGTTGTTCCTGCGACTCCGGTTCTCACTATCTTCTATCCGGAGCTGGTGTTGCCTTAGACGGGAGAGATGAGCCGTAGATGCATTTTCAAGCGCCGTTATGCGGGCTGAGTGGTCTTCTTGGGTGGTGACCATAGCAGAAACCGTGACCTCAGACGCGGAGACCCGTTGTTTGAGGGCATTTAGTTCAACATGGAGAGAAGTTTCCATTTTGGAAGCCCAGGAATCAAAGTCAGCTCGGAAGGCAGACAGTATGGCAGTGGATGTGGCGCCTGGGGAAAGCGTCTCCGCTGAGACAGTGCCCTCGCCAAGGGCAGTGGGATCCATCAGAGGAGTCGGGTGTGTACCCGGGCCGGTCCCACCGGCATAGGAAGCTGCTGCAGTCGGGGGAGGAGGTTGTGATCTGCCTGAGGCTCGGGTTGGGTTGACAAAGGTTTATCCTTCCCTGTACGGGAGTCCTGCGATGTTGTGAATAGTACCTTGTTGCAGTTCAGCGGAGTCAGCAGAGGTAGAGCTGGAAGCCGCCATCAGCCGGTTGGGCGTGATTGGTTGGGAACGTAGCCTGCGGTCGTCGGGAGAGCACAGAGCTCAGCGGTGCATGTCTTCAGCCCTCCATCCTCAGCCACGCATCATCAAAGGTGGAACGGATGAGCAGAGGATGCGACCCGTGTTGCAAATGGGGATCAGTGCTTACTGTGATGTTACTGTCCTTTTGGAGTGCCTGTGCATGTGCTGCAGCACAGCGACACGGCAGTTTAGGCAGTACCGGTGGCCGAGGAGGGAGTGGATGGAGGTCAGTGGTAAGAGTTAGCACTGAGTCCGGGTGGAGCAAGATGGCCGCTACACTCCTTGTCAGTGTGTGACTGGAGGAGTGCGGGGAGGGCGAGATGGATGAGGTATAGGCTCAGCTGCCCCGTAGGCCAGAATAGCCAGGATTTGATGTATAGGGTGAAGCAGGTTCAAGTGGGCAGGGGGGGGACCCAGCAGCACTATGGTCGGGTGTAGCAAGATGGCCGCCCCTTAAGCCTATGGGATCAGGGCTCCCACCAGGTACTCCCGTCTGCCAGCCAGGGGGGGGGATTAGCCTAGGTCTAATGTCCTGTATTTCACCCCTGCCCCGCTTACCCTGTGTGGGATGGTCCTTCTTGCTGGATGCTGTGTTGGGTGTAGTGGGAGCAGCAAGATGGCCGCGGACTTCCAGAGGTAGGCCGGAGCCGCGGACTTTCCTAAGGCTGGCCGCCGCGGGTGTGTGAGGCGAACGTTCCGGGATCTCTCAGGCAGCTAGCTCCATCCAGTGCAGGCACAGGTGTGGCCGAGCCTCTCGCCGTAAACCCCGCCGACCGCGGCACTCCAGGCCGGAGGATGCAAATGTTATTGTAGGCCGCAAGATGGCTGTCAGGCTCCGGAGCCGACCACGGGCCAGGAAGAAGACCGAGGGGGCTCCTTACTGTATAGACACCCCCATCCAAGCCTGGATGGAGACGCAGGGTGTCCTGTGGGTATCCGTAGACCCCCTGGGAGGTGTTGGAGGCTTTGTGGGCCCCAAGATGGCGTTGGGCCCGAGCTGCATGAAACTGGCCTGGCAAGTTCTGGACGGCCGGCCCAAAGTCAAAAATGTACACCGGATTGCAGGTAGGAGACCCTCAGGAGCAATGGGGGTAGATTTGGAGTATCATCCAAGTAATATGTAGCGAGGATGGTTATGGATGTAAGGTATGGTTGCAGAGCTCAATGTCTGCACGTCTTCCTCAGTCGGCTCCCGGACACGCCCCCTCTCCATTACAAGTTTTGACGGGTCGCATAATCTGACGGAACATCTGCCTTCTGAACTACAGTGTACAGAGATGCCGGGAGTTCCAGGAGGCAGGAATACAAGAATGAAAATTATAAATATTACTGTCCAACCAATTAAAATTGGCAAGCTGCTGGCACTACAATTAGATAAGATTATTTTAGTTTTTTAAAGAATTTTTTGATATTCTGAATTTCTTTTTGTTATTATATTCATTGTGTCCATAACTAAGATTCTGATTCATGGATTGAATTCTATATTGGTGGGATAATTAATTTTCTGTTTTTTTTTTTTTGGAGGGGGGATGGTCATATCAAAAAAATAGCTTAAGTTTTACTTTAACTTTGTTTGTATTTGTATTTCAACAAAGTTAAAGTGACGTTAAAGTGGATGTAAACCCAAATTTCTTTTTTTTCTGTCACAATGTAGAGCAGTGTTTCTCAACTCCAGTCCTCAAGGCGCCCAAACAGGTCATGTTTTCAGGATTTCCCTCAGATGAAACAGCTGTGGTAATTACTAAGGCAGTGAAACTGATCAAATCACCTGTGCAAAATAATGGAAAGCTTAAAAACATGACCTGTTGGGGCGCCTTGAGGACTGGAGTTGAGAAACACTGATGTAGAGTATAAGATTTCCTATTATTTGTGCCAGGTCTTGCCACAAAGAGTTAATCCAGCTCTGAGCAATCCTCTTTTATTGTTCAGTGAGATAAAACGGACAAACAGAGAAAAACCTTTGTCCGTTCCGCCCCCTTGCTTTGAGTGACAGGTTATTTACATATCTCGTGCACTAGCTTTAGACAGGCATTATTTTTTAATTCCCACCCCCACTCCTTTTCTGAAGTCATGTGGTTACTTTTCTGGATTTTGACTGGATGTTAGTGATCATAGCAGAAGGAATACACAGGAGAAAATGCATGTTGCCTAGGGGAGTGTAAAGGTGGGCGGGGAGTCTACTGACATCAGAACTCCACCCACTGAGCTCCAGACAACAGATCCACCCACAGAATCTGCAGTTTTTTAGTTCTAAAAACAGACAGAGGGGAGACATTTGACAGATAAGGATACATGCAGGAGGCATCTATATCCTTATAGATCAGCACTATGGCAGTAGTTTAGAAAGGATGAGAGTGGGTTTACATCCACTTTAAGGTAAAAAATAAAGGAAAATGCAGCGGAGCCTCCCTCTCCCTCTCTGTGTTTCCTCGTGTGAGGGACTTGTGTCTAGGGGTACCTGGGAGAGGAGAGTGCAGGAACACTATGCCAAGCTCTCCCCTCGTATGTGTATGAGGTTCAAGCAGAGTCAGTTCAATTACCTCCGGGTCTGTCCACTGCATACAAAGCCTTAAGCCCCGTACACACGGTCGGACTTCCATCGGACTTTTCCGTGGTTTTTTGTCCGAACGGAGTTGGTTGGGAACACCCATAGCATACACACGCTCGGACTTTTCTGCAAACTTTCTTAAAACTTCTTACAACATCACGTGTTTTTTCTGCTCTTTTCAGATCTTTACCGCCACCCTTTGGTCAACTTCTGCTATTGTTGGTTGATTTTAACATTAGTTGTTTTGTCCATTCAGGTCTCTGCCACTGACCTGATTGGAATCGTTCTACCACTGCTACCGGTCATTGAACATGGACTGAACTTCCTCTCTGAACTTGGCCCCTGTTCGGAAGAGACATCCCTCCGGGCGGTCTCCAGAGGTTCACCCGGCACTGGCAATCTGTTGCCCCAGGTCTTCGGGTGAGTCCCTCCTCCAGTCCCTTACGCCTCTGGATTCAGGTGCCCCACTCCCGGGGCCCCCTAGGACAATCCCTACCTCGCGGGACCCAGCAGAAGGCACTGGGCCCCAGGCCTCCGGCTGTGCACCTCACTGTTATAGATGACATGTTTCTTTAAATGCAACTCTATGGTGCATCTCTGTTGTACTTCTTCCTGTGTTGTGTTTCCTGTTTCCTGCTGGTTCTTTCAGTAAACATGGCTTATGTACAGTAATGGTTTGTGCTGTCTCTCTACATATATCACGACAAACATGGTGTCAGAAGATTTGGATCCATGCTCTTTTTACACATTTGATGCTGAGAGCCTGCCAGCCTTCATGTGAGTGTTCTTGGAACTGATTGTGCCTCCTGACAATTGCAGTCCTGTCCTGGATGCTGAGTGTTTGCAGCAAGGAAAACAGCATCATGGCAGCTAACAGCATTCCACTGCCTGAGGCAATGAGGGTGAGTGGAGATGTCGGCAGTAACTGGGACAATTTCAGGGCTGAGTTTCAGGACTATTCCCTAGCCACAGGGTTAAATGAGAAGTCTGCAGCAGTGCAAGCAGCCACGCTGAGAAGGATAATGGGCAGTGAATGCCTCCATGTTTACAAGCATAATCTGAACCTCACAGAGGAGCAAAAGAGTGACACCAAAACCATTCTGGATGCATTAGAAGCTTTCTTCAGACCTTCTAAAAATGTCTTCTATGAAAGATATATATTTGGCTGCTGTAAGCAAGAAAACTGTGAATCAATAGACAGGTTTGTCACACGGCTAAGAGCAAAAGCTGCAAGCTGTGAGTATGGCTCTCTGAGAGATGAACTTATTCGTGATAAAATAGTTTTGGGTATCACCAGTGAAAGCACACGCCGCCACCTATTGAGGAAACATGATTTAGATCTACAAACAGCAATTGAGATATGTCGCACTGATGAACTTACTGACAAACATATGAAAGCTATGGAGCAGGATAAACTGATTGACAATATCAATGCAGCCTCTAAACAACAGCAAAACTTCAAAAACCACCAGCATAAGTTTCAGCACAAGGGTCACCTACACAACTCACCTGGGAGGAAGCCTGCATCATGCAAGTATTGCAGCAATGTGCATGTACGAGAGAAAGAAAAGTGTCCTGCATATGGGAAAATCTGTACTGCATGTGGTAAACCAAATCACTTTGCAAGAGTGTGTCTCTCCAGTAAAATGGAAGCAAGGAAGCTGCACACAATTGAGCAAATGTCAGATCCGGAGAATGCACACCTGCTTAGCACTGATATGGTTTACTCCTCAGAATGCATTGGTGCTGTAAACACAAAGGGCAAAAAATGGTTTGTAAACCTCAGATTAAACAATATAATCCAACCCTGCCAGCTGGACTCGGGTGCAACGTGTGATGTCATGAGTATAAAGGACAAAATTAAACTGGCACCCAGAGCACCCCTTCAGCCTAGTAGCACCAAACTAAAGTTGTATTCAGGGGAACTAATGGAATCATTGGGGCTATTCCAAACAGAATGCAGCATACGTGATTGTATACACAAACTGAACTTTGAGATTGTTGATGCCGATCAGAAACCGCTATTATCAGGTTCAACATGTGAGCGCCTTGGACTGATGCTGTTCACCATTCCTGCTGAGCTACATAATGTTGATAATCAGCCTGCAAAATCTCTGACTAGGCCACTGACAAAACAGCAAATTCTTCACACCTACAGTGATGTGTTTGAGGGCCCGATAGTCTCTGTTCCAGGAGAGGTTCGTTTTGAACTTGATCCTACCATTCAACTTGTACAATGTGCCCCACGCAATGTGCCTATCGCCATTAAGCCACTGGTTAAAGCTCAACTAGATAAATATGAAGCTGAAGGACATCTTACTTCAGTAACAGAGCCTACAGATTGGATCAGTAACATGGTTGTTATCAGAAAGCCTGAGAAGATCAGAATATGCATTGATCCCAAGTTTCTGAATATGGCCCTGAAACGGTCACACTACTTAATGCCAACACTCGATGATATTTTGCACAAACTACCTAAAGCACGTGTCTTCACACTTGTGGATGCTAGAGATGCCTTTTTACAGTGCAAACTGGATGAAAAGAGTAGCTACATGACCACGTTCTGGACTCCTTGGGGCAGAAAGAGATGGCTCAAACTACCATTTGGAGTCTCTGTAGCACCGGAGGTATACCAGCGAAAGCAGCATGAACTATTAGGTGGTCTTGACGGAATTGAGCCAATAGCTGATGACATTCTTATAGTTGGCTGCGGCAATACAGATGAGGAGGCTGAGCAAGACCATGATGAAAAGTTAATAGCGCTACTGGATCGTTGTAGGCAGGTGATGCTGAGGCTTAGTGTGAAGAAATTGCAGTTCAAGGTGGAAGAAGTCTGTTTCCATGGACATATCCTGTCTTCACAAGGCTTAAAAGCTGACCCGGATAAGATTAAAGCCATTGTGGACATGCCACAACCTGCTGATGCCAAAGCGGTACAGAGATTTATTGGCTTTGTTACATACCTAGCAAAATTCCTGCTACACTTATCTGAGGTGTGTGAGCCACTAAGACGACTTCTGGACAAAGATGCAGTTTGGCACTGGCTTCCCAAGCATGACCGGGCAGTAGAGGATATAAAACACTTGGTCACCTCTGCCCCAGTGTTGAAATACTATGATGTCACAAAGCCTGTTACCATACAAAGTGACTCCAGTAAAAATGGTCTAGGCTGTTGCCTTTTGCAGAAAGGTCAGCCAGTTGCATATGCGTCCAGAGCTCTTTCATCAGCTGAGCAAAATTATGCTCAAATTGAGAAGGAATGTTTAAGCATTGTATTTGCTTGCCAGCGTTTCCATCATTATCTTTATGGACGGGATTCAATTACAGCTGAAACTGATCACAAACCTTTGATAGCCATATTCAAAAAGCCCCTTTTGTGTGCTCCCAAGCGTTTGCAGAGCATGATGCTTACATTGCAGCATTACAACCTCAATGTTGTCTACAAGCCAGGATGTGAAATGTATATCAACGATACCCTGAGCAGAGCTACGTCAGATAATGTGGCACCTGGAGGTGAGCATGAGCATCGAACAATTTGTCTGCTGGAACAGGAACAAAATTTCTTTGCCGATATCAATCAAGCAGACTATCTTAATGTCACAGATCAACGACTACATCAACTCATACAGCACACTGACAGTGATGCAACTTTACAAGCTTTGAAGTCTATTGTTTTGAGTGGGTGGCCAGATGAAAAAGATGCAGTACCTGGAATTGTAAGGGAATACTGGTCCTTTAGAGATGAGATCAGCATACAAAATGGTATCTTGTACAAAGGTCCAAGGGTCACCGTGCCGAAGTCACTGAGAGCAGAGATGTTATTACGCATACACTCCAGCCATATTGGTGGTGAAGCATGCTACAGGCAAGCTCGTGATACTCTTTACTGGCCCAACATGCATGGTGAAATCAAAGACTTTGTCAGTAATTGTCCCACCTGCAATGAATATGCCCATTTGCAACAGAAAGAAACCATGATGTCACATGAGATACCTACACGTCCGTGGCAGATTATCAGTATGGACTTATTCAACTACGCAGGCAAGGAATACCTGCTTTTAGTCGATCATTATTCAGACTTCTGGGAAATAGACCTTCTTCCCGACTTATCCACTGAAGCTACAATTAAGAGGTGCAAGGCTCAGTTTGCACGTCATGGCCAACCAGATACAGTGATCTCCGACAATGGCCCTCAGTTTGCAAGCCTACAATTCAGAAATTTTGCCACTGAATGGGAGTTTGAGCATGTTACTTCCTCACCACGTCATCCACAGGCTAATGGCAAAGCTGAATCAGCTGTAAAGATTGTTAAAAATGTATGCAAGAAAGCACAAAGTGATGGTAAAGACCCATGGAAGGCCATTTTACATTGGAGAAACACTCCGACTGAAGGCATGGATAGTAGCCCGGCACAAAGACTGATGTCAAGGAGATTAAAGACCTCCTTACCAGTATCAAATAGGCTGCTTGAACCCTCTGTTATACAAGGTGTTCCAGAAAAGATAAGGATTAAGAGACAAGTGTCAAAGGCACGATATGACACATCGGCCAGAGATTTGCCAGAATTAAATATTGGAGAACAAATCCGTATAAAACCATTACCTGGAGATCGAACAGGCTGTTGGAGAATAGGTACTTGTCTGCAAAAGGTTGCACCACGCTCCTATCTTGTGGACGTTGAAGGAACTCTCTATCGCCGCAATCGAGTGTATTTGAGAGTGGCAGAGCAGCCTGATTATCAGTATCCCGTTGATAGATCAGACTCACCCATTGACAGTGAGGCATGTACAGAGGGAATGCCTCATACCAACGGCAATGACAGTTCTGGGCAAGCAAGTATACCCGACAGCTGTCAAGCGCAGAGCATGCCAGTACGTGATGAGAGGAGCCCAGTAACTTCAGAAAGGGCTAAAGGAATCCTTGTACAAGGGCCAGGCTTCACCCGTAGTGGTAGATGTTCAAAACCACCTATGAGACTTAACCTGTAGAATGTGTTATTGCTTTGTCTCTTTTAAATTTCACAATGTTCATTTATTAACACTAAAAGGGGGAGATGTTATGGATGACATGTTTCTTTAAATGCAACTCTATGGTGCATCTCTGTTGTACTTCTTCCTGTGTTGTGTTTCCTGTTTCCTGCTGGTTCTTTCAGTAAACATGGCTTATGTACAGTAATGGTTTGTGCTGTCTCTCTACATATATCACGACAAACACTCACCCCAGACTGAAGGTGTCTGGGATGGAACATGAACTCCAACTGTCCAGGCCTAGGCCGCCTGGACACCGACTGCACAGCAGCCCTCAGGCTGAAGGTGCCCGGGACTCCCACCTTGTGGCGAAGATGTCCGCCCCCTTTATACCCTCTCCCAGCAAGCACGGCAGGTTCCCCGCCCTGCCGTACAACCGCTGCGAGAGGTCACAAAGGGTACGGCACTGCAGCGATGGTTCAACCCCGACCTAAAAGTGACAGCGCCACCTGCTGGGCCGCAGGGAACTATGCATCACTGGTGTCCTCACCAGATTTAAAAGTACATACCCGCTACACTAAGTTAAAGTTAAACTCAAGCTATTTTTTTTCCTGGACACATGACCCCCAAAACACTTAATTATCAAAGTAAAAGTAAAGTAAAGTAAAACAAAGTAAAACTCAAGCTATTTATTTTCCTGGGCACATTATCAAATGATCCCCAAAACACTTAATTATCAAAGTTAAAGTAAAGTAAAGTTAAAGTAAAACTCATAGTTTTTTTTTCTCCATGACCCCAAAAAACGTAATTATCCCACCAGTATAGAATTCAATATCCAATCCAAGAAGCAGAACCTTATGTTCTATTTTTGGTTTGGATATAGCTTTCTGCAATTTAGAATTTTATTAAAAAAGGAGCTTTTATACGTAGGAATTTATTTTCTCAGACTGGTTGCTGCGTAAACACAAGAAGGCTGTGGGTGTGACATTAGTTATTGTTACATGAGCCTTGCACTCCATGGCTTGTCTCCATCCTTTGCTAATAGAGTTAAAACTCCAGTCACATGACCCCTTTCCATTTACCAATAGCAGCCATGGGATCAGATTTCTTCTAGATAGTGCTGTTCCCTGCCATGTGGATTTTTCTAAGTCAGGGATAAAGAGCAGTGTAGAAAGCTAGCATTACCATTTTGCTAGGTCTTTGCTTAAAGGGATTATTTGCTCTTAGCACAATGAAGATGAGATATATAGGCTCCTGGACTTTCTGGACATTTGTGTGATGCAATTTATTTACTGTTCCATCTACACCAGTTCTTCCAGGCATTTCCAGAGAGGATGGGGGCTGGTGCCCTCACCATGTGTGTGAGTATAGGGAATTTGTGTGAATACATGTCCTATGACTCAGAGCCAGGCAATAGAAATTGCATGGAACTTTTCCGTCAGCTTTTTTTTAAACCAGTGGTTGTAAACTCTGTCGTCTTGTTGTCTAGAATTGTATTGTAGCAGTAACAAATTTATATATCTTTTTATGATCTTTTGCACATTTTTCTGTGCAGGGTACAACACCAACCATGAATAGGATATCTGCCAGGGACTTAATAGTAGTAATTTCATACCTACTCTACTACTTGGGTGTTGTTTTGTTTCCTAGTAGCATTGTTTCGAGCCCCATGGTTATGCAGAGATATGCAATTAGCGGACCTCCAGCTGTTGCCAAACTACAAGTCCCATCATGCCTCTGTCTCTGGTTGTCATGCTCGATGCTGTCAGAGTCTCGCTATGCCTCATGGGACTTGTAGTTTGGCAACAGCTGGAGGGCCGCTAATTGCATATCCCTGCGTGTAGATTTTCAGATAGGCATTTCATGTCTGAAATATTGTTTGTCTACGTTGACATGTTTTTTTGTTTTTTTTTATTCTTCTGACAGCTATTGCTAAATTTGACTGATGAAAGTTGTTTAAACGAATTTCACCTGTTTTTCCCAACCTTGGATTACTAGAATTTCTCAGACCGATAGCTCTGGTCTACTACTGTAGCTGCTCATATGCTAAAGAAGATCTACAATAGAATGAATCCACTATTCTGACCATTATGCTGACCACACAGTCATATTTCCTTTAAAATTGACTCTTTCGCAATAACAGACCACTTATGCCGCCAGCAAAAGTCCGATGTGAGCTTTTGGTCGGAAATTACGACCGTGTGTATGCTCCATCGGAATTTTGCTGTCTAAATTTCCGCCAGGAAAAGATAGAGAGCAGGAAATTGAGAGCATGAAATTCCGATTCGTCTGTATCAATTCCAAAGTGCAAAATTCCGACGCATGCTCAGAAGCATTGAACTTAAAGGGGTTGTAAAGGTTCGTTTTTTATTTTCTAAATAGGTTCCTTTAAGCTAGTGCATTGTTGGTTCACTTACCTTTTCCTTTGATTTCCCTTCTAAATATTTTTTTTTCTTTGTTTTCTTTGTCTGAATTTCTCACTTCCTGTTTCTCCTCTGTAAACTTCACACCATTATCTGAGCGATGTTTAGTCAGCTACAACAGCTTACTGAACAGCTTACTGAGGAGGAACAGGAAGTGAGAAATTCAGACAAAGAAAACAAAGAAAAAAAATATTTAGAAGGGAAATCTAAGGAAAAGGTAAGTGAACCAACAATGCACTAGCTTAAAGGAACCTATTTAGAAAATAAAAAACGAACCTTTACAACCCCTTTAATTTTCTCGGCTCATCGTAGTGTTGTACGTAAACACGTTCTTGACGGTCGAAAGTTGAGAGAACTTTTGTGTGACCGTGTGTATGCAAGCCAAGCTTGAGCGGAATTCTGTCAGAAAATCCATCCAAGGTTTTTCCGACGGAAAATCCGATCGTGTGTACGGGGCATAAGTCTATTCAAATTATAAAATCGCTTTATGTTTTTTCAGGGAAGGTATTACCATTCTGAATTAAAATGTTTCCAAACCCAAACACTCAAATCAAATATATTTTTGCATGTTGATTTAAAACTAAAAAAATGTCCTGCTCACTTAAAGTACAGAGGGAAAAACAGCGCAATAAAAAAATGTCAAGAGCTAAAACAACCCAACTAAAACAGATGAGGGGCAAACCCTGACTTTAAAAATATCTTTAAATTGGATAGTAATATATAATATATAAAGCTTCAAGTATCCTCCCCAAAAAAAAAGAGAAGAGAAAACACACAAGTAGTTAACAGTTAACAAATACATAATATGCACTTGCTACCTACTAAAAAAAATAGCAAAAATACCTTTATTAGAATAAATAAACCAAAAGAATTTTGTTTTTGTTAGGTTATTCCAATAATTGGTATTTTTAATATATAAGTAGAATAATATTATATTATTTATATTAATACAACAGATCCACACTACTCAATAAGTGCAAAATGCCAATTCAATATTCATATAAAATAAATATCCACTGAGCTAGAGCTCTCCATTTAGCAGGAAACAGGACCTTTGCTGATAGTTCTGCATCAGCAGGAGGTGTTTCTGACCTCTGCAGAGAGACCGCTGCTTCCACTCAAAGGTCCTTCTCTGCAGCATGCTAGCAGCGGGCAGAGTTTTCTACTCAGGCTGTGGCTGCAGTCAAAAGAAAAAGAACTGTAAGGTTTCACACACCTTTTTTGTTTGAGTGTACCTGGACGTGGCCTTTTAAAGCTAAAGTGTGGGGAAAAAACTTTACTGGGGCATTAGCTAGGTACTAGGTATTGATATGTGCCCAACTGGTGTTTAATTAAAGGAGCACTAAACCTTCCCTTTTTTTTGCCCAAAAATAACAAACATGTTATACTTACCTCCACTGTGCAGCTCGTTTTGCACACAGTGGCCCCGATCCTGGTCTTCTGGGGTCCCTCGGCGGCTGTCTTGGCTCCTCCCCGCAAGGACTCCACACCATAATGCGAGTGAGCTCGCATGGTGTGGAGTGATTGCGGGCGCGCTCCCGTGATACAGCGGCGGCCATAGCCGCCGACTGTATCACTCGGCCCCGCCCCCCGCGCGCCGCGTCATTGGATGTGATTGACAGCAGCGCCAGCCAATGGCTGCGCTGCTTTCAATCCATCCAGTGTAGCCAATCGGCGGCCAGGCTGAAAAACAAAGAGGATGACGGGGACGAGCGTGGGACTTTCGAGGGGCCAGGTAAGAAAAACGGGGGCTCGGGGGGGGGCGGTATTGTCGAATGTTTTTTCACCTTAATGCATAGGATGCATTAAGGTGAAAAAACATGTAACTTTACTACTCCTTTAAGGAACGCCTTGTATTATTTACAAGACATTTTCTGAATGGAGTAGCTGCACAACAAGCAACATGATGTGATTAATAAAGTATAACAGGGCTTCACAATTTTTTTTATATGTGAAGCACATATTAGTGTTAACTGGTTACTGGTGTTTGTGTATAGATTTTTTTTTATTTAAGTATCGGCAAAGGAGTTTCACATTATATAACATGATGTGATTGCTGTGATCCAGTCCAGCTGTAAGTTTCGCCCCTGGTACTTCAGAGGTGACTTTACCATCATAGGCTAAGTGACGTTTTTCAAGAAGCAGCAGTCACCAGTGGGGCACACATCCAGGGGCATATCTACCCTGACACAAATAAGGGGTTTGCCTCGGGTGGCTTTTTTCAGGGGGGAGGCCCCTGCAGCTGCAGGCATTACCCCGGTTCTGTTTTTTAGAGTCGGCAGTCGGCTCTCTTGTAAAAGCAATTGGAGCAGCTTACTAGCCGCTCGATTGTTATTACAAGCAGCAGGAGGGGACATCACTCCCCTCCCGCCGCCTTCAGTGGTTCTCTCGTGCTCTCCCACCCCACCCGAGCGACCAGCCAGAGTGTCTGCTGGCTGACTGGACAGCCAAGCAAAGCCGTTATTGGCTGTGATTGGCTGTTTGTAACAGTAAACCGGAAGCGATGACATGATATCACTTCCGATTTACTCGGAAACCATCTGCGCCAGTTTTTAAAGCATTCAAAAACACAGATCTTGGTGTTTTGAATGCTTTCAAGTGCAGAGGTGGCATTTGGGGTCTGGTTTTAGACCCCAGATCTCTTTGTAAAGAGGACCTGTCACATGCCAATTGCTGTCACAAGGATGTTTACATTCCTTGTGACAGCAATAAAAGTGAGAAAAAAAATAATTAAAGAAACAGTATAAAAAAAAAGTGCCCCCGTCCTCGCACACACAAAGGCGAAATCGCATGTCAGTCCCGCACGCACGCAAACAGCGATCTTCCCACACATGTGAGGTATCACCGCAAACGTCAGATCATGGGCAGTAATTCTAGCACCAGACCTCCTCTGTAAATCTAAAGTACTAACCTGTAAGGGGTTCTAAAGTGTCAACTATTGATAGTAAAATTTACATTGTCGTCGGTGCTTGGGCATGCGCTATTTTAAAGTGGCTGGGATGGGACAAATTTAGATGGGGGGGGGGTGCCCGATTTTAGTCTTGTCTAGGGCAGCACAAAACCATAATATGCCACTGTACACATCATTAGAGGTACATTATTGGTACCTAACTAATGCCCCCCCATAAAGTTTTTGCCCACACCTCAGCTTTAAAGCTAAACTCACGGAGTTCAGCCACTTTATATAATGTGCTTGATTACTAGGGACATGTCACCTTGGACGTATCTCTTTAATTTACAACATGTATTTTTACTGAGTTCCTGGAACATAGCTCATGCTATATTTCTGGTGCTCCAATGCTGGACCTTCTGGTCTCAGCTCCAGCAGCTGCAGCATAGCATACAGCCACTGTTCCCCCCCCCCCCCCCCCCCCAGCCTCCCTTCCTCCTGCCCAACCACAGAGGGCTTTGTGTTATGTAAACACATTCACAAAATACAAAAAAATACAAAGTATTTTGTGAATGAGGGATGGGCAGAGCTGTTGTGTGTGAAGGCAGTGTCTCTCCTGTCAGAGCGCCGGGAGTATAGTAATTACTGCACTCCCGGAGCTTTGTAAAAATGTCAGATGTAAATTAAAGACATAAGTACACAACAAGGTGCAGTCCATCTTGTTGGACTTAACTCATAGTATGCAGACACATTTTACACAGTGGCGGAATTCCTGGAGTTCAGCTTTAAGCAAACGTTTAGCTGGCTTCAGTGGGCCCTGAAGCCTTAAGCAGTACTGAGGTTTGTGCTGTAAAAGCTGCTGAAAGTTTGTTAAATGCTATACAAATGCTTGCTAAAGCTCATTCAATTAGCATTTAAAGTCAACTCTAAACAATGCCTGTGTGTTTAGGGCCCCATATATGCAGTTAGTCAAGGGCTGATGCGTGATCACATAGTAATGCCAGGGAAATGATGGCATTAGCTGTAAAGTCCCAGTTTTGTGTGTTCAGCTGTATGTGGAAATACAAAGGATTAAAAGTAAGCCATTGTAAGAAACTCAGACTTATCACGTGTTGACGTCCTTCATCTGTTTGTTGAGGGCAGCAGTTGTTATTTACACCATTTTATACAACAAAAACAGTATCTTTACTATTATAAAAGAGGAAGTAAACCCTTGTGTGTATATATATATATATACACACTATATACTGTGAGGGGGTTAGCTCGGCAGCGGGTGTGTGTGACCCCCGGGATGGGCTCCCCACACAAAACAGGCCCAGCAAACGGAGGTTGTGGTTTTCAAAATCAAAAAGGTGCGGTTTATTTTCTATTTACAGTGACAAAACACAGCAAAGCAAAGCAAAAGAAACATAAACAAAATAAATCCTGGTCAACTTGACCTCTGACTAAACATACAGGTTTCCTAACTAACAACTGGGATCAGCCTAGTGCTGTCCTAGTCCCTAAGTCCCTGGTTTTAAATGTCCAAGCAAATAGCCACACAGGCTTTGTCTCACCGCACAGGGGTTCACTCTCCCTAGACAGTCCACACAGGTCTGGTTCCAGGCATGAGCAAACACCTAATGAAGCTGGGAGTTTTTATAGAGGCCTTAAACGAGCTGACAAGCTTCAGCTGGTCTCATCAACTCCCTGCCTGCACGACGCCCCACACTCTCCCTAGAGGTATGAGTCATCCATGAGCCCACTAGCCTCAGCTGGGCTTATACAACTCTCCACCTAGTTGTATAAGTCGGCGTAAAGCCTGAATCTGGGCGAAATATATCTACCCCCCTGGATGCAACCAGGTGACTTTACCTTCCTGCTGTCACAATATATATATATATTAAATAACCTGCAAGAGAAAGGCATAATGAGCTAGTATGCACAGCATACTAGCTCATTATGTGTCACTTACCTGAGATCGAAGCCCCCGAAGTCCGCCTCGGTCCCGTCCACCGCCGCCGCCATGTCCCCTCATCGCTAGTTCGTGTTTTCGCCGCTCCAGCGCTGTGATTGGCAGGAGCGGCGATATTTTCGCCGCTACGGCGCTGTGATTGGCCGGAGCGGCGATGACGTCAATCCCGCACATGCGCGCGGGAGCCGTCAAATCCGTCATTGCCAGATTTATGAATGGAAGCTTTCAGTAAGCCTGCACCGTTATCTACGGCGTGCATGCGCCGTAGACAACGGTGCATTCTTAATGACAAATATCTCCTAAACCATGTAGGTTTAGGAGTTATTGCAAACACCTACAGGTAAGCCTTAATCTAGGTTTACCTGTAGGTGTTTGTTGTCAAAGTGGGTTTACAACCACTTTAAAAACTTTTACTTTTACATAAAACTTTAGAAAACAAGGACATAATTGTGTCTAGTATTGGTAAAAGAAGTATAGAGTGACACTAGTATTTTATTTTGGTGTAAGAAAAACAAATATTGTTTAAAAATAATTCCCATACATCCGTAAATAACTTTTAAGCTGGGTACACACATACATTTTTTTCTCATTCAACCAGCCAGTTAAAAGAAAAAACTGACAGATTCCCACATCAACATAAACAATGTTGATGCAGGGATTTCTCCCGCTGAGATGTATTCTGACAGAAAACACCAATCAGCACCAACCCCTTCGCCCCTCACCCCCATTGCTGGCAACCCGTCATTTAGCCCTGGACTCAGTGATCCTAAATTCCAAGAACTAAAAGAGGTGGAGAGGTCACAGGTTCGGTATTTCCTTACCAATGGTCAGTGGAAGACTAGGCACCAAATCATGGATGAGCCGGCCCTTGTGGGTCTCTCGTTCTGCCAGAAATTGTAACTGCCTCACTTTTTGGTGCTCTGCCCGCCCCGGGGGCCTTTCGGAGGCGATTTACTTATTTTGAATTGTTATGCCTGGAGCAGTCTCCAATGAGTCATGCGATCTCCCAGACTTACCAACTACTGTTATCCCAGCCACTTGACTTTAGACCTCCATATATTGCCAAATGAGAGCGAGAGTTGGAATAGCATTTTACTGAGAAACAGGTCGAAAGACTATTCAGTTTTTCCTACAAAACTTCTATCTGTCTCAGGCAACAGGAGAGGATCCACAAGATGTTCCCCCGGAGTTTGGGCCTTTGCTGGAAATGTGGGGAGGCCACTGGCTTGCTTCTCCACATCTTATGGTCCTGCTGCCTTCTCCAGTCTTTTTGGATGGAGGTTCACCGAATAGTCCAGAAGTTCACTGATCGGGAGCAACCATGGACCCCTGGATTCTTCCTCCTGCATCATCATGAGATTCCAAGTAAAATTTACAGAAGATCCATATTGCCTCCCTTGCTCACAGCGGCAAAAAGCTGCATCCCGCTGTTCTGAAAGCAGACTCAGCCGCCGTCGGTCGCCATTTGGTTGAAAAAGGTGCCGGAAATTAACACAATGGAGGATTTGGTGGCCAAGGAGACATGTCTCCGTGAGAATTTTTTCAAGAAGTGGTTTTATTGGCACAAATTCGTATACTCTGAGGAGTTTGCGGAGCTGGTGGCCTAGTCACCTGGACATAGGTTGTTCTGTGAGGCTACCCGGCCATGGAGGGAGTAACTTGTCTGTGACACCCCCTTCTTTAGTTCCCCCCCCCCCATAGTTCTCTTTCTGCTTTTCCCCTACTGATCCCTTCTTGTTGCTTAGACCTTAGGGTCGTATCAATTTTTTCTCTTTTTGCTAGTAACATTTACGGTATTTGTCGTGCAAAATTGTCGTGCAAAATTGTGATGCGGCGTACAGAGACTTCCTAGACCGGGAATTACAGGGTGGCTCTTCCTCAGATGTTTGATCCTTCTTCAACTACAATTCGGTATATGTTCTTTTGGTCAAATGTTTGGACTGTTTCATGTTATGCACATCGTTGTGGTGGTTTCTGTATTTCAGCATGCTTTACTTAAATAAAGAATTGGAAAAAAAACGTTTTGAGGCTGAATTCGGACCTAAAACAGACCAGAAGCCGCACAGGACTCCTGTGCAATTCGCACCGGAGCCGCTCCGGAGATGTGTGACCTGGGTCCATTGAGAGACAGTCACAATCTCCTGACATGCAAATTGAATGCGGAGAAACCCACATCTAATTCGCAGTAGTGTGAACCCAGCCTTACCCACCCAGTACACATGATCGGATTTCTGATGGAATAAAATCCGATGGATTTTTCCATCGGAAATCCGATGAAGCTGACTTCCATCAGTCTTGCCTAAACACCATCAGTCAAAAATCCGACCGTCCCAAACGCCGTGACGTAAAACACTCCGAAGAGCCGAGAAAAATTAAGTTCAATGCTTCTGAGCATGCGTCGACTTGATTCTGAGCATGCGTGGGTTTTTTCTCCGATGGAGTTCCCCACAGACGATCGGAATTTGCTATTGTTTTTTTTTTCCATCGATAAATTTAAAACATGTTCTATTTTTTTATACCGATTGAAAAAAGACTGATGGGGCCCACACACGATCCGTTTGTCCGATGAAAAAAGTAAATCGTCTTTTTTCATCAGAAAAAACGATCATTAGAGACACTGTAAGCAGCATCCTAGAGACCAAAGTGGGTGATTTATAGTTGCTGGTAAATACAGTGGGGAAAAAATGTTTTTGGACCCCTGCAGATTTTGTAAGTTTGCCCACTTAAAAAAAAAATTGAGTTGCATACCACCAAGGCAACAAAGGAGTGGCTCAAGAAGAAGCACAGACCTTAATCCTATAAATTTATGGAGGGAGCTGAAACTTCGAGTTGACAATCAACAGCTAAGAAACCTTAAGGATTTAGAGAAGATTTGTAAAGAAGAGTGGACCAGAATCCCTCCTGAGAAGTGTGCAAACCTGGTAACCAACTACAAGAAACGTCTTACCTCTGTGCTTGCCAACAGGTACTAAGGTGTGTTTTGCTTGCAGATCAAATACTTATTTTACTCACTGAACTGCAGCTCAATTTATAACATTTGTATCATGTGTTTTTTTCTGACTTTTTTGTTGATATTTTGTATCTATCATTTAAAATACACCTATGATAAAAAAATATAGACCCTTTATTTCTTTGTAAGTGGGCAAACTTACAAAATCTGCAGGGGTTCAAATAATTATTTCTGCCACTGTATAAGGAGATTTTACAGAAATTGTACAAATAAATTCTAACGTGTGTGGCCAACTTTAGGGCCTTATGCACACTGAATGTTAGCCTATGTGTCCATGCATAAACAGGCATTTAGAGGCAGGGGTGTTTAGAGGTAGAAAAAAAAAAAAAAAACATTCGGACAATTTTTTTTTTTCAATAGTAACGAATTTAAACGAATCCGAAATACTGAAAAAAGAATTCGGACGAAATTCAAATCCGAATCGGTTTCAAATTTTAAAAGTTTTCAAATTTCAAAAGAGAATAAAATAGAATAGAGCATAAAGGAATATACTAGAAAAAAAAAATAGAATAGCAAAGAAGATAACAGAAAATAAAATAATAGAGTAAAAAAGAGAAAAATGGAATAGAAAATAAAAGAACAGAATAGACTAGAATGTAATAGACAAACAAATAGAATAGAGTAGAATAACATAGAAAGAATATAACCATCCTCTGAAATTCTAATTTCAAATAGAATAAATTGGAATTCGAATACATAAAAAAAGAATAGAATAGAAAAGAATATAATAGAATAAAAAAATAGAATAGAATAAACTGTAATAGAATAGAAAAGAATAAAAAAAAACAATAGAATAAACTAGAACGATTATAACCATTTCCCAAAATTCAAATAGAATCAATTCTAATTTGAACATAGTAGAAAGAATAGATTAGAATAGAATAGAAAACAGAATAGTATAGAAAAAACAACAGAATAGAATAGAATAAATATAACCATCTTCCGAAATTTGAATTTAGAATAGAATACATTTCAATAGAAACAAATAGAATAGAAAATAATAAACAAATAGAAAAATAATACAATTAAAAAACAATAGAATAGAAGGAATATAACCATTTCTTAAAATCCAAATAGAATCAATTAGAATTTGAATAGAAAAGAATAGATAAAATAGGAAGATGGTTATACTCATTCTATTCTATCCGAATTCGAAAATTCAAATCAATTCAAATACAAATAAACAAAACAAATTCCGAAAACAAATGAAATGGGTTAAACTAATTTAATGTAAATAACTAATCATGTCTACTGCCATCAGGTCCACAAGCAGTGGCGTTTTGGCAGAAAAATGCTTCACATGGGTAAACACGTCTAAATGCCTGTATACGTGTGTCAACATTAGGAGCGCCAAGCGCTTGAGCTTTAATTCATTTCAATGGCCAATGAAATTAATTAATGCCCATGCTCATTAAACACGTCTATGCTCCAAAAGGCTGCTGCCAGGAGTCAAGGTGTCTAGGAGACATTGGCAAACTCCCTGTGTAAAAAATGCCTAAACTTACCACACACCTCACAATATGACTGTACAATCTCCTTTAGATCTGCCAACAACTATGTAGTGCAAGTTCGTGTTTAATTGGACACAGATTGACTGGATAGTTTAGTAGGTCCTTAAAATTACATAGTTACAAAGGTTGCTGGCCGATGAGGATGTGGATACCGGCATCATAATCAACCGGGAAGGTGGATACAGGCTCTGCATCTGGAGATTGGGCACCCCATAAATGAGGCACAATTGGAGATAAGAGATAAGAACATAACAGTTAATTTCATAGGGTTGCATTATCAAGACGTATATTGATATAAATCCAGTTGAACATTATAAAATATGAAAAGGCACACTGTAGGGACAGAGGTTAAAAATCAGGGAACCCCATTATTTTTCCATACCCTCAGAGGTAAATCCCTCCAAGAAGAGTCTATAGTTTACTGCCTCATTGAGGCCGGGAAAACAAGTTGCTTTAAAGAGGTAGATCCATTTAGGCTCCCTCTGAAGGAGGAGCTTATTCCAATTCCCTACTCTGTAGTTGGGATGTACCCTATCAAGGGCCAAAAATGTAATCTTGGGGAATTGTCCGTTGTGCAGAGTAGCCACATGTCTGCCCTGGGGTAATTCAGGATCACATACCTTCATGCTCAAAATATGACTGTAAATTCTGTTCCGAAATTCAACCCACATAAAAATGAGCCACAATCGCAAAGCATTAAATAAACCACAACACATGTCTTACAGTTGGCAAAGTGTCGCACCCCAAACCTTTGGCCATTGGTGCAAGAGGGACCCACACATATGTATCTGCAATGATTGCAGCCTCCACATGTGTATGTCCCTTTGAACCTACAAGGGTCGCGACTTTAATAGAAGTGGCACGTCTAAATGTTATCAATGGCATTTTGAGCTCTTGAGCTCTTCCAACTTCATGGTGGTATCTTCCTCAAGCGTCACCCCCGCCTCTCTGCTGGGTCCCTAGCTTGGCACTCAAGATGCCTCTCAAGCTGCACCCCCGCTGGCCTGCTCGGTCCCTGGCTTGACACACAAGGCTGCTCTGCAAGTGTCGCCTGCACTGGCTGGGTCCCTGGCTTGATACCCGCTGAAGTTTCCAGATTCTTCACCATCCCCGGTTGGTGAGAATACTGCTCCGGTATTCAGCTACTCACTGTGGTCCTGGGTAATAAGGTGGTTGGGCCCTTAGTGGTGACAGCTTCCCTTCTACCTCCGACCACGACAGGTTCTCTGGCCAGCAGAACCGTCACTTTTTGTTGGACTGCAAGCTGCAGTCCCAACCTTGCACTGCTCTCTCTCTTGCTTCTGGATAGGCCCTCAGACAGCCTAGCAGCCAGATGTGCCTGGGATAGGCCCCATCTATGGCCTAGCAGCACGGGCAATACAACACACGTCCACCCAGACAGGTGTCCAGGTGGCACAGAACACAGATCACCTGACTCTGGCTGAGATACCCCAAATGCATTGCATTTTAATACGTGCTAAAGTGCACCTCAACGCAAGTCAAAGCGCGGTAAAACACGCATAAAAAGGATGTAAATGTACATACATTTTTCTTGCATTTTACCGCAAGTCAGTGTGAAGTCAGCCTGTATACCTGTGTCTAGAATGACAGGTATGTGTGATTAAAGTGGTTGTAAACCCCGGTGTGCTTTTTTTTTTTTTTTATATACTACCTGCAAAACAAAGACATAATGTGCTAGTATGCATAGCATTATGAATCACTTACCTGAGATCGAAGTACCCCGCAGCGGTGCTCGGACACCTCCGTCGCCGCTGCCATCTTGCTCCCCTCTGCCTTCCGTGTATCGCCGTTCCAGCGCTGTGATTGGCCCTGGAGCGGCGATGACGTCACGCGCATGCGCATGACGTCAGCGGCGCCGGTTTTAAATGCAAATATCTCCTTAACCGTGTAGGTTAAGGAGATATTTCATGCACCTACAGGTAAGCTTTAATCTAGGCTTACCGGTAGGTGTTTGTTTACAAAGTGGGTTTACAACCACTTTAACTGCAGACGCTAAGCCTATTTATTGCAATGACAAGCTGATGCCAGCCACTGCTATTTGTGACTGTTTGCACAGTCAGAGATTACCTATAGTGATTGTGGTTGGACCTACACATGGGCTGCTTTCACACTGCTCCTTTGCAAAGATGCAGTAAATGTTAATATGTGTTTTTGCTGCGTTTATATCAGCCTGCACCTGTGAAAAAAGCATGTGACTCAAACAACACACCAAAAACGCACTTGCAGGTGCATTTTTGATGCCTTTTCTGTTTATTTTAATGAGAAGGTGCATTTTTGCCACGTTTCCAGTGCATTTTGTGATTGCCTGGCATCAGCCTGCACCTGCAAAAGAAAAAGAACATGTGACAAAAAAACACAGGTTTTTGATGCGTTTTACAATCAATTCCAATGGGAGGTGCGTTTTTGGTGCGTTTTTTTACTGCACCAAAAATGCAGGATGCAAGACTTTTAAAAACGCAACTGACTTGTGTGAAGAGTTCCATAGGGTTATGATTCGCACCACAACGCCTTTGTTGACGCATGCACGTTGTGTTGCAGTGCGTTGCAATTTTTGTAATCTGTTGTTATAAGATTCGGGGCAAACTTTATATACGTTGTTTTTTTTTGTTTGCCTTGATTTGCCTTGCAGTGCATTTTTTTTGTGCACGTTTGCATGCATTTGAATACATTACGCTGCACCGCGCTGAAATAAAAGTAGTGCATTCTGTACTTTTTTTCAGCACTGGGCAAATGCAATGCAATGCGATGGTGTGAACTGGATTCATAGGGAACCATTATGTTTTGTTTGCTATGTGTTGGGAATGTGCTCACAAACGTACCCTAGCGCATCTGATGTGGATGATTCCTTAAGCCTCACACACACAATGAGAATATCGGATGAATGATCCTCTGTTTTTTGTTGCATGCTAATCTCATATCCAAAATTAAGAGGTTATTCAATTTACAGAAATTTATCGTACGACAGAATACAACTTTGGAAGTGATGTAATGTGTTGTATTATATTGCAATGTATTATTTTGTTTCCAAGCATGCATAGTCTTGCTCTTCCGATTTTTTTTTTTTTTCAGACAAAAACTGTACCGATTAAACAAAAATCGGATGCAGTGTTCAAGTATGATAAAAATGTTCTAACCTGCACCTTCAGTTTTTGTTGTGCGAACAGGAATTGGCTGTGAAATACTATACTATACTAACGATCAGATAGCCAACCGATCGTTTGTTATACGGACATTTTCGTACAATTTTCTCATCACGTGTACAGGCCCTAAATAATCACGCATCATGCGCTTTTTGTAAGGCAAAAACAGAAGAAATACAGATCAGTGTGAAAGGGCCCATATTGCGTCCAGCCGTGCTCACCGCATGTAATCGCTGGCTGTTCAAAGAGTTAAAAATAGGCAAAGCCGCCGTCAGCCTGTTGTTGTTTTTTATTGACCAATAGGGATGAGCTCCGGCGTGTTCGCATTGAACACGTGCAGAACCCGCCAGGATGTCGGCATCGCGCTGCGCTAATGACAGGCAGGGAGACATTTCCCCGATGCTCGGCTGCAGAGATCGGGAAATGTCTCCCTGGCTGTGATTAGCGCAGAGCGGTGCCGACATCCTGGCGGGCTCTGCACGTGTTCAATGCGAACACGCCGGAGCTCATCCCTATTGACCAAGCACCCACAGCTATTCACTCACACCTGTCATTCTAGAAGTAGCAATACAAGGATTCTAAAGCCTTGTACACACGATCGGTTTATCCGACGAGAATTGTGTGATGACAGGCTGTTGTCGGAAAATCCGACCGTTTGTATGCTCCATCGGACGATTGTTGTCGGATTTTCGGCCAACAAATGTGGGATAGCATGCATTTAAAATTGTCCGCCAACAAATGTGTGTTGTCGGATTATCCGATCGGGTGTACAAAAGTCCATTGGACAAAACTCCAAAGTACAAACGCGCGTGTTCAGAAGCAATGCTCACCCTAACACAACATTAACAGAAGTTGCCCAAAGGGTGGCGCTAAAGAGCTGAAAAACCACGTAGTTTCGTGTTTGTTGGCTGACAATTCTTTGCCGTTTGTATGCAATACAAGTTCCTGGCCAACACCCATCGGACAAAAGTCCCAAGCTTTGTCCTCAAGAAAATCAGATCGTGTGTACCAGGCTTTATGCTGGTCATACACCATACGGAAAATCGTCCAAACTCCTTTTCGTATAACAAACACTCGGCTTAGAGTTGCCACCTCATCCCTTTAAACCCGAACACATATGAATTACACAGGTTCTGAGGCTAATTTAATGCAGATAAGGCACCAAGTGAGTTTAATTACCACCTTAAAGTGGTTGTAAACCCACTTTGTAAACAAACACCTACAGGTAAGCCTAGATTAAGGCTTACCTGTAGGTGCATGAAATATCTCCTTAACCTACACGGTTAAGGAGATATTTGCATTTAAAACCGGCGCCGCTGACGTCACGCGCATGCGCACTAGCGTGCCGGCTTAGTAGCCGGATTTCTGAATGGAGTTAGCCGGCCCGAGCGCGCATGCGTGTGACGTCATCGCCGCTCCGGGACCAATCACAGTGCCGGAGCGGCGATACACGGAAGGCAGAGGGGAGCGAGATGGCGGCGGCGACGGAGGTGTCCGAGCACCGCTTCGGGGGCTTCAATCTCAGGTAAGTGATTCATAATGAGTTAGTATGCTATGCATACTAGCTCATTATGTCTTTATTTTGCAGGTTGTATAACAAATAAAAAAAAAAAGGCATGGGGGGGGTTTACAACCACTTTAATCAGCCACAGAACCTGTGTAATTAATATGTGTTCGGTTTTAAAGGGATGAGGTGGCAACTCTAACTCGGCTGTGAGAGCAAACGATTTCGCCATCATGTAATGACCAAATTTTGATCGATAAATTGTTTAATGGACATAAAATTAATCAGTTTTTTATTTGTTTTGTCACATATGCCAAGTGCAAACAGTTCGGACGAGAAACACATAAACCTTTCAATTTATCGTTCGCTTGACAGAATTTTCCAACCTGTTCCTTTGATTTTTCGGCTCTGCAAAGTTAAGATCTTCTATTTGTGCCCATTAATTGGACGAAAAACAAACGATCCAAATGACAGATTTTGAGTGAGTTTTCGGCTAGTGTATAGCCATTATTAGAAATGACCTGTGTGATTGGAACCCAATAAAGCTTTTGTTGTTTGATTTCCTTTTAGATTTACCTTCAACTATGTAGTGGAAGGGCCTGCCTGATTGCATACAAATTGAAAGTGTTTAGGTTTGACATCATATTATATGGTTTTGGTAAATCTCAAGGAAAAAAATCGAAAGAAAATTGTATAGTGTGTATCCAGCTTAACTCTTGTTTTGATGTTGTTTGCATCTTTCTACAAATGCAGAGAAAAAGTACTGCCAGGACTTTCAGACTTGCAGCCGTGCAGTGATTACTAGTTCCACCCATGGGTTACTGTGGCAATATCGCTTGGATACATGTGTGTGTTCTTCCTGATATAAGAAAAGCCAGTCTCACATCCTAGCTACAGGGAAGTTGTGTGAATGGCCCGTCCCCCTGCTCGCCTGAGTGCTCCACTCCCATCTCTTAAACACATATTCGAACTTGCAGTTTGGCTGCCTCTTTTCCCTCACTGCATGTCTGCCTGCCTTGTTTTATTTTGCTCCTGCTATGGCACAAAATGCTTGAACTTCTGAGTGCAAAAGTCAGCAGCAAAATGCAACCTCCCGTTGTCACGGCTCATGACTGCTCTCTCTTTTTGTGCTCTTCCAAGCAAAGCAAAGCTGCTGTGAGACTGAAAGAAGATATGAAAAAAGTGGTGGTGAGGCCTGGCAGAGGACAGCCAACCGTGCCATGCAGGAAGGTGTTCGGAGTGCCCCTCAGAGACCTGCACAAAGAGGGTCTAGTGGTCAACGGCGTGCCTGCGTTGGTCTGGAATGTGGTGGAGTATTTGCGAAGCGAGGGTAAGCTTCTAGTGTTTGATAAAGTTTTTTCTTTGTTTGAAAATGTTTTTTGTTTTGTTTTTTTGCTTGGTTACATAAAAAAAAAAAAAGAATGCCTAACAAAACGTATGTTTACTTCCTTGACGTACTTAAATTCCTTTCACGCTGGCTGTAATGAGGCCATTCACCTTGGTGTGCAACAGGTTTGAGCACACGTCTCTGAAGACCAGAGCTGTCACTACACATCCACAGGAGTGTGTTTCCTGAGCGCACTCAATATAGTTTATGCAAACGGTCCCAGAACCACCGTACTCTTGATGCAAATTCACAGGCGCCTGTGTGAAAGGAGCCTTTTTGAGTATTTTTTATTTTTCTCTGCCTTTAGAAGCAAATGGAGTTATCTTATGTGTCCATGCACACTATTTTAGTGTAAAACAGTGGCGGCTGGTGCTCCAAGTTTTTTTGGGGGGGCGCAAACAAACCCAAAAAAAAACCCCATCAATTGCAGCCACTGTGCCCATCAATTGCCACCACTGTGCCATCAAATGCAGCCACTGTACCCATAAATTGCCACCACTGTGACAATAAATGCAGCCACTGTGCCCATCAAGCGCAGCCACTGTGCCTATCATGCATATTCATTCGCTTTCCTAACACAACGCTGAGTGAACTGCGAGCGCCCAGCATGGCGCCCGCTGTTCACCTTTTTGGACGCCTATTAGAGCCTAGGTGCTTCAAAAAAAATACCCCACCGCTGTAATTCAGGTGCCCGGCGCCCGAAAAGGGGCCGGGCACCTGAATAGGGGGTGGCAGCGGCGACCATAGATTCATGCAATGCATGAATCTATCTATGGTGATAGAGGGGTGGAAGGAGAGAGGGGCGGCGCCCGTGCGCCCCTTATGGACGCACCACCACTGGTGTAGAAGCATTTTTGAAGCTTCAGCTTCTAGAAGCAGAAAAAAACTTTAAATTTTTAGGAGCGATTTTCTCCTAACTGCTGCTAAAAGCTGGCCCAAAAAAACGCTATTATGAGTGTTTTTCAGGCATTTTTTTTTTTTTTTTTTAGCTTATATGTTAAAAAACATCCCATCGTGATAGAATATCAACACCATCCATACTATATTGAAAAAAGCTCGACCTGTTTCACGGTTTCTTATATCGCCCACTTCTTCAGACCCCAGCCTCTCCCAAATTTTATTTTGGACAGAGATTGTATCAGCATGGGTGCGAACACCCATGCAATCTGATTCTGGTGCAGACAGAAAAAATGGTCCTGCACAACTTTTGGTCCAAATGCAATGCAAATTTAGCCATACACTTGTTTAGTGGGTATGTACTTTTTAAACTGGTGAGGACACCAGTGATGCATAGTTCCCTGCGGCCCAGCAGGTGGCGCTGTCACTTTGGGCTGGGGTTGAACCATCGCTGCAGTGCCGTACCCTTTGTGACCTCTCGCAGCGGTTGTACGGCGGGGCGGGGAACCCGCCGTGCTTGTTGGGAGGGGGTATAAAGGGGGCGGACATCTTCGCCACGAGGTTCGAGTCCCGAGCACCTTCAGCCTGAGGGCTGTGGTTGCGGTCGGTGTCCAGGCGGCCTAGGCCTGGACACTTGGAGTTTGTGTTCCATCCCAGACACCTTCAGTCTGGGGTGAGGTACTCAGCTGGAGGCCTGGGGCCCAGTACCTTCCGCTGGGTCCCGCGAGGGAGGGATCATCCTAGGGGGCCCCGGGAGTGGGGCACCCGACTCCAGAGGCGTAAGGGATCGGAGGAGGGACTCACCCGACGACCTGGTGCAGCAGATTGCCAGTTCCGGGTGAACCTCTGGAGACCGCCCGGGGGGATATCTTTCCCGAACAGGAACCAAGTTCAAAGAGGAAGTTCAGTCCACGTTCAATGACCGGTGGCAGCGGTCCAGCTATTTCAATCAGGTCAGTGGCAGAGGCTTGCTATTAGGCCTGTGGCAGGGGCCTCAACAGTTCATCCGGTCGGTGGCAGCGACCAAAACTCACGGTCGGTGGCAGAGACCGTGCGCCAGGCCTATTTGCTAGGAAAAAGGAATAGGAGAGTTCAGTTGTGCCTGGGCCTACTCGTTCTCACACCCCCATGTTCGTCTGTTATTGCAAGTTCAACCGATTGTGTTCACCGTATTGTGCGAGAAATAAAGGAGTGTTGGACTTTCGATTGGTGTGGGACTCTATTATTGGCAGACACGTCTCCATGGAACAACTGAGGCTTCGTATGCAGTGGACAGACCCGGGAGGTAAATCAACTAACTTTGCTCAACCCTCTTATACACACGAGGGAAGAGCTTGGCGTAGTGTTCCTGCACTCTCCTCTCCCAGGTTCCCCTAGACGCAAGCCATTCACAATAGGCAAGAGGGAGAGTGAGGTTCCGCTACACTTATTATGACTGAATTTGCATCAAACAGACATTGCATGTGATCTGCACAGCAATGCGGTGTGAATCGCATGCAATGTCTGCCATCGCACCAGTGTGAGCCGGCCCTTAGACCGGATCCAATTAACTTGCCAGCATGTCTTTGGAGTGTTGGAGGAAACCCACGCAGGCACAGGGAGAACATGCAAACTTCAGGCATGTAGTGCTGTAGTTGGCATTTAAACTGACGACCCTAGTGCTGCTAGGTGGAAGTGCAAAACACTTAGCCACTGTGCTGCCCCAAGTAAAGCTGCCAGCAAAAAGTGGGCTAAACCACTTCCCAATTATGTAAAAATAAATGTTTTGCGCTATTTCAAACTAAACAATTGACATATGTGTGAAACTCCAGTATCTGTAAATAACATAGTTGCGCAAAGAAATCTAATTATTATGTGGGTCCAATACAGTCTCTGCAAGTGGGGAAATGTTTAAAAACAATCGTACAAGTGAAAATGTTTCTTTCCAGCAAGTGCAGAAGAAATGTATAAGTGAAAAACACCTCCACCGCGCTGACCCCCACAGGGCATGCTCTCCCCTTTCTATTATAATGACCCTCACAACAAAGGTCCAAATGCGCTGTTATCAACAAAACACGTCTAAGGCCTCTTTCACACTGAGGCGCTTGAAAAACTGCCAGTAAAACACTGAGCGCTTTTGAAGCTCTTTCAATTCATTTCAATGGAGATGGGCGTTTTTTCAGCGCACTGCCCCAGTGTGAAAGCATTCATTGATTTTAATGGAAATACGTTTTCGTAAGCTTTTCAGGCGCGTTTTTTGCGTGAAAGCGCTTGAAAAGCGCCTCAGTGTGAAAGTGGTCTAAGGCCTGGTTCACACCTATGCTGGTTTTTTTTTTTTTTTTTTTTTTTAGTTTTGCAGAAGCACAATACAGTCCATTTACCATGGATGTAGTTCACATCTGTGCATTTGATGTAAAGAGTCAGATTTTTGTTTTCTGGTTTTTGGTTCCATAGACTTTAATGGTTTATGTATTCTGTATTGAAAAAGCGCAAAATGCACATGTAATATGCAAACTGTACCTGCATAGGTGTGATCCCCATCAGTAGCTCAGGTGGTGGGTGAATGGATCAGTGCAAGTTATAGTCTCAAAAAACAATAGAAACTGGCATAGTGCTCACTTCTTTTGATCATAAAAAGTTATGTTAAAGAAGAATGCATATATCGCTCTCACCTCACTTTTTATAAAGGCTGATGGCTGTGGATTGTAAACGCTGAATAAAGCTCCCTACACATACAGTATATTTCATTTGTATTGTGTACTTTGAAATGGTGCAGCACATTTATTTTTACATTAATAGAAAAATACTGGCACATAACGGATCATTTTTGTGGTGTGTGTTTGTGTGTTTTTTTTTTTTTATTCCAATATGGCTGCCAATTAAAACATGAGAGGCGTTAATGGGCTTTGGCCGATAAGCCCTTCCTCAGTGTGAGTAAGGCTCTAACAGCCAAAAACGCATTGGCACCTCTGTCATGTTTTGATTGTCGGCTGTTTTGGAATAAAATAATTTTCGAGGATCAGTTGCCGCGTGCCAGCATTTTTCGATTGATTGGACTATTGCTTGGCTGTGCATCTGTGCCCTGTCCTAATTGGATAAGGGTGGAGGAGGTTGAGCCTAGGTTCACACTACTGCAATGCGATGCACTGCGAATTTGATCCATGTTTTTATTTTGTTTGTTTTTTGTCCTGTGTCAGGTGCGAATTTGCCTTGCGTTTTGAGGTGGACAGGTGCGATTTTGTTTTTACGCAAATTTCAGGAGGCAGACCGTGAACAATTCGCTGAGATGTGAACTGTGTGCTGCAAGTTTACTGCAAGTTCAAATGAAGCCTAAGAAGATAAAGTTCACACTGCACCGCAGTCGACGCGCACAGGACGTTTTTTTTTGTTTTTTTTTCTTGCACCAAATTCGCAACGCATAGATGTGAACCAAAGCCATGGAATAATAGGCTTTTTACATGACCTGTGAATCTGTGTGTTCCAAAACGCATCAAACCTGCTGTTAATTTGCATTAGTGTGAACCCAGGCTGAGCGCTCTTACTTCTTGCTTGACTAAAGTAATGCAGTTGTGCATTGTAGTTGACACTGATTCAGACAAGGATTTCTCTGTAGAAACACATAAACAAAAAAAAAATATCTTGTCCAGATTGCACCAGGCTTATAAATGCTCCCTATGTTTTTAACCAATTAAGGTCCGCCCTATAGCAGTTTGGATGCTACATGGCGGCACATCAGCACTGGATCGTGTGTGTTTGTATATAATTATACACATGCAATCTGGCTCTTCCAGGTAGCGGGAGCTGAGAGGTGGGTATAGCGGACTCGATGTCTGCCAGCACCCGCAGATCCTTTTGGTACACAAGGCAGATCGCCCTTCTGTCAGAAGGGAAGACCTGGATTTTGTGTTCCTGCAAAGCAGGGGCATGGATCCATGGATCTCCTAGTGAAAGCACCTCCTATAGTACACAAACACTGGCTAGGAACACTGTGAACCCTGATGTTGACCCCTTTCCAGCCAGTGTCATTAGTGACAGTTCATATTTATTAGCACTGATTACTGTATTGGTGTCACTTGTCCCCAAAAAGTGTCAGCTAGTTTTAGAATGTCCACCGTAACATTGCTGTCCTGCTATACGTCACTGATTTGCCACCATTACTTGTTACAAAAATAAACAAAAAAATAAAAAGATCCCATAGTTTGGTTTGCTCAAAAGTTATAGCGTCTACAAATCAATATACACTTATTGTGATATTTTTTTTTATTTTACCAAAAAATATGTAGCAGAATACATATTGGCCTAAATTGAAGAATTTTTATTTTTTATTTTTTTTATTTGATCTGTTTTGTAGCAGGAAGTAAATAAAACAAAACAAAACAAAACAAAACAAAAATTATATATGTAGCGCACACACCCCTCTCTTTACCTGCATTAACTTTGGCTCCTCAAAGGAAGAGAGAGGCACACCGCACCACAAGCCCGTACCCTCCTGTGTAAGGCCCCATGCACACGAGACGCTGTTATTTGCTGTTAAACGCGCGTTCAGAGGCAGTTGGACGCTTTTTTCAACTGCCCCTGGACCCATTCAATTTTATCCTATGTGTCCATGCACACATGTTTTTTGGCGTTTACAAGCAGTTGCGTTTTAACCTCGTTTTTCCAGAAACAAAAAAAATGGGTTCAGACGCAAAAGTTTTCCACGTTTCAGCCGCTAAACGCGGTACCGGCATTTTGCCGCGTTTGCGTTTTTTATAAGCGTTTTTAAAGGTGACCGATTTTTTTTTTTACATTAGAAATCTCAAAAATGATGGCAAATGATGAAAAAACATTAAAAAAATATAAAAAAAAAAAAACTAATTGCTTGCATTGCACTGTAGACCATCCACAACTTGTGGCAAGTGGACAATCCACAACTTGTGGCAGGTGATGTTGCCAGGTGACGTGGCAGGTGGACAATTCACAACTTGTGGCAGGTGACGTGGCCAGGTGATGTGGCAGGTGGACGATCCACAAATTGTGGCATGTGACGTGGCAAGTGGACAATCCACAACTTGTGGCAGGTGGACAATCCACAACTTGTGGCAGGTGACGTGGCCAGGTGATGTGACCAGGTGATGTGGCAGGTGACGTGGCAAGTGGACAATGCACAACTTGTGGCAGGTGACGTGGCAGGTGGACAATCCACAAATTGTGGCAAGTGAACATTCCACAACTTGTGGCAGGTGACGTGGCCAGGTGATGTGGCAAGTGGACAATCCACAGCTTTTGGCAGATGATGTGGCAAGTGATACGCTAAATATAAGTACACTGCTGCTCTCTCAGCTGCTGGTCTCCCAAAATGTCTGAAATTGTTAAATAATACTGTTTTTTGAGCTTAGGGAGGGTCTTATGATGTTTCTTAACTAAACGCCTATAGACGCAAACGCGGTAAAACGCTGCTAAAATCACGGCAAAACTGGCGTTTTTAACCACTTAACGACCGCCCACCGCCGATTTACGTCGGCAGAATGGCACCGACAGGCAGAATCACGTAGATCTACGTGATCGCCTTTGTGCAGTTGGGGGGTCCATCCGGACCCCCCTTCACTGCAGTGAGCGGCCGTTAAGTGTTCGGGAGCAATCAGGCATGAGGGGGGGCGCTCGATTCCGCCCCCCCCCTCGCGATCGCTCCCGGCCAATGAAAATGCTTCCTCCGCCATGTGATGTAAACACCTGCTGGAGGAAGTGATGTCATCTCCCTCGCCGCGGTCTTTTCGTTCCCGGCGCCGAGCAGAGAAGAAGCAGGTTAGTGCACCAACAGTCCACTGACACGTAGGTACACATAGGCACACAAATCCCCCCCCAGTCACCCCCAGGTCACCCCAAAGCCCCTAATCACAGTGTCACTGATTGCAGTGATCATTTATTTTACTGATCACTGCATTTAGTGTCATCTGTGATTGTAAAAAGTTGCAGGGCAGTTAGGATTAGGCCCCTTTAGGTCCAGGGTAGCCCCCTAACCCCCCCTAATAAAGGTTTAACCCCTTGATCACCCCCCAGGTAACCCTTTTCACCCCCTAACTTCAGCATCACTAAGCGATTGTTTTTCCGATCGCTGTATTCGTGTCGCTGGTGTTTTAGATAGGCAGTTATTTTTTTAGGTTCGCCGCAGGTTTTTATTAGTGTCAGGTACCCCCATATATTATTTTAACCCCCTGATTGCCCCTAGCGTTAACCCTTTCACCAGTGATCGCCGTATAAGCGTCACTGGTGTCACTGGTTAGCCAGTAAGTTAGTTATTTAGGTTACCCGTCAGGTTTTTATATAGTGTCAGGTACCCCCATATTTAACCTAATAAAGGTTTTAACCCCCTGATTGCCCCTAGTTAACCCTTTCACCAGTGATCACCATATAAAGGTTACGGGTGACGCTGGTTGATTAGTTTGCTTTTTATAGCATCAGGGCACCCGCCGTATATAACCCAATAAAGGTTTAACCCCCCTGATCGCCCGGCGGGTGAGATCAATTAGGTTTTAGCGCCAGAGAGGGTCTGCGTCGCCCCAGGCAGTGTTAGGTTAGTGACAGTAACGCTAACACCCACGCGCAAAGCATACACCCCCCTTAGTGGTATAGTATCTGATCAGATCTATACTAGCATCCCCAGCGGTTTAGGGTTCCCAAAAACGCAGTGTTAGCGGGATCAGCCCAGATACCTGCTAGCGCCTGCGTTTAGCCCCTCCGCCCAGCCCAGCCCAGCCCACCCAAGTGCAGTATCGATCGATCACTGTCACTTACCAAACACAACACACATAACTGCAGCGTTCGCAGTGCTTGGTTTTTGGGGCCCTGTACGCGGCTAGGCTCCCAAAAAGTCCCACACATGTGGTATCCCCGTACTCAGGAGAAGCAGCAGAATGTATTTTGGGGTGCAATTCCACATATAACCATGGCATGTGTGAGCAATATATCATTTAGTGACAACTTTTTGTACATTTTTTTTTTTTTTTTCTTTTTGTCATTATTCAATCATTTGGGACAAAAAAAAAATATTCAATGGGGTCAACATGCCTCTCAGCAAATAGCTTGGGGTGTCTACTTTCCAAAATGGGGTCATTTGGGGGGGTTTTGTGCCATCTTGGCATTTTATGGCCTTCAAAACTGTGATAGGTACGTACGCGGCTAGGCTCCCAAAAAGTCCCACACATGTGGTATCCCCGTACTCAGGAGAAGCAGCAGAATGTATTTTGGGGTGTAATTTCACATATGCCCATGGCATGTGTGAGCAATATATCATTTAGTGACAACTTTGTGCAAAAAAAAAAAAAGTTTGTCATATTCCCGCAACTTGTGGCAAAATATAAAATATTCCATGGACTGAACATGCCTCTCAGTAAATAGCTTGGGGTGTCTACTTTCCAAAATGGGGTCATTTGGGGGGGTTTTGTGCTATTTTGGCATTTTATGGCCTTCGAAACTGTGATAGGTAGTGAGGAGTGAAATCAAAAATTTGCGCCCTTAGAAATCCTGAAGGCAGTGCTTGGTTTCCGGGGTCCCGTACGTGGCTAGGCTCCTAAAAAGTCCCACACATGTGGTATCCCCGTACTCAGGAGAAGCAGCAGAATGTATTTTGGGGTGCAATTCCACATATAACCATGGCATGTGTGAGCAATATATCATTTAGTGACAACTTTTTGTATTTTTTTTTTTTGTCATTATTCAATCACTTGGGACAAAAAAAAAATATTCAATGGGCTCAACATGCCTCTCAGCAATTTCCTTGGGGTGTCTACTTTCCAAAATGGGGTCATTTGGGGGGGTTTTGTACTGCCCTGCCATTTTAGCACCTCAAGAAATGAGATAGGCAGTCATAAATTTAAAGCTGTGGGCGGGGCGTGTCCGGGAGCCGACTGAGGAAGACGTGCAGACATTGAGCTCTGCAACCATACCTTCCATCCATAGCCATCCTCACTACATATTACTTGGATGATACTCCAAATCTACCCCCATTGCTCCTGAGGGTCTCCTACCTGCAATCCGGTGTACATTTTTGACTTTGGGCCGGCCGTCCAGAACTTGCCAGGCCAGTTCCATGCAGCTCGGGCCCAACGCCATCTTGGGGCCCACAAAGCCTCCAACACCTCCCAGGGGGTCTACGGATACCCACAGGACACCCTGCGTCTCCATCCAGGCTTGGATGGGGGTGTCTGTACAGTAAGGAGCCCCCTCGGTCTTCTTCCTGGCCCGTGGTCGGCTCCGGAGCCTGACAGCCATCTTGCGGCCTACAATAACATCTGCATCCTCCGGCCTGGAGTGCCACGGTCGGCGGGGTTTACGGCGAGAGGCTCGGCCACACCTGTGCCTGCACTGGATGGAGCTAGCTGCCTGAGAGATCCCGGAACGTTCGGCCTCACACACCCGCGGCGGCCAGCCTTAGGAAAGTCCGCGGCTCCGGCCTACCTCTGGAAGTCGGCGGCCATCTTGCTGCTCCCACTACACCCAACGCAGCATCCAGCAGGAAGGACCAACCCACACAGGGTAAGCGGGGCAGGGGTGAAATACAGGACATTAGACCTAGGCTAATCCCCCCCCCTGGCTGGCAGACGGGAGTACCTGGTGGGAGCCCTGATCCCATAGGCTTAAGGGGCGGCCATCTTGCTACACCCGACCATAGTGCTGCTGGGTCCCCCCCCTGCCCACTTCAACCTGCTTCACCCTATACATCAAATCCTGGCTATTCTGGCCTACGGGGCAGCTGAGCCTATACCTCATCCATCTCGCCCTCCCCGCACTCCTCCAGTCACACACTGCCAAGAAGTGTAGCGGCCATCTTGCTCCACCCGGACTCAGTGCTAACTCTCAACTCTTACCACTGACCTCCATCCACTCCCTCCTCGGCCACCGGTACTGCCTAAACTGCCGTGTCGCTGTGCTGCAGCACATGCACAGGCACTCCAAAAGGACAGTAACATCACAGTAAGCACTGATCCCCATTTGCAACACGGGTCGCATCCTCTGCTCATCCGTTCCACCTTTGATGATGCGTGGCTGAGGATGGAGGGCTGAAGACATGCACCGCTGAGCTCTGTGCTCTCCCGACGACCGCAGGCTACGTTCCCACCCAATCACGCCCAACCGGCTGATGGCGGCTTCCAGCTCTACCTCTGCTGACTCCGCTGAACTGCAACAAGGTACTATTCAACGGTACCTGCTACGCACAACATCGCAGGACTCCCGTACAGGGAAGGATAAACCTTCGTCAACCCGAGCCTCAGGCAGATCACAACCTCCTCCCCCGACTGCAGCAGCTTCCTCTGCCAGTGGGACCGGCCCGGGTACACACCCGACTCCTCTGATGGATCCCACTGCCCTTGGCGAGGGCACTGTCTCAGCAGAGACGCTTTCCCCAGGCGCCACATCCACTGCCATACTGTCTGCCTTCCGAGCTGACTTTGATTCCTGGGCTTCCAAAATGGAAACTTCTCTCCATGTTGAACTAAATGCCCTCAAACAACGGGTCTCCGCGTCTGAGGTCACGGTTTCTGCTATGGTCACCACCCAAGAAGACCACTCAGCCCGCATAACGGCGCTTGAAAATGCATCTACGGCTCATCTCTCCCGTCTAAGGCAACACCAGCTCCGGATAGAAGATAGTGAGAACCGGAGTCGCAGGAACAACATCCGGCTGCAGGGGGTCCCGGAGGCGACCTCAGGTACTGATCTCAAACCCACTGTCATTGCTATCCTTAACCAGGTCCTGGGCAGGGAAGTTACATCTCCCATTGAATTGGACAGAGTACATAGAGTGGGAGGCATAGGAGGGGATCGCAGGGACCGCCCTCGTTACGTCCTCTGCCGGGTGCACTACTATACCCTAAAGGAGGAGATTTTGCGCAAGGCCTGGCGCCTGGGGCCACTAGACTTTCACGGATCATCTATACACCTCTATCCGGACCTTTCCCGCAACACGCTGTACATGCGGCGAATGGTCCGCCCTCTGCTGGACTTGCTTCGCCAAGTAGGCGCCACGTACACTTGGGGTCACCCATTCAGCATCAAAGTGACCCGGGAAGATAACCACAAATTTGTCCTCTCAGACCCGGACCAGCTTCCTGCCTTCTTCCTGTTCCTGAGCCGGGACCCTGTTGTCGTCCCGAACTGGTTGGACCCCCCAGATGACCGTCAGCGGCTACCGGGCCCTCCTCTGCAACGTCGAGGATGCCCTCAGTCTAGATCGGTACCTTCTGGTCCTAGAGAGCGGCGAGCCACGTCATCAGAGGACTGATCCGGACTCTGTCGTCTGAGACCTGAAATGGTTCTTTCTGCTATGTCCTTTTACTTACTAGGTGGATACAGCTCTTTTATGAGACTCCGGCCAGGTCCACCTTCTGTTTTCCCTGTTTTGTTATGTCTTCACAGTGTACTTGCACTCTCAGCCCACTGACTCTTGCTAACGTTGCTATTTAAATGCTGCTGACAGTTTAGTTGTCTCACATGGCTCGAAAAGCACTTCGCTGCCCTCGGCTGCTGCGGTTGTACTTGATGGGGTTCTGGAAAAGCGGCCAGTGATGTTGATATGTTCTCTCACGGCTCTGGCTCTGCGGGTTGGCTTGGGGTTTCCCGGACATAGCCCTTTGGCTCGTCCGGGGACCTCCGGGTCTTCCCTTGGGCTCTGGGCATTTATGTCCTGGGGGCTTGAAACTGGCTGACCTTGGCACTGACACCTTCTGTGCGTTTACACAGATATCTGAGCTGAGCCGTGATGACAATCATAGTTAATGCTGCTATAAATGTAGCAATTGATGTTTCCTACCCCCGCATGATTACGCGGGAATACCTGTGCCTTTATCTTGCCACCAGTTTGTATACACCTTGTTCTTCACTGATGTTCTTTTTTCTTTTTTATGTCATTTTTGATTGTTTATTGTACTCAAGCGTACCAATGGTATTTAATCTGACATTGCTCTTTAGTGACTAGACAGGTAAGCTTTAAATACCACGGTCATTGGGTGTGTTACTTTACAGTTATGTTATTTATGCCTGCTAGGTTGTCGGGAACACAACTCAGCTGTTCTAATCCCGTTCTCTCCCCCTAAATAGGATTGGCACAGTTCGTGCCTACTACGTGATATTTCACGAAGTGTTACGTTTTTGCGCACACTTTAGTATTTTTGAGCCACCTTCCCCAGGTCCTCTCTCTGTTCAATCTCTTCCCCACATCGCTCTACCTCCTCTCTTCCTCCCCTGCTGTGTTTTCCCCCTTTTCTGTTTTTTTCCTTATTTCTCTCTCACCTCCCCTCACCCTCCCCCCCTGTCGCTCCGTCATGGCTCACACGGTGATCTCTCGCCCTAGGCTACAATTCTGTTCCTACAATGTCAATGGGCTTAATATTGCCACCAAAAGAGGACAAATCCTGTATCAAATGCACAAACGCCAGGTCAATGTGCTTCTTCTCCAGGAGACACATTTTCACTCTGCCTCCACCCCTTCCTGCTCCAGCAGATATTTCAACAGGTGGTTCCACAGCACTAGCCCAACCCAGAAAGCCAGGGGAGTGTCTGTGGCTTTTCATAAGACGCTCCCTATAGAGGTACTTGATCATCTCTCGGACCCACAGGGGAGGTATGTTTTTGTGAAATTCATGTTATGGGGTACCAAATTTACGGTAGCCAACATTTACCTCCCTAATATTAACCAAGTATCAGCCGCGTTACAATACTTGAGGGTTCTGTCGGGATTCATGGAGGGTAAGCTCGTACTGGGGGGAGATTTTAACACCCCTCTTGAACCACTTTTAGATTCCTCCACCTCGCGATCGTGTATCTCCTTCCCCAAACTGAGGGCTCTAAAACGGGCATTTTACGATCTGCGTCTAGTGGATGTTTGGAGGGTGTTGCACCCCACGGCCCGCAACTATACCCACTTCTCCCATGTCCATCACACCTATAGTCGCATAGACTACCTAATGAGTGACCATAGCTGTCTAGACTGGTCCCCGGACTGCACCATAGACCCAATGGTCTGGTCTGACCACTCTCCTATACATATGACGTTCTCGCTCCCCTCCACTCCGAATAGGGAGTGGTCATGGCGCTTGAACGATTCGTTGCTTACGAATCCAGAATGTGTGAAAAGGGTTTCGGATACAATATCTAATTTTTTTGCGGACCACGCTTCAGATACGACATCGTTGCCCTTTCAGTGGGAGGCACTGAAGGCGGTTCTACGAGGTGCCTTTATCCAAATGGGTACGCGTCTTAAAAAGGAGCGCTCAGCCGCCATTGAGGCAGCAAACCAAAAGCTTAGGAACTTAGAAACTGAACACAAGCGATCCCCGACAGTGACAACACTGGCGGACGTTTCTAAGGCGCGATCACAACTCAGAGAGCTTTATGAAGCCTCTGCACGCACATATGCAGATAAGCTCGCTTTCCATCAATATAAGTTTCGAGATAAATGTGGTAGGCCATTGGCTCGCGCCCTGCACCCAAAAGCGACTTCCACCTTTGTGCCTCATATTCGGGGGGGCACAGGGAGAATTGGTCTCCTCACCCACTAAGATGGCAGAGGAATTCAGAGACTTCTACCAGTCCCTGTACAATATATCTAAGACTCACGGGACTGGTTCCCCTTCTTCCAGGGTGGAAGACCAGGTGTCATATATCTCAGAAACCGCGCTCCCCACATTAGATGATGACATCATCGCTGATCTGGAAGTCTCAATCACAGAAGAGGAGGTTGCCAAAGCCATAGCGGGTACGCCGAGTGGAAAGAGCCCGGGCCCAGACGGCTTCACTCCTAAGTTTTACAAACTTTTTGCCGCCCTCCTCACACCTTTTCTAACTAAGATGTTCAACTCTTTGTCGGAGGGCTCCTTGTTCCCCTCACAAACACTTGAGGCCCACATAACCCTCATCCCAAAGCCAGGCAAAGACCCTACTCTATGTGCAAGCTACAGGCCGATCTCTTTGATTGGGGTCGATCTGAAAGTCTTTGCTAAAATTCTAGCCAATAGAATACAACCGTTGTTGCCTGGGATAATACACTTAGACCAGGTCGGCTTTGTGAGTGGCCGTGAGGCTAGAGATAACACCCTGAAGACCCTTCTTCTAACCAACTATGCCCGGTCCCACGATATCCCACTATGCCTCTTAACAGTCGATGCCGAGAAGGCATTCGACCGAGTCGACTGGCAGTTCCTTCGATTATCCCTGCAACAAATAGGTGTGGGAACTAATATGATGGCGAGAATAATGTCCCTTTACTCCTCTCCGTATGCTAGGATTAGACTGGCTCGCTTTCTCCAGCCTTTTCTGTATCCAACGGGACACGACAGGGATGCCCACTATCCCCCCTCCTGTATGTTCTCACTATGGAACATTTGGCTACTGCTCTACGTAACAATCCCTCTATCCACGGCATAACAGTCGGGCCCACACATACGAAACTTGCTCTTTTTGCAGATGATCTGCTCTTGTTTGTGACACATCCACACACATCTTTGCCCTCGGTATTGCAGGAGTTTCAGAAATTTGGAGAAGTTAGCAACTTCAAGGTTAACTACAATAAATCGGAAATCCTTAACATATCTCTGCCCACATCGGCCCTACGACGACTAGCGTCTACTTTCTCCTTCAAAACTGGTTCCCCCTCCATAAGGTATCTCGGAATTCAAATACCGGCGGATGCTTCCCAACTTTTTTCACTGAATTTTGCCCCCCTACTCCTTAGGACCCAAGCAGATTTAACCAACTATGCGTCCAAACAGCTCTCTTGGCTGGGTAGAGTGAATGCCCTGAAAATGGACGTTCTCCCTAGGTTCTTATATTTGTTTCAGACCATCCCTATTCACATACCCAACTCGTACTTCAAGAAAATACGCCAGCTGTTTTCCAAATTTATTTGGAATGCGGCCCGTCCAAGGATACGGTATGAAACACTGTCTCTCCCAAAGGCTCGGGGGGGGGGGGCCGGAGCCCCAATTGCCTCCCTATACCATAAAGCAGCGGTGCTTACCCGCATATTAGACTGGTTTCACCACTCTTCCACCAAACTTTGGGTCCAATTAGAAGGCCACATGAACCCAATTGAACTCTCCACTCTCCCGTGGACCTTGCCCACGGTCCGGGGGGGTTCAGGCCCTCTCAATGACCTTACCCGTCAAACGATTCGGATCTGGGACCGCATGTTGTCCAGAAGGGGCTTGTCAAACCACATGGGGCCTATGACTCCCTTCTTTGGGACACCGGCCTTTCCACCAGCTATGTCTGTAACAAGATTCGGACCATGGCGAAAGGAGGATCATAGACGACTTGCCCAGGTCCTTCGTGCAGACCCCACTTTACGGTCAGATACCCCTGCCGGTCCGACCCCCCCCCCGTCACCCCATGCAGTGGCTTCAGAGGCAACAGACTATCTCCTACATCCGGACTTTCCCGTCTATTACAGACATTCTTGCTGAACTGACGAGATTCGAGGAACTGCTCATGCAGGTGGAGCCTCCAACACATGTTGTATCTCAACTGTACTCCATTCTGCTCGATATCCACTCCCCTGACCTTCTACCGTACACGGTGGCCTGGGAGACAGATCTGCATCACCCTATCTCCCCTATTGACTGGCAAAAATGTTTCATCCTCACTCACAAATTATCCCTAGCCACTAAGACCCAGGAGAAGGGGTTTAAACTAATAACGAGATGGTACAGATGTCCATCATCTATTCATCACTTCAATCCGGAAGTGTCGGATGCCTGCTGGCGGTGTCTCGACTCCCGGGGAACCATGCTCCACATCTGGTGGGAGTGCCCTCCTGTGCGGAGGTTCTGGCAGCGAATTTTCACACTTTACTGCAAACTGATGGCGACCTCTATCCAGCCTTCACCTGAGGTGGCCCTCCTGTCTATAATCCCGGGGTCATTTAAATCCATCAGAAATTATGTATTGCGACACTTCTTGGCGGCGGCCAGAATAGTGATTCCCCGTCATTGGATATCGACAACCATGCCTTCCCTGGGAGATTGGGCTGTTGAGGTGGACCACATTAGAGACCTGGAACGCTTGCTGGCGGAGGAAAGTGGTAAAAGTGAACAGTTCTCTCTCACATGGACTTCGTGGTCCGTGTTCCGATACTCCTCTGAGTTTGTGTCCTGGGCGGGAGGTGACCTGGACGGGTCCGCCGTGGGACCGTGATGGAGTGATTGGGATTCTGATTCCTGTCCCCTACCTAATTGTCCCCTTCTATCTGCCCCTGACCCTGATTCTTTTTTTCTTTTCTCTATATCTAATTACACCTCTAGGAATACAGTGAGAAAACGTACCAGGGCTTCGATCTACTTAATGCCAATAACCCAATGAGTGACCCTACGTCATATTCTCCAAACAGATTTGTGTATAATCTCATCTGATAAGTTGCATACGGAGGACCTAGGATCCCCTTTGCAGAAATACAGATAAAGGTTTCCTTACCTCATTTATTCTTGTACAGGGACTGATATTACAAAAATCCCACGGAGGTCCTCCTACACAGGTGCTCAATCCTTATATGTGTAACTTAGCCCTGCTTTGTTTTGCCATACATGATACCTGTCGATGGTGTATCCTATCACTGTTTGTAATGTTTAAGACGAAGTGTGTCTTTTTCTGTCTTTCTCTTGCATATAATATAATAAAATAAGATTGAATTAAATTTAAAGCTGTGTAAATTCCAGAAAATGTACCCTAGTTTGTAAACGCTATAACTTTTGCGCAAACCAATAAATATACGCTTATTGACATTTTTTTTACTAAAGACATGTGGCTGAATACATTTTGGCCTAAATGTATGACTAAAATTGAGTTTATTCGATTTTTCTTATAACAAAAAGTAGAAAATATCATTTTTTTTTCAAAATTTTCGGTCTTTTTCTGTTTATATCGCAAAAAATAAAAATCGCAGAGGCAATCAAATACCATTAAAAGAAAGCTCTATTTGTGGGAAGAAAAGGACGCAAATTTCATTTGGGTACAACATTGCATGTCCGCACAATTTACAGTTAAAGCAGCGCAGTGCCGAATCCCAAAAACAGGCCTGGTCCTAATGGCCCGAAATGGTCCGGGGCTTAAGTGGTTAAACGCCGGTTTTAGCCTTTAAAAACGTGTGTTCAGCAGAGTTTGCACCAGCGTCTCGTGTGCATGGGGCCTAAAGAGGTTGAGCGGTGTTAGTTTTGGGCCTTGTCTGCGGTCAGGGTCAAAGTCCTCCCGAGAATGATCTCCCCTCTACCTTGGATAGATGCAAGTTCTTGCTTTCCCCAGGAATGTAAATGTCCACACCAGCTGAAAGTCCAACTCAATATTTATTTCTCACAGGATAATAAACAGCCTCTTTGATAGCAGACAGGTTGGAGCGAAGATACAGGACAGCTTAGATGTGGAGGAGGTCCAGGCACAAACGTAGCTTAACTCTTTAAGACATCCCTCCGGAGAGTTACCAGAGGCCCCCACCGTCACCACGACTCTGCGCTGGGTCTTCGGAGGGGGTTATCTCCCTGGCCTCCTCGTCCCAGATACGAGTCCCCTCGCAAGGCGGCACCCTGGGAGTCCTCAAACCCTAGCGGACCCCAGCCGAAGGTGCTAGGCCCCGGGCCTTCAAAATAGTACCTCACCCCAGACTGAAGATGTCTGGGATGAAACAGGAACTCCACCTCCGGGCCTAGGGCACCCGGAGACGACCCTCACTCACCCCCAGGTCGAAGGTGCCTGGGAGTGAACCTCGAACGGAAGATGTCCGCCCCCTTTATTCTCTCTCCCGACAGACACAGCAGGTTCCCCGCCCCGCCGTACTACTGCCGAGAGGGGACACAAAAGGCACAGCCCTCTATCGGTGGTTCAACCCTGGCCCACGGCGACAGCGCCACCTGTAGGCCACAGGGAACTGTACACCAATACTATCCCCCGTGAACAGAAATGGTACATAAACCCTAACAATCAGTGTGTCTGAGCCTAATTACCACTCAAACACTCCCCCTAAATTGAACACATATATATAATTTTTTTTTTTTTTTAATTGTCTCCCTTTTTTTGTTTATAGCGCAAAAACAGAGGTGATCCAATACCACCAAAAGAAAGCTTTATTGTCCTCCTCTCCATGGAGTCCCGGCTTTGAATGGATAGATTTATAGCAGCACAACTATTGGCTCTCACTGCTGTCAATCAAATTCAATGACTCGGCGTCTATGGAGTAGGGGGTTTTTCTAATGCGGGGAGGACCCGCGAGAGCCACCGAGGGACCCCAGAAGAGGACATTCGGGGTCACTCTGTGCAAAACGAGCTGCACAGTGGAGGTAAGTATAACATGCATGTTATTTAAAAAAAAAAAAAAAAAAAAAAAAAAAGGAACCTTTAGTATCACTTTAAGTCTAGCTGTCTGGACATTTATATTAATTTTTATTACATCTGTGTTATATAGCACCAACAAGTTACACTTTACATATTGTAAATTCACATTGGTCCCTGTCCTCAAGGGGGTCACAGTCTAACGCACCTATCTTGCCCGCATGCATGCATATACTAGGGCCAATTTAGACCGGAGCAAATTAATCTACCAGCATGTCTTTGGAGTGTGGGAGGAAATCAACACAAGCATAGGGAAAACCATGGAAACATGCAGGTAGTGTTCTGGATGGGATTCAACTAAGGATCCTAGTGATAGTAAAAGGAAAGATTGCTAATCTCCTGTTTTATTGACTGTCTATACTCTACACATACTCTCTCCAGCTTTGACTGTACAGTGGAACATTGGATTACGGGCATAATCCGTTCCAGGAGAATGCTCGTAATCCAAAGCACTCGCATATCAAAGCCAGTTTCCCCATAGAAGTCAATGGAAACAGAAATAATTTGTACCGCATGTGGGGGCGCCGGAGAGCCTCGGAAACACTCGGAAAGGCCGGGGACAGCTCGGCTGAACTCGGGAGAACCTCGGAAAGGCTCGGGAACTGAGTATTTCCAAGTTTTTCCAATCGGCTCAGCTCCGGCGCCCCCCACCTCAGGCCAAACGTGGTACTGCACACCGCTGTTGCTTGAATCCTGCTCGTTTTGCGAGACAACACTCGCAAACCGAGTCAGGATTTTAAAAAATACAGTGCTCGTATTGCGAAACGCTCGTTAACCGCTTTACTCGCAATCCAAGGTTTCACTGTACATAATTTCTTTTGACAGGTTCACTGGGGGTTTATACCTGAGTAATGTGTGTGGGTATGGCTGCTTAGTCTCAATCAGGGGTACATATGACAGAGTGACAACACAGGAGAACAGTTTGTGTCAGATATAGTTTTAAATGTACCTGAAAAGTCCCATTTGATTTATCTTTTTGAATGATTAATAGGCATGGTGGTAGCTCATGCTAGCCATTACCATTAATCTAGCATTTAGTATTACTGATATTTATAGTCCCTATACCTAGAACGTTTGTGTATGGCAGTACTACAGGGCTTAGTTTGTGTGTGTGTGTGGGGGGGGGGGGGGGGTTTGCTAGTAGGAAAGTATGACCATTCTGTTCATGGAGTGCGACTTTGATGAGACTTTACACTCTCTGGCACTCAAGTAGCATCAAAATCTCTTCAAAGCAGTGCAGGAACCTTTGTGTCCAAAATCGCATGTTAGGGTTAAGGGCTAGGGTTAAGGGAATTCCAACCCTAACAATTACCACTAACCCTAACTCTATCTCTAACTTGAACTATAACCCTAAGGCTGGGTTCACATATATGCGGCCTCAGTTCCCAGCCTGGGGTCCGGTGCTTTTTCGCACCTCAACCAGACCCAAAAATGCACCAGACCCTTTTGGAAACCACATCCAATTTGCAAATACAGTATCTCACAAAAGTGAGTACACCTCTCACAATATTGTAAATATTTTTATTTCTATCTTTTCATGTGACAATACTGAAGAAATGACACTTTGCTACAATGTAAAGTAGTGAGTGTACAGCTTGTACAACAGTGTAAATTTTCTGTCCCCTCAAAATAACTCAACACACAGCCATTAACCACTTAAGGACCAGGTCTATTTTTCAAACTTGTTTACAAATTAAAATACATTTTTTTGCTAGAAAATTACTTGGAACCCCCAATGGTGTGTGTGTGTGTGTGGTGTCTGAAAAAAATAAAATTATATATAACACACACACACAAAGACCGTATTTGCGCAGCGGTCTTGCAAGCGCAGTTTTTTTTGGGGGGAAAAAAAATACACTTTTTTTTTTTTTTTTTTAACTAAAAAATAAGACGCCAATAAAGTTAGCCCAATTTTTTTCTATATTGTGAAAGATAATGTTATACTGAGTAAACTGATACCCAACATGTCATGCTTCAAAATTGCGCCTGTTTGTGTAATGGCGACAAACTTTGTCCCTTAAAAATCTCCATAGGCGACGTTTAAAAGTGTCTACAGGTTACCAGTTTTGAGTTACAAATGAGGTTTAGAGTGGGCTAGAATTATTGCTCTCACTCTAACGATCGCGGCGATACCTCACATGTGAGGTTTAAACACCGTTTTCATATGCGCCCGCTACTTATGTATGCGTTCGCTTCTGCACGCAAGCTTGGAGGGACGGAGGGCTTTAAATTTTTTTTTTTTCTTATTTTTCTTTTACACTGTCCTTTTTAAAAAAAATATATAATAATAATTTGGCTCACTTTTATTCCTATTGCAAGGAATGTAAACATCCCTTGTAATAGAAAAAAAGCATGGCAGGACCTTTTTTTAATGTGAGATCTGGGGTCATAAAGACCTCCGATTCTCACATTTACACTCAAAAGCAATAAAAAAAAAAAAAAAAAATCCCCTTTTTAAGACCATTGGGTGGAAGTGACTTGTGACGTTTGACGTTGCTTTCATCATCCAATGGTATGGAGCCGAGTGGGGGCCATCATTCCCTCCCTCGACTCCATGCCTCCAGAGGGGAAAAGACCTGATCGTCTCCGCCACTACCGACCGGCTCCGGTAAGCAGCTAAGACCACCACGGGGGCACCTCTCCTGCCGCCGATAAAAGTGATCTTGCAGCAAATCTGTGGCAGAGACCACTTTTATCTGAAAACGGACCGCCTGCTGTTTTAAAGATACCGGGGTTATGGCAGCGGATAGTATTCAACATCAAACAGCCGCTGTATAATAACAGCGAGCATTCTGTAAGTAGTTAATGTCTAAACCACTGGAAATAAAAGTGAGTACGGCCCTAAGTGAAAATGTCCAAATTGGGCCCAAAGTGTCAATATTTTGTGTGGCCGCCATTATTTTCCAGCATTACCTTAACCCTCTTGGGCATGGAGTTCACCAGAGCTTCACAGGTTGCCACTGGAGTCCTCTTCCACTCCTCCATGACGACATCACGGAGCTGGTGGATGTTAGAGACCTTGCACTTCACCTTCCGTTTTGAGGATGCTCAATAGGGTGTAGGTCTGGAGACATGCTTGGCCAGTCCATCACCTTTACCCTCAGCTTCTTTAGCAAGGCAGTGGTCGTCTCTGAGGTGTGTTTGGGGTCGTTGGAATACTTCCCTGCGACCCAGTCCCCAAAGGGAAGGGATCATCCTCTGCTTCAGTATCACAGTACATGTTGTCATTCATGGTTCCCTCAATGAACTGTAGCTCCCCAGTGCTGGCAGCACTCATGACCATGACACTCCCACCACCATGCTTGAATGTAGGCAAGACACACTTGTCTTTGTACTCCTCACCTGGTTGCCGCCACACACGCTTGACACCATCTGAACCAAATAAGTTTATCTTGGTCTCCTCAGACCACAGGACATGTTTCCAGTAATCCATGTCCTTAGTCTGCTTGTCTTCGGCAAACTGTTTTGCGGGCTTTCTTGTGCATAATCCTTAGAAGAGGCTTCCTTCTGGGACGACGGCCATACAGACCAATTTGATGCAGTGTGCGGCGTAAGAGCTGAGCACTGACAGGCTGACCCCCCACACCTTCAACCTCTGCAGCAATGCTGACAGCACTCATACATCTATTTCCCAAAGACAACCTCTGGCTATGACGCTGAGCACGTGCCCTCAACTGCTTTGGTTGACCATGGCAAGGCCTGTTCTGAGTGGAACCTGTCCTGTCGGGTGAGCCTGTCCACTAAGGGCGCGCGGGGCGCTGCCCCCTTCCTCCAGCCACCCCCTCCATGACTAATGGGTAGATTCATGGGCCCCCGCACACCCCCCCTTTATTCAAGCGTTCGGCCCCTTTTAGGACGCTAGGCTCCTGAATTTCAGCGACGGGGGTGTTTTTTTTTTTTTTTTTTCTAACACCTGATTAGAGCCATAGGCTTAAATAAAGATGTCCACCCAGATGTGATAGAAAAGCAAATATTCATTTTGCTTTTCTCACACTGAACCGCCTCTCCGCCAATCAGGTAGCGTGGGTCTAATACCGTCACCTGATTGGCTGAAGGCACAGATGCCCTGATTGGACGCCTAGCAGATCTGAAGAAGAGAGGAGGGGGGAAACATGGAGGACACAGTTGCCGTCCCACAGCTCGCCGCCGTCACCTGCAGCCTGACCCACCACTAAGATGGGGTAAGTGTTGGGCAGACAGCGGGGGTCACAGTGGCTGCATTTGATGGGTTTGTGTTTTTTTTTTTTTTTGTTTTTTTTCAGTTTGTTTGCGTCCACCCGCTGTATGGTCTTTCAGGGTCATGGCAATATTCTTATAGCCTAGCCCATCTTTATGTAGAGCAAACCCCTTCTTTTTTTCTTTTTTTTTTTCATATCCCCAGTGAGTTCTTTGCCATGAGGTGCCATGTTCAACTTCCAGTGACCAGTATGAGAGAGTGAGAGCGATAACACCAAATTTAACACACCTGAGACCTTGTAACACTAACGAGAATTTGGACATTTTCACTTAGGGGTGTACTCACTTTGGTTGCCAGCGGTTTAGACATTGAGGGGACAGCAAACTTACACTTTTATACAAGCTGTACACTCACTACTTTACATTGTAGCAAAGTGTCATTTCTTCAGTGTTGTCACATGAAAAGGTATAATCTAATATTTAAAAAAACGTGAGTGGGTGTACTCACTTTTGTGAGATGATGTATGTGAACCCGGCCTTACTCTGTCTAACCTGAACCATAACTTTAACCCTAACATTTTAACCCTAGCCCTAATATGCAACTTTCGACATATAAAGGTTCTTGTGCTACTTTGATGCTACTTGAGTGCCAGAGTGTCGCATCTAAGTCGTACTACATGAACAGAACTGTCATATTGTACTTGGTCAACAATACTTTTCTTTTAACAAAAGCAAAACGCATCACTTGCGGGTCTATTGAAGTCTATTTATGTAGATTCTGAACATGGATAATACAAATTCCAAACCTCAATGTATGTATTAGTGCGAAACACGGTTTGTGTTTTACAGGTGTCATACTAGACTTTACAGATCATACTAGGCGCATGTAAATCCTGTTGCAGAGGTTTATTGTAATACAAAATAGTTTGCCTGGAATTAAAAGTGTTATTCGCATCCCAAGAAGCTGTGGCTGCTTTATGGATATTGGCAGGCTTTTACTTTACAGGCTGGGCTGTTTCACACATACATTGATGCCCAGTTCTCTCCTTTTCTGTCAATGTGCTATTATCCATGCAAGCAAGATTCTTGCCTAAATCAACCTGGCAATACCCTATGTAGGACTCAGCCTTGTTTTGTTCCACTTGGCAATGTTCTGTTACACAAATTCATAGGAAACATCAGGTGTTTGTAATTAGAAAAATCAAGCTATACCTTCCTTTTTCATAGAAAACAAGGAAATAACATTTTGTTTCTTTGTCACTGTTGAGCTTTCCACATTTCACATACAATGTGGATAGCACTCGAGAATAATTATGCAAGCCTCAATTTAAAATAAAACAGTTATCGGGGTCAATAATAAATTCCATGCATGCTATGTGCTCCCACTTGTGTATGCCAGTAAAATGGCATTGAACAGAATGATGTTCGGAGTTGTTCTAGCACAAGTTTTTCATTGTGAATATCATCTCTATCCAGGGGTGAAGTGCACATCGGTCATGAAAACATGTGCAATGCAATCAGACCTTCCCAAGGGCCATAATCTAGAAAAAGGAGATGGGATTGCTGCACAAATATACTTTAATAAAGAGATTAAAAATACATGGTATTCGTGGTAACAGTTTCGGGCTTAAACAGAACGCCCTTCTTCAAAGACCAAATGCCTACAAAAAAACACACGTATGGTAGAATATATAGCTCATTTATGTCGTCATAAAATTGAACAATCTGGAACCAATTACTGGCTAAATAATTACACGAAATTCATTATCACTACATAATAGAACTCCGTGTTGGAGCGAAAAAGTCAACAGGTATTTCAAACTTCCCACACCAATAAAAAGATACTGTCGGTCGGGAACCCTATATTAGAAAAAAATAAAATATATATGTAGCGCCCCTCTTCTTTGAGGGGTGCTATGTGCCTAAATTTAGGGGTTGGTCTGAGCTAGTAGCCAGGCTCAGACCGCTTTTATTTATAGGTTCTGTTACTTTGTTTCTGCAGGTGTTGTACTGGTGTGCAGTTCCCTGTGGCCTGTAGGTGGCACTGCCATGACAGGCCAGGGTTGAACCACTGGTGACAGTGCTGTGCCTTAGGGTGTCTTCTCTCGGCAGTAGTACAGTCGGCGTGGTCAGCCTGCTGTGCATGCCGGGAGAGGATACATAAGAGGCAGACGCCGCCTGGAGCGGGGAGTTCCGGTCGCGTGACCTGGCCCTCCAGGCCACGGGTGCGCGAGTGCATCGGTCCCAGGCACCTTTAACCTGGGGCTGCAGCTTCGCCATTGGGCACAGCACCTTTAGCTGGGGCTCATCTCTAAGAGGAGGAATCCCAGGGTGCCCCTGAGAGGGGACCCGCTCTAAGAAGAGGAGGCCGGGGGAGGACCTTTCTGATGGACCGGTGAGAGTTCACGGAGAAAGAGAGGCCCGGTAAACTTCTGGAGGGATTCCACTATTCATCTAAGGCTTGTAATGTGCAGCAACTTACACCTGTTCTTGCGTTACAAGCGCTGAGAGGTTTGGGGCTCAGAGATTCTGTGGCAGAGGAACCTAAGTGAACGCCCGAGTGTCATTCCGGTTGCTAGGACCGTGAGAGGGGACTATCCGGATGTGCAGAGACACTGGGGATTGAGTGGTGAGATTAAGTACAGCGTGCCTGAACCTGCCTCCCTGTTCCTTTTTTATTCTTCAACTTTCCTATCCAGTTTTCAGCATAAAGAAAATAAACCTTCCTTCATTAAGGTTTAACCTTGACTGGACATTGGCCTTATTGGTGCACCTACAACAGACTCTTCCCTACACTCTGGGGGTGAGAACCAGCCGAGGGGGAGGTAACTCGCTGCAGGACCCAACAATTGTGAACACCGCTTAACCTCTTCAAACAAGAGGGTACGGGCATATAGCACGGTGTGCCTTGACCTGCAAGTGAGCCGAAGGCAGGAAAAGGTGTGTGTGTGTGTGGCACACGCGCACCCTTCTCCTCCAGTCCCTGGCTCACTCACAGGAGGAAAAGGTACACGATGCCACTGTGCCCGTACCCTCTGGTTTGCAGAGGTTAAGCACACTTGTAAATTACGGGTTTTGCAGCAAGGTTCTCCCCTCAAAGTGATTCTCGTCCCCCAGAATGTAAGGGACAAGTCTCTATGCCCCAAGTAACTACAAAGGTCCACACCAGCAGCAACTCCAACGTAGAGTTTATTTTTCCTTATGCACGAATAACAAAGTTTAGAAGACAGAAAGGTATTAGCAAGGATAGATCAGATTCAGACACTCCTGGCTTCTTCGCCACTCGATCCCGAGTGGGTATAGCCAGTGGCGTAGCATGGGTTGTCAGCGCCCGGGGCAGGGCAAGAGATTCGCGCCCCCCTAACCCGGGGATTTTTAGCACTCTAAAAGAGTCCCTTCTGCTAGTACAGTAGTTCTGACCAACCTGATTCCTACACCGACCTACCTGACCACTATACTAACCTACCTGATTCCTATACTGACCTGCCTGATTCCTACACTGACCACTAAACTGACCTATCTGATTGCTATACTGACCACTACACTGACCCACCTGATTCCTACACTGTCCACTACACACATTATTATTGCTAGCTGATTGGTTGCTAGATGATATTGCACATAATTACCGATTACCCATTGTTTGCTAGAGGTTACTGCACATTACTACAAGCGGATTGGTTGCTAGAGGTTACTGCAAGTTATTATTGCTCACTGATTGCTTGCTAGAGATTACAGCAGATCATTACTGTTCACTGATTGGTTGCTGAAAGTTACTGCACATCATTAACACTCACTGGTTGCTAGAGGTTACTGCATATTAATGCTCCCTAATTGGTTGCTAGACATTGCAGCACATCATTACGGCTCACTGATTGGTTGCTAGAGGTTACAGCACATCATTACAACCCACTGATTTGTTGCTTAAGTGCAGGCACATCATCTCACTGCCTGCACACCACAGACTGCAGAAGTGACGGGACCCACCAATAGACAGAAAAGAAGAACTAGAACTAATTATTAGCGTTGAGGGTTGAGGGGTGCGCTGTGTATGGAGTGCAAGGCTGAGAGATGCGCTTTGTATGGAATGCAGGATTCGGAGGTGCGCTGTGTACAGAGTGCAGGGTTGAGGGGGGCACGCTGTGTGCAGGGTTGAGGGGGGTGCGCTGTGTGTGGCGTGCAGGGTTAAGGGGGTGCACTGTGTTTGGCGTGCAGGGTTAAGGGGGTGCGCTGTGTGTGGCGTGCAGGGTTGAGGGGGTGCGCTGTGTGTGGCTTGCAGGGTTGAGGGGATGCGCTGTGTGTGGCTTGCAGGGATGAGGGGGTGCGTTGTGTGTAGCTTGCAGGGTTGAGGGGGATGCGCCGTGTGTGGCTTTCAGGGTTGAGGGGGGTGTGCAGCGTGCAGGGTTAAGGGGGGTGCGCTGTGTACATCCCCCCCCCCCCAAATACAAAGCTCTCTTTCCCACAGATTCCGGTTCAGAGCTCAGCCCCAGCCCCCCCTCCGGCTGCCATCATCCCGTACAGAGCTTTCCTCTGTAGAGGAGTACTCACTCCTTACTTGGTAAGGAGGGGCTTCTGTCTGTGTGGATGCCTCATCCTCTTCCTCCTGGCCCCAGTTTCCTCCAGTCCTGGGGTGCAGGGTCAGAGTGCCGGGGCCACGTAGCAGCACACTGATAGGCACAGGCTGGACTCAGGAGAAGCGGCGGTGGTCGGAAGTCTGGGCTGTGGGGCGGGCTAAGTGGACGGACAGCATGTTGCACGTGGACCTCGTGTGTGGGGAGTGGCGTGTAATGGAGAGGATGCCTCGTGAGTCGCCTGCCCTTCTCTTTCCCCCCAGTCTCCGCACAGTCACAATCCCTTGGTCATGGATGGTCTTCAGTGTTCATTTACTCACTGCTGGAGCCTAAGCCGGGACTGCACCGCAACTTCTTCCTCATAGTGAAGCAGAAGAGCTCACAGTCTCCTAGACTGCACAGCACAGGAGAAGAGCTGCAGGTAACCTGCCTCCTGCCGCTGCGCCCCTCTAAATTTTGCGCCCGGGGCGACCGCTCCCCCTTGCCCCCCCCACGCTACGCCACTGGGTATAGCTCACCCGGATAGTCACCCAAGGGCACTAGCAGCCGGCATGTAGCTCAAACAGTCAATCAGATTCCCTTTAATGGATGCGATCGGGAGATCCCCTGCCACAGAATCTATAGTGTCCCGAACCTCCTAATGGTCACGTTGTTTAGATTCCTTTTCGGATGGATGACATCCCTCCAGAGAGTTACTGGGCCCCTTCCTTCACTGTGATCTCTCCCAGTACTTCGGAACGGTCCTCCCCCAGTCTCCTCTTCCAGATGCTGGTCCCCTAGCCAGGCGGCACCCTGAGATTCTTCCTCCCTGAAGTGGGCTCCAGCTAAAGGTGCTGGGCCCAGGGTTGCGGTTGCAGTTGCAGTCCCAGGACTAAAGGTGCCTGGGACTGAGGCTCACATGGCCCCATTGTCTGGAGGGCCATGCATTTGAACTTGGATCGTAGGTTCTCCCTCCGGGCATGGGCCCCGGGAATTGCTCGCTCTCTAATGGTGTCTGCCTCTTTTGTACCCTCTCCCAGCGGGCAGACCACGCCCACTGCACGGCTGCCGAGAGAGGACACCCAATCTCCACTCCATCACCCGTGGTTCAACCCCGAGTACAAGTGACAGCGCCACCCCTACTTCTAAGGGGAACTGCACGCCAGGTGAAAACGGCAGTAAGGCAGAGTCCAATTAGAATTGGAAGATCCGAGCCAACTACCACTCGAATCACCCCCTCTATTTGGACCCCCGCTACATACATACATACATACATACATACATACATACACAAATGTATGTATGTATGTGTGTGTGTGTATGTATCGCAACTTGGATACATGGTGATTGATGATGTATCTAGGAACAAACAGGAAGGCAATTGGATCCATCCAATTGGAGGGCATCCGCAAACGCCGCACTTTTTAGAGACCGCGTATCATCTAAGTGAAAGCCTGTGATATTGGGATTGTCATGTCTGTTCATTGGAGGGGAGCAGGCTGAGTTCTCGGCACAGCTGAAGAACTAACCATGTTGTGCTCTCATGCCTAGTGTGGCAGGTTTTAATAGGAAAGCAGGGGGGGGGGAAGGCCAGGAACATCAGGTATTTCACACAAAGGAAGCAATACAAAGATAAGAGGATACGTTTTCATACAAGTACATAGTACAGCAGACACATATCAGGAATATGAAATGCTGTGTTTACATATTCTTTAAATGGGGAAGGAGACGCTTCCTTCGTGTCCATTGAGGGACACAGGTTTCAGAGACTTTTTTTTTTTTTTTTTTTTTTTTTGCTGGGTCTTAGGAGAATAAATGTATTTTCGCTGCTTGCAAGACTAGCCATTTTTTATTTTTCTCCAGATTAAATTAAGTGGGACTTTAGTCCAAAAACATGGGTGAACAGGCAGAATTTTTAATGCAGGAGAGATACGTTTTGTCTCTTCTCCATTAAGGTTACTTACCTTCCTGTCCACTCCCGTAGGTCAGGAGGTCTATGGGTTAGGCTGAGGCTGTTATCGCTTACTAAATCTCTGGCAGAAATGTTTTATTTTTTCTCCTTGTTCGGATGCCCCCACTTTCCATTGTTGAGGGACATCTGTTAAGCTAGCCATAAATGGGTAATTTTATTTTTTCCTTCTGCACACTGGCTGAAAAACTGATTTCTCCATCCACACAGACAAGTTAGATGGAGGAATCTGCCCATGCTGGGTCCTGCTGTCAAAATACTCTGATTATTGGCTGCAACCGCTGATCGACAAAAGTTTTTTTAGCATTGGCCCTTTTGACAGAAGGGAGCAAAGACAGCTACGCGCTGATCAGAATTTGGCCAGACCCTGCTGAACTGGCCAAATTTCAATTAGTGGCTACTTTAGCCGTTGCAGGTATCTGAATAAACTGCATCTCAGATGCCTGGGTACAGAAGGTGGTTTCCAAGAGGCTACAAGAGTTCTGCTTTCACCCATCTCCCTGCTTCATGTCTTCCATTTTTTTTGTGTAATTGCACAAGTTAAAAAGCTTGTATGCAGTCATTGCAGATCTTTTGGAACGGGGTCATTGCCCCTAATTACTGTAGTGGAAATGTCTAGGATATTTTTCCCTAACCATTTGACGAATCTCAGGGTGCTAAATGTCTGTCTACATTCAAAGCCAAAAATTCTGCATGGAATCCACCAGGTCTCTCATGGCCCTCTCCATTTGGGAGATTCTCTGACCTTGGTAGACATCAAGGATGCATACATGTTCCTTTTTTTTTTTTTTTTTTTTTTTCCAGCACATTAGCAATAACTGCGCTGTCGGCCCCCAACACATTTAATTAGTGGCCCTACTATTTAACCTCTCTTCCACACTCCACATGTTCACCAATGTTACAACCTCTGTGTTTGCTCAGTTATTTTCCCAGGACATCCCCAATTATCTAGATGACCTCCTGTGGAGGGAGTAGTCGACACAAATCCTGAACCCCAATGTGATGCATACAGTTCAAACTCCCATTGTTGAATGTCCAGAAGTCTGCGTTTAGAGCCAACTGATCACTTATGTATGTGTTTCTTATCCTAGACACAACTCAAGCAAATTTTCTTTCCCAGGAGAAACCTTAAACTATCTGCTCCAGGACTCTGATAGCCTTTTCATATGGGCCGCAACCATTTTTCTCAGCAGAGGATCTGCCTGCTGAGCTGCTTATGCAGAGTTGGATATAAACCGTCCAGCTGCCCTCCGATTCGATTTGGCCAAATGGAGGGGAACGAATCCCCTTCCGTTTGTTTTTGCCAGGTTGGATCAGATTGGAGGTAGGCGGGTGTAAACTAACACAAGTCTGTTTACATCTGACGCTCCATAGAGGAGAATGGAGGGTCTGATCTGAAGGTGGCCTCACTCTTCTGTCCAAGAATCGATTGACTCTCTTGACTTTTGCATAAGGTCTGCTTATTGATTGATTGTGGCCCCTTCCTGAACATTGCATTAAAGAACCTATGGGGGGAAAAAAAATAACTCTCCTCTTCCCAACTTTAATAGTGCAGGGGCTGACATCCTCCTGATATTATCTTCTCATGATATTCGGGCTACCTAACATCCTCTGAGATCTGGCCAGAAGGAGGCTAACATCACCCTTGCCTAGGCAATGTAGGATAAAGCCAGAGGAAAGGTAAGTATATTATTTGACTTTCTACCCCCACAGGTGTGTGATATGTGTGTGTGTGTTTTTTATTTTATTTTTATTTTTTTCCCACTTTTATACAGTATTATAGGGAGAAGGAGAGGGAACCTTGTCAATCAAGTGGAACAAAAGTTTGTTGACACAGGTCCTAAGACTGTGCTGCTGTTACTACTATTGGGGCATACCTGACACTAATGGCATATTATCAAAGCTTTAAATCCAATCCCAAAGTCTCATATAATCTTTAACGTGGTACTATAATTTTTTTTTGTCTTTTTAAAACCTGTAGCTTTCATTGTTTAAGAAAATCCTGATCGACTATGACTCTACTCTGTCCCTCTTTCTCATTTTCTTTCCAGTGTTGGCCTGTGCTTTCAGTTTAGTCTATAAGTGGCCATGCTGATGTTCCTTGCGTGGGTATAGAGCATCATAATGATTGCTCAGGGTGGGCTTCCCCCATAATGGCCTGCGGCCATTGCTGGAGCACATGCATGTAGATGGGATGTTGCTGCAAAGAAGCTAGACGATATCCGCAGCAAGTGTGAAAACTTTTTTTTTTTTTTTGTATAAGGAAAAAAAAAAATAGCAATTGTTTGCTAGACATCGCGTTAGCAAACTCATGCATACTAGAACTTGTTTCCCCTGCTGTTTCAAGACTAAGTTTTTGCTAAGGAAAATGAGATGTGTAATGTGTAGCCCTCTGGTGGCCCTAGCATCTTACCAGGTAGTTAGCTACTGGCTAAGGCATCATTGCTTCTAAAAACTACAGATGAAAGAAACCCTTGCACTGTGCTTTAATAAAAATGCTTTAATGTCTTTTTATATCTGCAGGGGTGACCCACGAAGGCCTTTTCAGGGTTAACGGAAACGTTAAAGTAGTTGAACAGTTGCGGCTGAAATATGAAAGTGGTGAGCCGTTGACTTTATTAGAAGATGGAGATGTCTATTCTGCTGCCAGCCTGCTGAAACTGTTCCTACGTGAAATGCCAGATGGAGTAATCAGTGCAGCTTTACTTCCCAAGTTTATTCAGATATACCAAGGTGAGCACAGCAAGTTCAGCACACACTACAGCAAATCGTCAACCGTATGGTGACATTCAGACCTTTGCGGTGCATTAATGCATGTTATAATGCACTTTACCAAACATTGTAGTAAGGCAGTTTATTCATTTTAAATGAGCAACCAATGGACCTTTACACACTCGCCCCCCTTCTTCTTTTTTTTATTTTTTTTCCTTATTGCGCCACAACACACAGATTTTTGCATTGTGGTGCACTAAAATACAGTTGTGGTGTTTTTTTTTTGTTTTTTTTTGTGCTTTATTAAAATGATGTGGTTCATGCGTTATGGTAAAGTGCATTTTATTGCAATGCATAGATGTGAATCTAAACCTACTTAGTTTGTGCTGTTGCACTGGGATGCTGCATGGTTTACACAGTGTCCTTATTAACAATCTTGCTATTTGTTAGAGGTGGTAGATGGCAACTGGATCAGCTGACTGACCTCCTTTTTGAATATTGGCTCTTAAGGGATATGCTATTTTTCAAATGTTAGTGTGTGTGAATTGGCTAAAAGAGAATGTAGTTTTAAAACTTTTTAGATAATCATGGAAAATATTTATAATCTTACTTTACTGAATAATATGCAATTCTCTTTAGTTAGAATAACAAAAATATTGACGAGCAGGTTGTTTGCAATAACGTAAATGTTCTATAATATTAAAAAATTTCCTGCTACATTGATTTCTATGAATTCTTATGGATCAGCTAAGGATTCATCTTTAAATATACAGTATACACTTTCTAGGTTGCGTGTTTTTTTTTGTTTTTTTGTTTTTTTTATTCTTCCTAATTTTGCTTTTATATTGTATGTCGTTTAGCAAAGAATAAGAAGTGCACACTAACATGCAGAGTATGGAAAGCTAGAGCGAGTGGCAATTAAGTAAACCCCCTGCTTTGCGATACATGAGCACAGCACAGGTTAAGCAAGCCCTATTAACCTCATTTGCCTTCTTTTGCATAGGAAACACACAGGATGATGCATATATTTAGACTGTTCTGTATGCAGAGTTTGTAAAAAAAAATGTTGGTGTGTTTTTATTGTCATATTACACTCTCAGCACCATTTGCAGTTTGCCAACATGGGAGAGAAAGTTATTTGATAAACTTGTGCATTTGTTACTAGCAGGTTCTGTCTTGCCAGATTCTACCAATTCATTTTCAAAACTGCATTAGTTAAGAATTTTACGTTGGATTCATTACAGTTTCATTACAGTTTTATTTTAAGGCCCCTTTCACACGGACGTTCCGTATGTCCGTTTTTTTCATCCATCCGTTTTCGGATGAAAAACGGACATACATGTATCCCTATGGGATAGTGGATGTCAGCGGATGAACATCCGCTGACATCCGATGACATCAGTCTCCGCTATGGTCCGTTTAGCATGACGGAGGAAAATCCTACTGTTCCATCCGTCTGCAGATCGGATGAAAACGGACAGACGGTCCATTTTCATCCGATTCCCATAGGAGAAAGCGGCGATCCGACCGGTCCGTTTCTGCACAAAGTGCAGAGACGGACAAGTCATCCGCCGGCTCAGCGGGGATCAACGGAGCGATCTCCGCTGAGCAAGCGGATATTCACGGGGCGGATCATGACGGGATCCGCCCGTGTGAAAGAGCCCTTACAGTAACATTTTGTTGTCAGCCTTGTCACTTGCCTTGGTTTAGAAAACCACTTCCTTGCTTTTCCATGTGTTGATATCACTAACAAATGTGAGAGAGCCAACAGCAATTGGTCTAGATCAGGGGTCTCCAAACTTTTCAAGCAAAGAGCCATTTTACTGTCCTGCCGGATTCCGACCTGTGGGGGTAGAAAATGCTTGGAGGCCAAACATCAGTGAGAATTAACACGGCCACAGTGTTGGCGATCAGTAGGAGGAGGAATAGTGCTCTATCATTGGTATTAGTGGAAGTAATGGTGCCCCATTGTTGGTGTCATTGGGAGGAATAGTGCCCCAAGGGCTGGATGAAGGCTAGCAAAGGGCCACATCTGGCCCTTGGGCCGCAGTTTGGAGCCCCCTGGTCTAGATCAGGGAGCAATGGTCTCCAAACAGCAGCTCTTTTCTTGCATTTATCCAGTCCTTGAAGCACTATTCCTCCTATAGACTCCAACAGTGGGACGTAATTTCTCCCATTGACACCAACGATGGGGCATAGTTCTTCCACTGTAGAGGAAAACGAACAGCAGAGAGCTGAGCTCAGTATCAAATAAACACTTTATTAAAATAAGCAGCACACTTGTACATTGAAGTTAGCATGGATAGGGAACACCTGAGACCAAGCAGCTGTAATCGGTGTGAGGCTGTAGGCATCACTGAGCAAACAGAAACCAAGGATGGCAGGGAGACAGCCAGCTCAGAATGGATATTAGCGGTGACGTTCTAGGCTACACTAGAGGGTGACAGTAGTCAAAATGCCTGGTGGGTGTGGATGCATTAAGGTGAAATAGGATGCATTAAGGTGAAAAAACACGAGCCTTTACAACCCCTTTTAAAGACTTGACAACATAAGATGCCTGACCTTTTACATTTTATTATTTTAGAAAAAACTCTCCGATTTAGTTTCACTTAGTAACTAGAGCCTGACTTCATGGCTACACTCTACCAACTGCCATTCCCCTGTCCATGGAGTATGTTTGGCAGGGCTTGGTTATGAAATGGGGCCCCAGTAACAGTAAATCTAATACTAATACTAATAAATGGGGCCCCAGTAACACAGTGAAACTAATACTGGCTATACAATTTTCAGCAGGAATTGGCCCAAAATTTCACGTGTGGGTGGCCCTGTCGGCACCAGGCTCAAACTTCGATCTGAAAATCAATTGAGCCAGAAGGAAAATTCACAGGAAAATGGTGAATGCAGTCACTGTTTGGGTATTCTGACAACCGCATTGTTACAGGACCTCTAGAACTCTTACTTTCAGAATCCCGACCAGGACTTCCAGTATCCCTGGCAGTGCCTCAAATGGCACTCAAAAAAAATTGCCTGTACTTGCCATGCAGTTCACAGGATCCCTGCCATTGCTTCCAATTGCATTTGCAGTACAATTGTTAGTATTTCATATGGTTATCCCAGAATCCTTGCCAGCGCTTCCAGTCCTTCCTGAAACAAAGCTGGGCATGCTCCTGACCCACAAAATTATTTTAGCATTGGCCCTGGAAGGGACTGATGCTGTGTCCTCTTGCCGGCTACCCTGCTTTGTTTTAAAAGGGCTATAGTATATTTTGGATTGCTTGTTCCAATATTGACCCGACAACTCCCTTGTCGTGTAGGTATTTAAACAGAAAAAAGCTGCTGGCAACAAATAGTCAGATAAACTATGTAACAGTGGTAATTGTGTAAATTGCCATGTTAAAATATGTCAATATGCAGGGTGACTCAATAAAAGTGAACTATAAAATGTGTAGCACTCTGTTTAGGCAGGGTTGCTCCTAAATTTACCTGCCAGGTGTAGTTACATTGTTGGGGATCACTTGAGTTTACCCCAAGTCTGGAATTGCTGCACTTCTCTCTTCTGCCTCTAGGTGGCCGGGTACCTGGTGACATTGAATAAGACAAGGGCAAAGCAAGGACAGATTAGGAGTATACGGGGTACCTCAGCCAATAGGCAGGGGTTTTGTTGAATCCCTTGGCCTGCTGGGAGAACCTATATATTTTGTTGGAGTCAGGTGATCGTTATTCTGTGCCACCTGGATGGCTGTCTGGGTGGACGTGTGTTGTATTGTCCGGGCTGCTAGGCCGGCGTTTGGGCCTATCCTAGGCACATCTGGCTGCTAGGCTGTCTGAGGGGTCTATCGAGAAGCAACATGGGGTTGTGATTGCGGCTTGCAGTCCAACCAGTAGTGACGGTTCTGCCCGCCGGAGAACCTGTTGTGGTTGGATGTAGAGGGGAAGCTGTCCGCCAGTAAGGGACCAACCACCTTATTACAGTGAGTAGCTGAAGCAAGTACCAGAGCAGTATTCTCGCCAACCGGGGGCGGTGAAGAATCAGGGAAACTTCAGCAGGTGTCAAGCTAGGGACCCAGCAGAGAAGCGGGGTCGACACTTGAGGAAGATGCTTAAGTGAAGATCGGAAGAGCTCAAGGGATTCGGTGGCAGTGAATCAGCAAGTCTAGTGAGAGAGACTGGGAGCTCAGTGGGTTTAGAACCTGCAAGAAGTGACTGTAGAGAAAGTAAAGGAGTTCGTTACAATCTGTGTTAGGAACTGTTCTAAAACGTTTGCCATATCAGACCGCATTCCTACACATATAGATGTGGTGTCTTGCTGGATGCCTTTCCCTGCATGGCTGTCTACCTGGTAGATGTCTCGGAGTCTTCTAATTAACATTGCAACTACCTAAGGGTGTCCTGGCCCTAACCCTCTCCCCAAAGTTCTGTTCAAGAGAAATAAAATCTCTTTGCATTCAACAAGTGTCTGGCGCCCATGAATCTACTTTACACTATGCCTTACAACCCACTCTATATGAAAGGATGTCAGCAGCTCTTGGATGTGGAGGTTCTCCGTAGACTAAAGGAGGCCTGGGACTTTGCTACATATGGAAAAAGAAAATGCATGTGCATGTGTAAAGTGAAAAAAAGTCCAGATTAGGTCTTACTAACACCACAGTGACGATTTGCAGAAAGGGGGTGTTCAATCCACTTTGACAATCACCATGTGAGGAAAAGGGAAGTGGAGTGTACACTGCTCCAAGGCTGTCTGTAAATTAAAGATCTCTCGATACTACTGTGGCAACAAGACTGGGTGCCTGTCGAGGTCTGCAACCTGGAAAATCCATGCAACAAAGAGGAAGAAGCGGCACATTCAGAGATGAAGAAAAATTTGTTGGTTTATTGTAGAGTCAAAGGTTTAAAAACATGACACGTGAGGGATCCACACTGTTCAGCAGACATGTTTCACACATCATTGCTTGATTAAGCACTTTGTGTGAAACATGTCTGCTGAACAGTGTGGATCCCTCACGTGTCATGTTTCTAAACCTTTGACTCTACAATAAACCAACAAATTTTTCTTCATCTCTGGATGTGCCACTTTTTCTCTTTGTTGTGTAGCAGCCTCACCCCGTCCTCTTTAGCTAGGGGTATGTCACGCGACAGAGTGAGGTGCGCTACGGCCCATGTCCTCCCCATGGCTGTGGGTGAGGTGAAGGCCAGTACCAATCTTTTCCTCGGGCCAAATGTGTGCTGGTTATGAGGGTCAGTCCTTCCGTGCCAGAATCTCCCTTTGCTCCCATTAACAGAGTCCATACACCCATCAAAGTCCAAACTCAGGTTTATTGCGTATCTCCACATAGTCAAATGCAACGGCATGATACGATGGGGGAACAGGTCGAGGCACTGTACAGGTTCCTAGTCCCTACACTCCCTGTGCTATGACCAGGGGTTGCAGGAGTCTTGGTTAGAGCTCCTCCGCTGCGCTGTAGCCCCTATCAGGGGAAGATGTCCTCCAAGGGAGTTACCGAAGGCCCATCCGTCACCGGGTTGACACTGCACCGGGTCTTCGGACGGGTGACCTCCCCAGCCTCCTCACCTCAGATGCGGGTCCCCTTGCAAGGGGCGCCCTGGAGCAACTTCACCCTTGCGGGACCCAGTCGGAGTCACCGGGTCCCAGGCCTCCTCAATAGTACCTCATCCCAGGCTGAAGGTGCCTGGGATGGACTCCATCTTCATTCCGGCCAGGCCTAGGGCACCTAGGCCGGAACCTTGAACCGCCCGCACCCAGGCCTAAGGTGCCTGGGTGCGTGAAGAGATGATCCCCCAAGAAAAAGAAGAACCTCGTGGCGAGGGCGTCTCCCCCTTTTATCCCCTCCCATCGACACCACGGCGGGTTCCCCGCCCCAGCCGTACCATCTCCGCAAAGGGACAAAAAAAAGGGTAGCACTGTGGTAGTGATTCTACCCTGAGCCAGTAGGTACACTGACACCCACTGGTCAAGGAGAATATCGCACCATCCAATCCTCCACGAATAACAAAAAGGGGTCTGAACCCTAACATAATTACACACTTGGGTCACACTACCCCCAGGTGTATCCCACTGAATTGAGGACCCCGCTACACACTCCCCCCTGTGATTTGACGCTGGTCCCCAGCGTCAGGTGCACACCCATGTCTCCCGTTAACGTGGTGACATGGAGTGAACCCCAGAGGCTGTCCTCAAACTTTGAATACTGTACATGCCAAGACCTGTTCAACGGAAAAGGGAAATATAAAACGATAAACTCTCCTATAAAACTTCTGATTTTTACACATTTACAATCCCTCCCATTCCTAATCAAAAACCACCCCACTCTCAGCAGTCTTGATCGATGAATCTCCTGCAGAAGGGAAACAAAAGAAACAACATCCTAACAATCTGTGTCATTTGGCATGAATGAGTCTGTCAGCCGAGAAACCCATTCACTCCAATAAGTAAAGTGATGTATGTGTAACATCTTCAAACAATCGTTGCACAACACTGCCACCTGGTGACAGCGCCGCGGTCACAACACTTGCCGAAGTCTTCATTCTTCCTGCTTTCCTACTCTAACTCTATCCCCAAATGTCTCTGCCTTTTGGCACATGAAGAAAAGGGAGAACAAAAAAACAACAGCTCCCAAGTCTCCAGTGAGTGAAAGAAAAACCCAAATCAAAACAAAAGTAGGGCACAGTTCTAGGCGTCTGGGAATGTCTCTTCCAGAAAGTTTCAACAGCAACAAAATAGGAGTTCACTTCTCCTACAAGTAAAATCTTGGATCCGGCAGAAACAAGGGCTTCAGGTGTTTGTCAAATACTTCCACCGAATATTCGACGTCTTCTCCTTCTTTCCTGCAGATGAGCACCTTATCAGCATGGATATGGCGTCCCAGTCTCCAATCAGCTTTACAGTCTTTAAACTTTTTAGACACCGGCGGCGAACATGACAGGTATCGCCGGGCATGGGGCACTTTGAGTTTTTCCCACACAAACTCGTCATACCACCGTGGTCGCAAGACCTCGACTTCATACAATAAGTCCCGAGGCAAGTAGGGGTACTCCCACCCATATTCACGGGCGACTCTCTGGGAGAAAAGTCTCTGCAATCGAGCTAGAGGCGGCATCACATCTCGCTCACCTTCTCCTGGCTGTACGATGGCCTCCGGGTGCCGAGGTACCTTCACCATCTCAGGCGGCTTTGCTCTTGGTGCCCGAAATGAAGCACGCTGCATCCCCACTATCAGAGCGGGTGATGTGGTTGAATGTGGAAGGTTATTTGGAGGACTAGGCTTCCTCAATAACTCCGGGGCTTGCACCCGAAGCGTACTGTCATCTATGGACATGGGAGAGTCCTGTGGCTTACTCTGCACGGGTAGCGGGCGTCTGTCCCAGCCCTTCCGGTGAAACAGCTCGTCTATTTCTCCGTCATCCCCACAGTCCGGCAGCGACTCTAGATCGGAGGTGTCATACATCTCGGCGGGAAGGTAGTCCCTAGTGGACGGAGAACTACCCTCCCCTGCGGGCTCCACCAGATGTGAACTCCCGACGCCTCCAACCACACACACAGTCCCAGCCCCTGGCTCACCTGGACCTTTTTCAGCACTGGGATGTTCAGGATTCTTCCGACCGGATCCATCCAGGTCCGGCAAGCAGTGGGGCGAAACTCGACCACGACCACAGGAGGCCTGCACCAGGCCTATCTTCCTCTTCGGAGGTGGCAGCAGGGAGTCTGTGGTGACCGAAGCAGTGTCCTCGGATTTTTCTCTCTGTCTCCGGTTGGGCAGTCACTTCGCCCTGGTCAGCGCGTACGGGAACCTCCGCAGAGGCTTTGATCTCTCCCTCCGGAGTGGCGGTTCCTGTGATGCAGTTGAGGCGTATGGCCCGGGGCCTTTCCGTGTGTGGTTCAACCTCAAAAAGGAACTCCTTGCATGCTTCGCATCGCCCGAATGGCTTTAGTTGGACCACCAGTCCCGAGCATCCGGGACAGATCACACCGAGGGCCTCCGTGTCTCTGCATGAATACAGAGCCAACTGTCCTCGGGGCCTAAGTCTTATTCCCGTGTCTGTCAGGGGAGCAGCAAATGCAGTCATCTTGAAAGGATAAGGTACCGACATCCACTGGGAGCCTGAGTTCACTCCGACCACTTGCTGCTCCATCACGTGCTGACCACGCGCCGGAGTCTCCACATGTATCTCCACACGTGGCCAGACTCCTCCCACGACCTGCACACTTTCGCGGGCCTCCGCCCACGAATTGTACAGTCACGGGGTGCCTCGTGGCGCAGTGCAGCAAAAGTCCCCACATGTAGTTCGTCACACGGCTGGACTCCTCCCTCTTCCCGCTCTTTCTGCATGGGCCTCTCCCGGTTTTTCAGAGAAATTTCCACGACTTCGAGCACAGGGACGCACTTTGGCCAATCACATGGCCGACCTGCTCGGACCTCCTCCAGGCAGCAAAGTTCAAACACAGCCGTTCCAAACCTCAGGGTCAACACACATTCAAATCCCGGACGAGCCCCCACGTGTAGCGGCCTCACCCCGTCCTCTTTAGCTAGGGGTATGTCACGCGACAGAGTGAAGTGCGCTACGGCCCATGTCCTCCCCATGGCTGTGGGTGAGGTGAAGGCCAGTACCAATCTTTTCCTCGGGCCAAATGTGTGCTGGTTATGAGGGTCAGTCCTTCCGTGCCAGAATCTCCCTTTGCTCCCATTAACAGAGTCCATACACCCATCAAAGTCCAAACTCAGGTTTATTGCGTATCTCCACATACAGTCAAATGCAACGGCATGATACGATGGGGGAACAGGTCGAGGCACTGTACAGGTTCCTAGTCCCTACACTCCCTGTGCTATGACCAGGGGTTGCAGGAGTTTTGGTTAGAGCTCCTCCGCTGCGCTGTAGCCCCTATCAGGGGAAGATGTCCTCCAAGTGAGTTACCGAAGGCCCATCCGTCACCGGGTTGACACTGCACCGGGTCTTCGGACAGGTGACCTCCCCAGCCTCCTCACCTCAGATGCGGGTCCCCTCGCAAGGGGCGCCCTGGAGCAACTTCACCCTCGCGGGACCCAGTCGGAGTCACCGGGTCCCAGGCCTCCTCAATAGTACCTCATCCCAGGCTGAAGGTGCCTGGGATGGACTCCATCTTCATTCCGGCCAGGCCTTGGGCGCCTAGGCCGGAACCTTGAACCGCCCGCACCCAGGCCTAAGGTGCCTGGGTGCGTGAAGAGATGATCCCCCCCAAGAAAAAGAAGAACCTCGTGGCGAGGGCATCTCCCCCTTTTATCCCCTCCCATCGACACCACGGCGGGTTCCCCGCTCCAGCCGTACCATCTCCGCAAAGGGACAAAAAAAAAGGGTAGCACTGTGGTAGTGATTCTACCCTGAGCCAGTAGGTACACTGACACCCACTGTTCAAGGAGAATATCGCACCATCCAATCCTCCACGAATAACAAAAAGGGTCTGAACCCTAACATAATTACACACTTGGGTCACACTACCCCCAGGTGTATCCCACTGAATTGAGGACCCCGCTACAGTTGCATGAATCACCATGTGAGCCTTCACCAACCACAAGCAATGGACTCTTACCAGAACATGAGGACTCCACTACAGAGTCAAATCAGCATATGTATGCCAATTGCATCAAGCAGAAATCCAGGGTTCTTATTGTTTGGCTGGAGTTCAGCAGTATATGTCACAAATTCAACCAATGGTAACCTCAATGGCAATCATAAATGCATGAAATTCCACATAAAATTAAAATGGAAAAATCCACATAGACAGTTTTACACTAAAAGGTGTTATTGCACTTCAAATTATTACTACTACTCACATGGATGAAAACAATACACGCTTTGTATGCATAACATTCCCAAGATGCACGATGGGAGTTACAAACATTACTTCACAAAAATGACCAGTCCAAGTAGGCATGGCGTGCATTGGCTTATTTCAACGCGTTTAATCAAATGTGACATAATTGGGGGCTTAATTCCAAGGGCTGCAACCTGAAGACAGAGAAACCCATCTGCATCCATCAGCAGCTCTGGTGAAAGCTAGCTGATTCTTTAGATTTGGGTGGAAAACCAAAGTGAAAAGAAAAAAATTGCCCGTGGCACACAATAACAGTCCTGTAACGTAACGTGGATAACCACCAGGGGGCATACAGAACTAATATCTGCCCAAAAAGTTACAAAAGACGTAACGGATGCATTGAGGAAATATGTAAACACAAAATGAAACGAATCAAATTCTGAAATAAAGACGATTAGTTGAAACCATTATGGCAATGAATTAAAATGAATAACTAAGCACAGTAATAGAACATATGAAAAAAAAATCACATCCCGGAGTTTGTGCTAATTGCTAAACACTAAGTAGTTGACCTAACTATTGGCCGTGCTGCCGTCTTCCATCATGGCTTGAGGAACTAGACTCCAAGAAAGTCTAGGGCTTGGCCCCTTTCTCTATTTTCTTAGGCTTTAGAAAGCCTGGCTCGCAGTCTCTGCTCTAATTCATCCCAAAGGTGTTTTATCGAGTTGAGGTCAGGACTCTATGCAGGCCAGTCAAGTTCTTCCACCCCAAACTAGCTTATCCATGTTTTTAATGCACCTTGCTTTGTTCACTGGTACGCAGTTATGTTGGACGAGGATGGGGCCATCCTCAAAGTTGGGAGCATGAAATTGTCTGAAATGTCTTGGTATGCTGACCCCTGAAGAGTTCCCTTCACTGGAATTAAGTGGCCAGGCCCAACCCCTGAAAAACAACCCCACACCATAATCTCCCCTCCACCAAATGATTTTGACCAGTGAACCAAGCAAGGTCCATAAAGACATGGATGAACAAGTTTGGGGTGGAGAAACTTGACTGGCCTGCACAGAGTCCGGACCTCAACCTGATAGAACACTTTTTTTGGGATGAATTAGAGCAGAGACTGCGAGCCAGGCCTTCTTATCTACATCAGTGTCTAACCTCACAAATGTGCTTCTGTAAGAATGGTCAAACATTCCCATAGACACACTCCTAATCCTTGTGGACAGCCTTCCCAGAAGAGTTAACGCTGTTATAGCTGCAAAGGGTCGGCCAACTCGATATCTAACCTTACAGACTAAGATTGGGATGCCATTAAAGTTCATGTGTGTGTGTGTAAAGGCAGGTGTCCCAATACTTTTGGTAATATAGTGTATGTAGCTGTTGTAGGCTCTAGGTTTTCTTTACTGAAATCTTATTTTATTTTTTGCCTTGCTATCAGTTGTAGAGCTTTTGTTTTTTTAAGTTTTGTAGTCTTTTGAACCAGATAGAATAGTTTAAGGAACAGAGAAGATGACTGCATAACATGCTGATCAAGGGACAAAGCTACCCAATGCATTTTCCTCCTAAAGAAAAGATCTGAAGACTTTTTGAGCTCCCTATTCGAATTACTATGGAATATAGTTTTAAACGCAAAGTTCACTTTCATAAACAGTAATCTAAAAGAAATTCTGTCATCTGGCTTGGCCCCGTAGTTCAAAAAATTATAGTTGTAGCATAGAGATATTATGGAACGCGTATGAAGTGGATGAGGATAGTAAGAATTTTTTTGTGATTTACACATAAGGTGCTGAAATATCTCTTGTCGATCTGGTGAAAACAAATATCATATTAAGGCCTCATGCCCACGGACGTGTTTACAGTCGCGTTTTTGAGCATTTTTTTACAGCTTAAAAACGCCTGTCCATGTTGTTGTATACATTTTTTTGACCCTTAATTTTTTTTTTTTGAAAAAAAAAAAAAGTCTGAGCTCAAAAACGCAATTGCGGCGTTTTTGCACGTTGAGCGTTTTTTTTTTTAATGCCGACGCAGAGGAATGCACTGGTCCTGTGTTTTTTTTTTTTTTTTTTACAGCTTAAAAACGCCTATGCTATTTGCAGCTCAAAAACTCCTAGGTGGGCATGAAGCTATAGACTAACATGGACAGGCGTTTTTAAGCTGTAAAAAACGCTCAAAAGCGCGGCTGTAAAAACGTCCGTGGGCATGAGGCCTAAAAACATAAGGTAATTCTAGCTATTTTTCCCCAAGATCTAATTTAGCATCTTTTAGATGGTAAAAAGTAGGAAGTAGTGTGTTCAAGAAACCTCCAGTAGAGGGCGATGAAATATTGCACTTTTTTTCTATGTGTTTTAAGAGATTATTTACTTACGAGAGATTATGGTTAGGTTGTTTTATTTGTTTTAGGCATTTCACAATTCAATCTAGTTCTATAAGCATGTTTTAACGGTCATGTTGACCATTTCAATTCTTTAATTTGAGACTTTTTTTATAGCTTTTTTTTTTTTTTTTTTTTTTTTCCATTCAGACTCACTGCGTTTTTATTAAAGTTGCAAAATTAGAATATGCAATAAATTGCATGCTTATTGTGGTACTGTACAGGATACGAAAGGGTACATGATTAATTATTACACACTCTGACCTTCTGTGTAAGTTCAATTGCTTTGTTTACCAGCTTTTGAAAACGAGCAGTCTTTTTTATCCTCCACATATAAATGCCACTTCACTGGTTTTTAGTTTATTACACTTTTTTTATTTTTTTTGTGTAAATGTTTTATTTAACAAGTTCAGAGCCTGTATACAGCCATTGCACGATATCAAAACTGCTTATAGTGCAGGTCCAAGACAGAGCAAAGGACTTACTTGAGTGACATGTTTACACAAATGCACTAAAACCTAGTACACACAATGAGATTATTGGCCGAATGATTCATTTTTATTTTTTTTATTTTTTTTTCATGCTAGATTCCATATCGAATGTGCATAGGTTACTAAAGTACAAAAATTCTCGTATGACAGAAAAGTGATGTAATAATGTATTTCCGGATAAAAACTGTATTGATTTAAATGAAAATCGTATGATCTGGTATCGTACGAGAAAAATGTTAGTGTTTGTCCCTTAGGGCCAGGGCCGTCTTTAATTTTGATTGGGCTCTGGGCAAACATTTTCTTGGGGGGGCCCCCCCCCCCCATTCTGAGACATACAAAAAAAAAAAGCAGACTCAAAATCAGTTTACTGCAGCAGAACATGCAGCGATTGCAATTGTTTGCCAGAGGTTACAGCCTATACTTACCGCTCACTGACTGGTTGCTAGAGGTTACAACACATTTCTTCATATATTCGTCATTATATACTTTTTGAGTATATTATCAATTTTGAGCGCCGCACCATTTCACCTCAATTTTACTGCACGAGATTACCAGGGACTGCGGAGATGCCGCACGAGATTACCAGGGACTGTGGAGATGCCGCACGAGATTACCCGTGATTCCGTGAATTGGGGCCCAGATGACAGTTTTGCAGAGTGCACAGAGGACACAGGAGGCTGTATTCACGTGCTAGTCCGCAGAGGGGGCGGGGCCGGGAGCTCCACTGACGCGATGACCGAGCCCCATGTAGCCTGTATGCTCGGAACAGAGCGGCTGTAGTTAGAGCAGTGATCAGAGTGGGCGCGTCAGTGGAGCTTCCGGCCCCGCCCCCGGATCACTGCTCTAACTACAGCCGATCTGTTCCCGACCATACAGGCTACATGGGGCGGGGTCATCACGTCTGTGGAGCTCCCGGCTCCACCCCCTCACTGCTGGCTAGATCGGGAATACAGCCTCCTGTGTCCTCTATGCACTCTGCAAAGCCGTCATCGGGGCCCTAATTCACGGGTAGCGCGGGGCCCCCTACAAAGATTGGGCCCAGGGCAAGTGCCCCATTTGTCCTGTGCTAAAGACGGCTCTGCTTAGGGCGACAGCTCTGTACTAACAAACAGATTATCGTACGATCACATCGAAAGCGGAATATTTTTTTTGTCCTGTTTTCTCATCGTATGTACGAGGATTAAGTCTCTTACTAATGGCCCGTGCACACGGTCAGAAAATCGTACCAAAAATACCACTTTTGAAGCGATTGTACGATAATCTGATCGTTGGTACACAGTTTTCGGGAGCCGATCAGTACAAGTCATGTGAAATTATCAGATGGGACAAGAATTTTTTTATTTTTTGGTACGAGAAGTTTCGTAACTTTTTTGTAAACTTTTTTTTTTTATATATTTTCCATATGAGACTAGCATGCAAAAAAAAATATTTGTCTAATTAATGTATACCAGGCATAAGTCTCTTAACATTGTAGCAGTAACTATGTACATCTCAAGAGTAATATCAAAGGAAACAAGATTATAACATTGTTGCACTTGTCTCCTGTTCCGTAAAGGTACAGTTAAGGTTCAAACATTTTTAAGACCGAAAAGGAAACCGTAATTAGGACACAGAATACGTTTTTTTTTTTTTCTGGAAATAAAAAAATTGAGGGGGTAAGGGCAAGATAGAAGTTGGGTATAAAACCGAAAAAAAGAGAGGGAAATAAGACCTAAACCCAGGTTCACACTGGGCTGCGGGAGTGAAGACGTGCGAGTTCAGCTGAACTCGCACAATTTCACTCTCGCTGGCAGTCCCGATTTCAGCCGCGATTACAAAGACATCTGTGCGGGTTTCTGCACAGATGTTCATGTAAATCACGACCGAAATCGCATAAAGTAGTACAGAAACTACTTTTTGAAATCGGTGCAGCGCCGCAGATGCGGCATCGCACCGATTAGGACGGTGCCATTGCCGGCAATTTGCGGAAATATAGCCGATTTGACATGCCAAATCGCATGTCAAAACGCACCAGTGTAAACCAGGGCTTAAGAGGAGTCAGAGGTTTTCTAGACACATAGAGATAGCTTCTTTCTGAGGGCCTGGTTACATTTGCAATGGCTCTCGAGTGATCTGTAATGCATCGCTTTTCAATAGTTGTTTGACAGGTAGTGAGGCACCATTATTTTGCCTACCTAATGCCTTTTTTAATTCCTAAAAAGCCATACTGGCCAGTTGTGGTGCAGCTCTATTCACTTGAATAGGTTGCAATCAGTGGGGGGGTGAACTGCCCTCCAAACACAACAGAGGGAGGGATTTTGCAGAGAATCATGACCGCTGAATGCTTATACCCCCCCCCCCCCCCCGTACAGATTTCTTCTTAATATTTTTTTTTTTAATTTTGTTTTGTGGACAGGGGGGTGGTTGCAAACTAGAAAAATCTAAATTTGCACATCAGGCAGTCATTGCACCTATATGCTGACAAGAAGAAGCACCTTTTAGTTCCTTAGACAGCAATGCATGCTGTCAGAGATGCCTGAGAGCAGTTTGATCATTCCTCTCACTTTGGGGAGAGCAATTTCTCATAACCTCCTCCCTCCCCAAAAAAGAGGGCTACACGCTCAAACAGAAACTGTAGGTAAATAGTGGTACCAAGAAAGGCCATCTATGAACAGAGGGGATTCCCTTCTTGGGAAATGAATCCGTAATCTTATCAAAGTAATTGGGAGCAGAGGAACTGCTGCAATCGGCATATAACATTAACCATAAGTACTATATATAGATGTACACCAGTATAGGAAGAATACAAGCTTTCTTGTAAGGAGAGATTAATAATAGTACATGCATCCAATGTACAAGCAGGTATTTTCTGAGAGCAGCAGTGTACCTGTATTTAGCGTATCACTTGCCACATCATCTGCCACAAGCTGTGGATTGTCCACTTGCCACGTCACCTGCCACAAGTTGTGAATTGTCCTCTTGCCACGTCACCTGGCCACAAGTTGTGGATTGTCCACCTGGCCATGTCACCTGCCGCATCACCTGCCACATCACCTGGCCACGTCACCTGCCACAAGTTGTGGATTGTCCACTTGCCACGTCGCCTGCCACATCACCTGGCCACGTCACCTGCCACAATTTGTGGATTGTCCACCTACCACGTCACCTGGCCACAATTTGTGGATTGTCCACCTGCCACGTCACCTGGCCACGTCACCTGCCACAAGTTGTGGATTGTCCGCTTGCCACGTCACCTGCCACATCACCTGGCCACGTCACCTGCCACAATTTTTGGATTGTCCACCTGCCACATCACCTGGCCACGTCACCTGCCACAAGTTGGGGATTGTCCACTTGCCACGTCACCTGGCCATGTTACCTGCCACAAGTTGTGGATTGTCCACTTGCCACGTCACCTGCCATATCACCTGGCCACGTCACCTGCCACAATTTGTGGATTGTCCACCTGGCCACGTCACCTGGCCACGTTACCTGCCACAAGTTGTGGATTGTCCACTTGCTACGTCACCTGCCACAAGTTGTGGATTGTCCACTTGCCACGTCACCTGCCACAAGTTGTGGATTGTCTACAGTGCAATGCAAGCAATTATTTTTTTTTAGTTTTTTTTTTTTAATGGTTTTTCATCATTTGCCATCATTTTTGAGATTTCTAATGTAAAAAAATAGGTCACCTTTAAAAACGCTTATAAACGAAAACGCCGGTACCACGTTTAGCGGCTGAAATGTGGAAAACGTTTGCGTCTGAACCCATTTTTTTGCTTCTGGAAAAACGAGGTTAAACGCAACTGCCTAAAAACGGCAATAAACGAGACTGTGTGCATGGACACATAGGATAATATTGAATGTGTTCAGGGGCAGTTGAAAAAAGTGTCCAACTGCCTCTGAACACGCGTTTAATAGCGTCTCGTGTGCATGGGGCCTAAATCTCTAATTTCTTCAGACCGCTGTCTCAATGTCTATGACTAGCAGAAGTATGAGTGAAGCAGGCCATACAGAGTCGAATTTTTAACAAATTTTCTTTTCAAAATCAATGGTGGTGTTGTGTTTTTATTTTATTTTTTTTATTTTTTTTTTGTGATCCGATGATGCCACCATTGATTTTCGAAATTCGGCCGGGAATATTATTTTCTTTTCTTGCACATTTTACGCATTTTTTTATTTTTTTTTTTCTATTACATTTCTCGCACGATACTCCCATCATGGATTAGAAAATCGTTAGTTTTTCAAAAAATTTCCAACATGTCAGATTCTTCAAATTTGATTGCCGCACGAAAATCGGCTGTTGCTGCAGCCCACTAACGGTGCGAAAATCGTACGAAAATTATTTGATATGATTTTCGAAAGTAAATTCTTTCGAAATTCAAACCGTGTATCGCCGGCTTAAGACATACCTGCAGGAGGACACTGCTTAGAGACAAATTTAGTTTTTGGACATTTGGCATATTCTTCAAACCTTTTTGAATAAACAAATGTAAAATGCAAAGTTGAGTTCAAGTCTGCATTTTGAGTTTAAAATTATCTTTTTATGTTTGTGACTAAGACGCATAATTGTAAATGAAAGATGACTTTTGCACCCTCTTCATTGGGATTATTCTAGTCAAGAGTGTGTATTCAAGATACTGGCTGGCACGTTTTTCAGTGTAACAATGGTGTATTTGTTTTCTTCAGAGACGGGAAGTGATGCACAAAGAGAAAATCGACTAAAGGAGCTCATCCATGAATTGCCAGATACTCATTATAGCCTGCTGAAGTACCTCTGCCACTTTCTGACTCAAGTAGTGGAGCGACATGCCGAAAATAAAATGAATATCTACAACCTGGCTACTGTGTTCGGACCAAACTGTTTCCAGTATGTCGTTTTTTTTTTTTTGTTGTTTTTTTTCACAAAGTCTTTGACAACTTTTTCATCTGTTTATCTACTGTATATTTAACTAACATAACAGGCAGATTTGAAAATGCACACTTTTTATGTGCAGTGACACTATATTTTTAAACTAATACTGCTCAAAAAAAGTGCAGTTTTAATTGTCTAATGATTGTTAAAAAAAAAAATTGTTGCCAAACAATCTTCACAAAAAGAAAGCTTTGTTTTGTGTGTGTATGTACGTATATGTGTGTGTGTGTATATGTATATGTGTGTGTGTATATGTGTGTGTGTGTGTGTGTATATGTATATGTGTGTGTGTGTGTGTGTGTGTGTGTGTGTGTGTGTGTGTGTGTATATATGTGTGTGTGTGTATGTATGTGTATATATATATATATATATATATATATATATATATATATATATATATATATATATATAATCTCGTATTTATCGGCGTATAACACGCATCCCAAGTTTAGGAGGGAAATTCAAGGAAAAAAAAACTTACATTTAAATGCAGCATGCAGCCTTGCCCAGTGCCTTTGCAGCCTTGTCAGTCTCGGCATTTTTTAAATTTGGCGCCGATTTCTGTGGAGAGGAGCGAGCGGGGCCGAGTGTACTTCGGCTAGACTCGGCTCCTCTCGCAGTCCCGCCCATCTCCACTGACTGCGCCGCTGACAGAGAAAGCCGAGTGTACTTCGGCTAGACTCGGCTCTGCTCACAGTCAGGGGCAGGACTGCGAGAGGAGCCGAGACTAGCCAAAGTACACTCGGCTTTCTCTATGTCAGCGGCGCAGTCAGAAATGGGCGGGACTGCGAGAGGAGCCGAGTAAAGCCGAGTGTACTTCGGCTCCGCTCGCTCCTCTCGCTCGTTTCAGCACGGGAATCGGCGGAGTATCGGCGTATAACACGCACCCACGATTTTCCCCTGATTTTAAGGGGAAAAAAGTGTGTGTTATACGCCGATAAATACGGTGTGTGTGTGTGTGTATATGTATATGTATATGTATATGTGTATATATGTGTATATATATATATATATATATATATATATATATATATATATATATATATATATATATATATATTATAATTTTTTTTGTTATGTCAAAGTGTTACTAAACCCAGCACCCTGCATTCACTATATCTGGTCTCCCAGAGAACATTTGCAATTATTTTAGTAAATATAAACTGCTAAATAAATTTTCTCATCAGCAGTATATAGCAGTCTTGTGACTTCTATCAGTGTTCAGCCAAGCACTGGATAAATCTTGTAGGAGGAGTTTTCTGACTGCCCTATGAGACTGCGAGACCCTTTACTCTGGACAGTGCTGATCAGCCCTGTGCTGATCACATGCACTCTGCCAAGAAAAAAAAAAAAACTTTCTATCAATACACACCAAACTGAGCATGTGCAGCCTGACTCCAAAGGCCTTCTTATCAGGAAATTATTAGGGGTCAGTGGAAGGAGGATCTGTGTGTCAAAAAGCTGTTTGATCTTGTATGCAGTGTGGAGAATTAACCCCTTAGGTTCCACAGTGAGTATGACAAGCATGCTTTACTGCATATACAGACTGATTTTACTGTTGTGGGTTTATTAACACTTTAACCACTTCCGGACCGCCCGCCGTCGTTATACGTCGGTACTTTGAAGAGGAATATCGTTGTTATGTCAGCAGCTAGCTGCCATAACACCGGTATCCTCTTCAGTGGGCGGTCCGCTTTCAGATAAAAGTGGTCTCTGCTAGAGGTGCACCGAATTTCTGGCTGAAAAAAAAAAGATACTGAAAGGTGGCTTGGTCCGCCCTGGGTGCCGCCCATTGCAGGAGTGTCATCCTGGAGCGCTCAGTCCTCCCCTCCCTCCTCGCCGCGATCTCCGTGTTTCACGGAGCTGAATTGCTGGCCCGCAGTAACGGTGTCCCGCCTCCTGTGATAGACGACACACTGATCAAATGGTGGGACATTGAATCAGCATGACGTGATTACAGGAGGCGGGACACTGTTACTGCGGCCCAGGCAATTCAAATCCAGCTCCGTGACACACGTAGATCGCCGCTTATGCGGGCACAGGGCTGCATATGATGTGCACTGGCAAGCTGCATTTGATGGGCACTGGTGGGGCTGCTGGGCACTGGAAGGCTACATATGATGGGCACTGGTGGGGCTGCTGGACAATGGCAGGCTGCATATGACGGGCACTGGTGAGGCTGCTGGGCCACGGGTAGGCTGCATACGGTGGGCACTGGAGAGGCTGCATTGATCTCCTGTATCATGTCTGCTAGAGGTGCACCGAATGAAAATGTTACTAATACTATTAGCAGTGTGTTTAAGTTTAAAGTGTTTGTAAACCCACTTACACAACATGCACCTACAGGTAAGCCTAGATTAAGGCTTACCTATAGGTGCATGAAATATCTCCTTAACCTACACGGTTAAGGAGATATTTGCATTTAAAACCAGCGCCGCTGATGTTACGCGCATGCGCACTAGCGGGCCGGCTTAGTAGCCGGATTTCTGAATGGAGTTAGCCGGCCTGAGCGCGCATGCGTGTGATGTCATCGCCGCTCCTGGGCCAATAACTGCGCTGGAGCGGCGATACACGGAAGGCAGAGGGGAGCAAGATGGCGACGGAGGTGTCCGAGCAGTGCTGCGGGGGCTTCGATCTCGGGTAAGTGATTCACAATGAGCTAGTATGCTATGCATACTAGCTCATTATGTCTTTGTTTTGCAGGTTGTTTAAAAAAAGCAAAAAAAAAAAGCGGGGTTCACAACCACTTTTAAGCAAGAGATTGCAGACATGATAGAGGAGATGGTTAGAGACTGAGGACCTGATACAAGAGATGGTCAGAGACTATAGACTGCATTTTTCTTAACCTTTCTTGCACTAAAGGTGCCAATAATGGGCAACATTAAATTCATATTAATTGAAATTGAAGATATTAATTAAAAAGTTGAATATAATACAATGTATAAAAAATATAAATATTTTATAAAAACTGTAATTTTCGGCCTAGTGCATCCTTCGTTTTGGGCACCAAAATTTGGTGCACCCCTAGTCTCTGCGGCAGATTCGCTGCAAGATCACTTTTACCGGCGGTGGGAGAGGGCCCCCCCCCCCGTGCCCTCTGCCGCTTACCCGAGCCGTTGGTAGCGGAGGAGGCGATCAGGTCCTCTCTTGGCTTGGTATGGAGACAAGTGAGGGGAAGATGGCCCCCACCTATCTCCATACCATTCTGCCCATAGCTCTTAAACAAAAGTGTGCGTGTGTGTGTGTATATGTATATGTATATGTGTGTGTGTGTGTGTGTGTGTGTGTGTATATATATATATATATATATATATATATATAATTTTAATTTAAAAAAAAAAATTTTTTATTGCATTTTTGTGTAAATATGAGATCTGAATTTTTTGGACCCCAGATCTCCTATTTAAGAGGACCTGTCATGCTTTTTTTCTATTACGATGGATGTTTACATTCCTTGTAATAGGAATAAAAGTGACACCATTTTTTTTTTTTTTTTTTTAAGACCAGTGTTTAAAATAAAGGGACACATAAGGAAAATAATTTAAACGCGCCCAATCCCGCCGAGCTTGCATGCAGAAACGAATGCATACGTGAGCAGCTCTCGCATATGAAAACTGTGTTCCAGACCACACGTGAGGTATCACCGTGATCGGTAGAGCAAGAGCAATAATTCTAGCCCTAGACCTTCTCTGTAACGGAAAACATGCACCCTGTAAAAAAAAATTCAACGACTATAGAGATTTTTAAGGGTAAAAGTTTGTCCCCATTCCACGAGCGGGCGCAATTTTGAAGCGTGACATTTTGGGTATCAATTTACTCGGTGTAACATTATCTTTCACAATATAAATTGGGCTAACTTTACTGTTTTATTTTTTTTTCATTTTTTCCCAAAAAAGTTTGCTTGTAAGATCACTGCGCAAATACGGTGTGACAGACAGTTTAAACACCAAATCTCAGAGTCCGTAAACGAGAAGTCCAGCCTGAGCTTTTTTGTTTTGCACTCCTGTGACTCGTTTTCAGCGGAGAGTGGTCTGAAGTCCGCTCTCTGTCGACATCACTGCCATCAGTCGGGGCAGCGCGTCATCCCGACTTCCAAGTCTGGATCCGCCAGCTGCCAAGATTGATGGCAGTCTCAGAGAGCCGCTGAGACGGCCGCTCCCCGCCCCTCCACTGCTCAGCTCTCCAATGAGCGCTAAGAAGTAGAGCAGAAGCAATGCTGACTGACAGTCAGCATCGCTCTGCTCGGGGAGGAGTAAGAACCGAGCCAGCGGTGCTCTGTTCTCGGGGCAGAGACGCCGGAGGATAGATGCAGCATCGATCTGATGCTGCATCCACCTAGGTAAGTATGACTAGGAAAAAAATAAAACAGACTTCTCTTTTAAATGGTTAAGTAATGACAACATTTTTGCCGAATAAACAGGCTCATAGCAGAAATTTTTAAATTGTTTTGGTCTATTCAGAGGGGAACAGGTGTGAGAGCCTAAGTGGATAATGACCTCCTGCAGTTCAATACAAATCATCAAAATGACATTGAAATTGGAGCAGAACAGTCACACAGGATTCTTTTAGTTTTACTTTTAAGTTGAGTTATATTAACTTTGCATATTTTATGATAACATTTTCTTCGAGTTTAAGGGCATGGATAATTTGAATTCGGTAGACTAAGGGCAATTAGAGTAAGCTAAGGAACAGGGAATTACAGGGGATTTAAGATTTCAGCAACTATAGGGATTTGCTGAGTGACTCGTGCACAAAATTTATATCGGGGTAACGACCTTTATCAGGCAGGCTTGGTCCACTGATAATTTTTATTTGAGTGCAGTGTACTTTTATAAAGGAAACCACTATATAAATAAGTATACAGATTATTGTACTTTGGTTTTACTCATGTAGCAACCATGCCACCCTCCTTATTCTCCACTCTTTGGCTCGTTCACTGGAGAGGAAGGAGCATAGTCTCCACCATGCCCGTACCCCCCTGGTTTGCAGAGTTTAAGCACACTTATTTCACTTACGGGTCTTTGCAGCAGACTCCCCTCAGTGTTGGCTTCTCTCCCTAGAATGTAAGGATAAAAGTCTCTATGCCCCAAGTAACTCCAAGGTCCACACCAGCATCAACTCCAACGTATATACAAAACAAAAATTGCCGCTCCAAATAGACTCACCCCAACAACAAATACCTCTCCAGGAACCAAGGGTACTGGCAATGCACAAGGCAATGAGGAAAAAATGAAATCTGGATAGTCGCACTCCAATCCAACGTGGCTTTTATTGGAAAAATAAAATAAAATAAAACAGGCACTACAAGTCACAGCAACGGGGTAACAGGGACAGCTAACGCGTTTCACACTTAGGAGTGCTTACTCATAGCTCTGAGTAAGCACTCCTAAGTGTGAAACGCGTTAGCTGTCCCTGTTACCCCGTTGCTGTGACATGTAGTGCCTGTTTTATTTTATTTTTCCAATAAAAGCCACATTGGATTGGAGTGCGGCTATCCAGACTTCTTCATTTTTTCCTCATACAGTAGCATCAACTCCAACATAGAGTTTATTTCTTTATGCATGAACATCCACAAATGAGGAGAAGAGAAAGGTGTTAGGAAGACAGATCAGTTCAGGCACTCTTGTTTCTTCGCCACTCGATGCCGAGTGGGTACAGCTCACCCGGATAGTCTCCTGAAGGCACTAGCAGCCGGCGTGTAACTAGAACAGTCTATTTGATTCCCTAATGGATGCGTTCAGGAGATCCTCTGCCACAGAATCTATGGTGTTTCAAACCTCCTACTGGTCCTGTTGTTTAAATTCCCTTTTTCCGGATGGGTGACATCCCTCCAGAGAGTTACTGGGCCCCTTCCTTCACTGTGATCTCTCACCAATCCTTCGGAACGGTCCTCCCCCAGCCTCCTCTTCTAGAAACTGGTCCCCTTGCAAGGCGGCACCCTGGGATTCCTCCTCCCAGAGTGGGCTCCAGCTAAAGGTGCTGAGCCCAGGGCTGAAGTTGCAGTCCCAGGACTAAAGGTGCCTGGGACTGAAGCGCACGCGGCCCCATGGCCTGCAGGGCCACGCGCCACGCACCAGGACTCCGACTCTGGAACCAAAAAGAACCGACCAAAAAAAACCTTCCTAGGCGGCGTCTGCCCCTTATGTATCCTCTCCCGGCATGCCCAGCAGGTCAACCCCACCCACCGTATGGCTGCCGAGAGAGGACACCAAATCGCTGCCCTATTACCTGCGGCTCAACCCTGAGTATAGGTGACAGCGCTACCCACACTTCTAAGGGGAACTGCACACCAGGCAAAACAGCAAGGCAGAGTCCAGCAAATTGAAAGATTTGAGCCAACTACCACTCGAATCACCCATTAAATTTGGCATAGCAGTCCCTAAATTTGGTACCCCCGCTACACTCACTATACATACCAGCATGGCAAATACAATTAAACTATGACTGGCCTGTATTTCACAATTCATCTTTGTTCTGTGGACTTAAGTATTGATTTTATGAATTTTTCCCAGGTCTTGTTTTTTATTTTCAGTCCTGTGTGTGTATATATTCTCTCGTAATGGCTCTTATCAAGCTTTTAATTTTTCATAAATCAAGTGTGTGTAGCTAGTTATACATGTCATGTCCTACTGGTGTACGTGGCAGTCTTTTTTAGTACGGATGTTACAACTGATGTGTTCACGTGATTAATATGGCTAAACAGAAACTCGCTTGTTGTCAGTGTCACATAATCAAGTTTTCTATACACTAATGATCAGGTTATTTACTGTTCTGGCAGTGTTCATGACTCATTGCACCCTTTGTATAGGGAGCCTCTGCACCCAGTAGCAATATTTCTAAGTACAATATGTTACAAGTCTGCTATTACTGTGACGCAAACATCCAGTGATATTCATGGATCAATAGACACTGACACCAAAAGTTGAAGTTCTCACTAGAAATTCCGAGTCGTGATATTGGCATGGAAACATTTCTCTGCAATATGGGTGTTATAATAATAATTCATCATTTATAACAAGGGTTCGCAGGTAGGTTCATTTTAATGGTTTATGTTAGGGGTCCAGTTGTGGAAATACACATCACATCAGACATTGCTAGACTCTGACAGCCCCAGGCATACCCACCATAGGCAGGGGGATGATGAGTTTTGTAGTTTCACCCCCAATGCAAGAAACCATAAAGGGGGGGGGGGCCTGTCCCCTGGCCGAGGCCACCCACGGTGGTGGAATGCCTGGGCCCGGTCGCAAGTGGGACTTTTGGAACACTGGTAGTTCCTCCACTGCCAGGTGTGTGTCTGTTTTTTTTTTTTTGTTTGTTTGTTTTTTTTAGCCTTTTTGATACAGACAGGCGATTTAAGGACATTTCCCTCAATCTCTTTCTGTGCAGACTCAGCAGCACAGAGTGAATGGATAGGAAAAGATTCCAGTTCATTCAATAAACTGAAGCATGGTAAACAGTTTGCTATGCCTCTGTTATTAAAGAACAGTGTCAGTGAGTCAGTACGGATCACTGACTCCATTCATCTATACAAGTGTTGCGGCCTCTCTCTCTCTCTCTCTCTCTCTCTCTCTCTCTCTCTCTCTCATACAGCTGTTGTCTAGGGGTACCTGGGAGGAGAGAGTGCAGGAACACTACGCCAAGCTCTCACCTCGTATGTGTATGAGGGTTGAGCAAAGTCACTTGAATTACCTTTGGGTCTGTTCTCTGCATACAGAGCCTCTGCTTCTTCCGTGGAGATGTGTCTGCCAGTAATAGAGCCCCACACAATTAAAAGTCCAACACTCTTTTATTTCTCCATTTGCCAGGATGAACATAATCAGTTGAACTCTTGTAACAGACAGACAGGGGTGTGGATGCGAGTAGGCCCAGGCACAAATGAACTCTCCTATTCCTTTTGCGTGCGAATAGGCTTGGCGCACGGTCTCTGCCACCGACCGTGAAGTTGGTAGCTGCCACCTACCGAGTGAACTGTTGCAGCCCCTGCCACAGGCCTGAATGTAACGGTCTCTACCACCAACCTTAGAACATGGACCACCTTCCGTGTGAATACAGCCCCTGTTTGGAAAGGACATCCATCCCGACGGTCTCCGGAGGCCCTGTCCCGGCACTGGCAATATGCTGCACCAGATCTACGGGAAGGTCACCTGCACGGTCCGTTACGCCTGGATTCAGGTAACCGATACTGTGGGCACCTTAGGACGATTCCTGCCAGTGGAAGAAACTGGACCCCAGGCCTGAAGTGATGTACCTCACCCCAGAATGAGGGTGTCTCGGGTGACTCCCGAACTCCAGGTGTCCAGGCCTAGGCCGCCTGGACACGGACCGCAGACAACAGCCCTCAGGCTGAAGGTGCCTGGGGCTCGGACCTCGTGGCGAAGACATCCGCCCCCTTAATACCCTCTCCCAGCAAGCACAGCGGGTTCCCCGCCCCACCGTACAACTCCTGCGAGAGGTCACAAAGGGTACGGCACTGCAGTGATGGTTCAACCCCGGCCCAAAGTGACGGCGCCACCTGCTGGGTGGCAGGGAACTAGACATCACTGATGTCTTCACCCGAATTAAACATTCTGAAAAGTACCTACCCGCTACACAAGGAAGGGGCCAGTAAATGTCACATCCTGATACATCCCCAGGCACAGCCAGCAGGAGAGGGGGGAATCGGGAAGCACTGCGGGGGATGAGGGGGACGAGAAGTACACCGGAGCCCATGCACAGCAGGAGGCGGATAGGAGCAACAGCAGGGGACATGTAGAGGAACCAATCCCCTTCATTTTCTTCCTGCAGGGAGGGGGGATCGGTTTCTCTATATGCCCCCCCCCTTTCCTATCCAGGTGTACAGGGGGACACACAGTCCCCCTGGAGCATGGGGCCCAGGTGCAATTTCTATCACTGTGACCCTGTACGTAAGCCCCTGGTTTCACCATAGCTGGAGTGCTGAGGTTGCCTACTCCTAGTTTAAGTTTAAAGCCAAATCAAACCCTCAGTTTAGGCCTGCTAACTATGTTCCAGGAGGACCAAAACAAATGTGACTTACAGTGGGGAAGAAGTGGTGTTATTACAAAGATTCAGCATGCACCCTACTGAGTCAGATCTAAAGGTCTGCAATTAGCAATGCTCATGCACCCCACTGATTGGTGAACTCTGGCTCTATTCAGCAGAGGGAAAAAGAGATCACTGATTTTCCACAGAGATAATAGGGTAGCACTCTGCAGCATGCTGCAACCTTGATGAGGAACTTCTTATTTGCTCCCTTTTGGTCTGTTTAATATAACACTGAAAGCATTTTGTATCTGGTAAGTATAAAAAACGTTCTAAAGCCGGCCATAGACTGTTCGAATCTGCTGAACCGGCCTAGATTCAAACCATGTATGGGCAGGCTGAATGTACCCAAGTTGATCAATCGAGCCTGCTGGATTTTACATGTGACTATTGCTAGCAGCTGTTATAGCCGCTAGGAACAATCACTGTGTTTACCTGAAAGGGATGGCTTCCCCCTCCCCACTGGGAGATCACAATGGCTCTGCAGGAGGGATTCCCCTGTCAACACTGTCTGCGTTGATGGAAGAATCAAGCGAAATAAATTTGCTCAGTCTATGGCCGGCCTAAAGCCTCATACACACGATCAGTATTTCGGACAACCGAACGTCCGTTTTTTGTGGCATGCTAGTCTCATGTTGAAAGTGAAGATGTTGCAATACAAAAAATCTCATACGGCAGAATACGTCAGAAGTGACGTAATGTGCTGAACAGTTTTTGTATGTATTCTTTCATTTATGAGCATGCTTCGTCTTCTGTCTTCTGTCTTCTGTCTTCTTCCTCCTTCTTTTTTTTTTTGGTACGAATACCGGACTAATGAAATGAAAATCGGATGTTGAGTTAACATCCGACAAAAATTTTATAGTCTGCACATCCAGCTTTAGTCTGCCAAAAAAGCAAAATCTGCTGTCAAAAGCACCGTACTAATGACCTGAAAATTGGTAGACAGCTCGTCGTACAAATTTTTTCATCTAATTTTTGTATCGTGTACGGGCTTTTATGCCGCGTACACACGTTCGAAAAGTCCGATGTGAGCTTTTTGTCGGAAATTCCGACAGTGTGTAGGCTCCATCTGACTTTTTCTGTCAGAAACTTCTTCCGTCTGAAAAATAGAGAACCTGCTCTCAATCTTTTGTTGGCGGAAATTCCATCGGAAAATCCGCTCGTCTGTATGCAATTCCGACTCGCAAAAAAACACGCATGCTCAGAATCAAGCAGAAGAGCCGAACTGCCTATTGATCTTGGCTCGTTGTACGTCACCGCGTTCTTGACGTTCGGAATTCCCGACAAGATTTGTGTGACCGTGTGTATGCAACACAAGTTTGAGCCAACATTCCGTCAGAAAAAATCCACGGTTTTCTTGTCGGAATTTCCGATCGTGTGTACGCGGCATAAGAGTAGGAGTTGAAGTAGTTGGCAAAGGACACTGAGCAAGGCTGATACCCCTCACTCCTCAAAAATGTGGTGTATTGTTAACCCACAACAAGACTTTGAGGAAGTGAGTGCATTTCTGGCAGATCACAAGGTATTTTTCTGTACTTGTAGGGTCTTTAACGGGATAAAACATGGGGATGCATGTATGTATTACAGAGATGTACTAAATATGTGTAGCGCACCAACCTCAGACTTTACCTGCTTTTCTTCTGCTTGGCTCCTCCGCAGGAAAGAATGAGGCACACCGCACCACAAGCCCGTACCTTCCTGAATAGGGAGGTTGAGCGGTGTTAGTTTCTTGGGCCTGCTTGCAACCAGTGTTTAAAAACCTCCAGTGCTGACCTCACTTCTGTGGTAGTCAGAAACCAGCCTTTTAGTTCTCCCAGTAAGCAACTGTCCACACCAACTGAAAGGTCCAACAATTATTTATTTTTCTCAGCATAATAAACAGTCTCTTTGAGAGCAGACAGGTTGGGACAAGACACAGGTCAGATAAGGTGGGAAGAGGTCCCGGCACAAACTTGAATTGGGTTTTCTCCTGTTCTGATTAGCACGAACAGGCTTGGCGCACGGTCTCTGCCACAGACCATGAAGTTGGTCCCTGCCACTGACCGGTTGAAAAAGATGTAAGCCACTGACCTTGTGTACGTAGTGTCAACGCCACTGTGACATAAAGAACACGCACTTCCTTCCTTTAGTAACTTGGCCCCTTTTGTAGGATAAGAACATCCCTCCGGAGAGTTACCAGAGGCCCCATCTGTCACCACGACTCTGTGCTGGGTCTTCAGAAAGGGTCACCTCCCTGGCCTCCTCGTCCTGGATAGGGGTCCCCTCGCAAGGCAGATCCCTGGGAGCCTCGGTCCCCGGTGGATCCCAGCCGAAGGCCACTGGGCTCCAGGCCGTTCTCCAAAGTACCTCACCCCAGACTGAAGGTGTCTGGGATGGAACAGCAGCTCCGTCTCTGGGCCTAGGGCACCCGGAGACAACCCGACCAGGCCTCCGGGCCTAGGGCACCCGGAGGCGACACACACGCACCCAGGCCTAAGGTGCCTGAGCGTGGAACCGACCCCTCTAGAAGATGGCCGCCCCCTTTTATATCCTCTCCCGTAAGGCACAGCAGGTGCCCCGCCATACTGCTGCCAAGAGGGGACAAAGAACTGCAGTTCAACCCGGGCCCATGGCAACAGCGCCACCTATAGGCCCCAGGGAACTACACACCAGTACCATCTCCCAGGGACAGAAATGGTCCATGAAACCTGACAATTAGTGCATCTGAGCCTAGTTACCACTCAGATGCTTCCCCTAAAATGTAACCACCCGCTACACATGTTTTTTTATTTTGCCTTGACATATCTTCAGGACAAAGGTTCAATTTAGGGATTAGGTTACATTTTAGGGGTATGCCTACATTAAAGGAAAACTTGAGGGGGAAAAAAAAAATTAAAAGCTGCCGGGTTGCAAATGGTTAAATCTCAGGTTGTCTTTAGCATCTCCTGGATCGCTGCCCATTATGCACAATGAATTGATCACAGATATCTGATGCTTTTGGACTGCAAACTTGAGGCTTTCTTAAGAAAAAGCCACACTCCCTGCTTCTTTTCTCCCCTGTCTATTCTCAGAATGCTTTGTTTTTTGTAAATGGTGCAAGAGAACAAGGTGTAAGAGCCACAAGTAAGCTGCCAGAAGTATAGTGAAAGCTATCCTATTTGCGTTTTAATGAAAACGTAAGTTCTAAATAACAGGCAGCAATCTAGGAAGTGACACCTCCATATTAACTTTCTGTTGCCCCGCAGAATAAAAATAAAAAATAAAATCATAGAGTTTTTATTTAAAGCTGAACTCTATGCAAGCAGTGTAAACACCTGACTTTGGCCTGTTATCAGCCTTTTGCAATGTTAGCCTGGTTTGCACACTATGCATTAGCTCAGTCTCACAGATACAATTCGGAGTGCTACAACCCAAAACCATGTATTCTGCTGTTATTTCTCTAAGTATAACGGGATTTGAGTGAGCTCATCACAAAACAAAATATTGAAGCAAAAAAAATCACGTGTGTGTATATAAAGGAATATACATATTCGCAAAGTATACAGTGTACCCATAGTCCATTGACATTTCCTTCGGCTTTCTAACTGAAAGCCTGTACAGAGGTAGAGGCAGGCAGAAAGCTGGAGGAATAATGTGTTGGAGCCAGACATTACAGGTGAACTTATCCATTTTAATGGTTATTCTTGCCTGCTATTCCATAGCAATGGTTTCCAAACTTTGCACTATGGATGGGCAAAAAGTCTGAAACGGCTGCATGTAGTTTAGAATAAATGATTCTAAAATATTGCTCACTGCCCTAAAAAAATAAAACAATCTAAGAAGGCTCTTCTGCGCTTTTCAGTAGTAAATTGCTTTTTTTATTTCTTGGGTGTGTTAATTCTTTATTTTTAAACATTTTGCTGATCACTACAAAATAATTGTGGTCATTGACTACCCAGTGTTTCTACCCTGAAATATGTAAATACTTATATTTGAACCTCCTATTCATTTTAGAAACATTTTAGGCCCCTTTCACACTGGGGCAGGGAGGTGCGCTGACGGTACAGCGGCGCTATTTTTAGCGGCGCTATACCGTCGTTTTTACCGTGCTATCGGCCGATAGCGGGGTGATTTTAACCCCCGCTAGCGGCCGAAAAAGGGTTAATACCGCGGGCAATGCGCCTCTGCAGAGGCGCATTGCCCGCGGTATTACCGCGGTTTCCCATTGCTTTCAATGGGCAGCAGCGGTAAAGGAGCGGTAAACACACCGCTCCTTCACCGCTGCAAAGATGCGGCTAGCAGGACTTTTGGAGCGGTCCTGCTAGCGCACCGCTTCAGTGTGAAAGCCTTCGGGCTTTCACATTGAAGACTGCAGGGCACAATTTTTTCAGGCGGTATAGCAGCGCTATTTTTAGCGCTAAACTGCCTGAAAAACATGTCAGTGTGGAGACTGATAATGGGGCTGCCATCTTTGGATGCGGTGTAAATAGCCCGAGCAGATTTAGAGCTGTCACTCAAGTGACTCCTATATTGTTCCCCTTTAGACCTGATTCACACCTATGCATTTTTTTTAGTGCTTTTTGCATTTTGAAGACTTGCACTACAGTCCATTTAACACGGTTTCCTATAGAACACGTTCTGTAGTGCAAATCCGCAAAAAGCACTAAAAATGCATAGGTGTGAATCAGGCCCGACTTCACCCCAGATTGCTACATAAAAGACACAGCATTGGGGGCGAGGATCTGGGACAACATAGACAGTAGCTAAACAATTCCAGAGGAAGAGAGGGCTATGACTTGCAAGGAGAGAGGGGAGGGACTGTGCTAGAGAATTGACTCTTTCTGAAATAGTCGTATTTGACTACTTTAGGCCAAAAGAAGTACATTTTTGAAACCCACTATGATACAAGGTCTGTCACGTTTTTTTTTTGGTTTTTTTTCCTGCCTTTCAGTCTGCTGTAATGGTGATCTGTAGCAATAACCATTACATGCCATATATTATTACACTCATTGGAACACAAACTAAAAAAGCGATCTATATGTGACATCAAAGTGTGTGTATTTGGGCACATGTATACATGCAACCAGAAACAGGGAATTTTCATGCATACATTGGTTGTTATGGTTGGCACAGACTTTTGCGCACTATGACTGATAGGAAAGGTGTAAAGTTCCTCTACCATGTAAAAGCAGAACTAAACCCTCCTGTCCTTTGTTTACAGTCAAGAAAGCTGCAATCTCTACTCCTTCGTGTTTATTGCCCATGGTGCTACACATTTGATCAGTTATGACGCCAAACATTTGAAGGCTTGACAAGCAATTGTGATAGTTATCATTTATGGCATGGCTTGATTGGAATGGTTTTTGAAACTGTTAAATTGATGGGTTAAGTTCTGCTTTAAGAAAGAACTACCGTATATACTCGAGTATAAGTCGAGTTTTTCAGCACATTTTTTTTGTGCTGAAAATGCCCCCCTCAGCTTATACTCGAGTCACCTTTTTGCGCCTGATCTCCCGGAGTTTGGGGACCCGGTACCGGCCGGCCGTAGGTTCCCTGGACCCCAAACTTGGCAAACTTATAGCCCCACTCTTCCTCTACAAGTGTGCAAAGTTTTGTGTCCAGGGGACCTACGGCCGGGGAGCACTGATTTTTCAAAGCCGGGCACTCCTTCCATAGACTCCCATGTTAACTGGTAATTTCTCCAGTGAATTTGGGGACCAGGTACTGGCCGGTCGTAGGTCCCCTGGACCCACAACTTGGCACACATGTAGTCCTATTTCTCCTCTACAGGTGTGCACAGTTTTTTGTCTGGGGGATATACGGCCGGGGAGCACCGATTTTTCAAAGCCGGGCACCCCTTCCATAGACTCCCATGTTAAACGTCAGTCTAGTCATGGGCACAGTGAGGCATGGGCACAGTGAGGCATGCACATGGACACAGTGAGGCAAAGTGAGGCACAGTGAGGCATGCAGATGGACACCCTAGGCTTATACTCGAGTCAATAAGTTTTCCCAGTTTTTTGTGGTAAAATTAGGTGCCTCGGTTTATATTCGGGTCGGCTTATACTCGAGTATATACGGTATATTAAAATCTAGATCCGTCTTCCAGGCTGGTATACATTGACAGATTGCTAACATGAGTTAAGCTGGCTATACATTATACAATTTTCTTGTTCAATTTCCTTTAGCTTTCCCTTCAACTATGTAGTGCAAGGACCTGTCTGATTGCATACAAATTCAAAGGTGTTTTAGGTTTGACCTACATTATATGGTTTTGATAATTGAAATAAATGTGGATTGGTTTGGATTTCCCCTATTAATGTGTATTATCTTGTCTATTCCTACAGTTAGCTAGTCTATCAAAGCTCTGATAAATTTAATGGTGATAATACAATAACAATGTTGGCTATAAAAATAAACACACTGCTTAAATGAGCAAGGATCTCCTTTTATTTAACAAGGAAGTAGGAATGCTTACATAAAACACAAAAATAAATTACAGAGCATATAAAACAAAAGAGCCAGGGTGATACAATACCGTAAGTGCCGGTTCACACTGGGGCAACACGGCTTCCAGCACGACTTTACAAGGCAACTTGGAGACGACTTGGGTGCGACTTCAGCGCTACTTGGAGCGACTTACAACGCGACTTCAAGTCGCCTCCAGGACAGGTGACTTTGCCAGTGGCCAATCACATACTAATCAGCTCTGTGGGAGGGAGCGGTTTGCCTTGGAAAACGATTTTCACTTCCTGGAAAGTTGCTTCAGTTCAGACATTGTTTCGACTTTGGAGGCGACTTCCAATGAAATCAATGGGTAGAAGTCGCCTTGAAGTAGTACAGGAACCTTTTCTGAAGTCGGAGCGACTTCAGTATTGTAGATAAAGACGGCTCTCATTGACTAACATGTAATTTCTCATGTCGCGTGACTTGGGGCGACACAAGTCGGATCCCAAGTCGCCGTAGTGTGAACGGGCACTTAGTCCTTCCTTTCAGGTCCTGTATGCTGGCTGGGATCCCAGCCAAAAAATAAAAAGCTGGCCTTTTTACTTTTAAAGCTCACCACCATCCACAAACACCCGCCTGCACATGAAAATCCATAAGAGGCCTCCTTCCTACTCGCCAGGAAGTATATTCTTCTCTTGCCCATCTTCCAGGAAGCATGCTGTATCTCCACTAGGTACACCATTAGTCCATGAATCACTGTTTTTGACCCGGGTAACAGCTGGCCTTTGATGTTGGTGTAACCTCCTCAGGCGGTCTTATCTGGTACTCCTCTACCCCCATATATCACATCTGGAGGCCTATGCGAGAACACCATGTTAGGATATGAATTCCCATTTATGACTCCTTGTCACAAACAATATACAAGTAAAGGTGCAGGGAACTAGAGCAATAGCTATCCCGCAGTTTTATAAAGCATAAATTAAAAGCATAGTAATCTATGCACAAATAAACTAACAATAGTCCATAGTCTTGTAATATTAAAAAGTCCAAGGACCATATGGGATGGTAATAAGGGGTCCCACACTCAGGGCTGCCATCAGGGGGGAACAGAAACCATGTTCCAGTACACTAAAAAAGACGCAAGGAGAGAGGCACCTGTGGGTGCAGATACAGGACAAGTTTAATCACACTTCATGCAGGCAACTCACATTTGCAAAGTCATAGATGGGCATTGGTTAAATCCCAGCATGGGGGTAATCATCATTTCGTCGATCTGTTCCCGCTTGGTGGGCGCACTGTGCTCGATACAACACCGCTGGATGGTAGGAAGCAGTGGAAAGTATTCAGAACGAGGCTTGAGGCGCAGTTGGTGTACAGGCGAGGGGAGAGAACGTCACTGGGAAGTGATGCGTTTCCTGAGCGTACAGGCTGCGAGTGACGTGGCAGCCGCGCTCCTTCAAGCTGACATGTGGAACTAGGGAGCTTATGATATAAAGTGTGCAGAGGGGAGGGGCTGGTATAATGAGTACATAGTGATTGGCGGCACATCAAGGCAATTGCTCAATGGCAATTCAACACTGCAGTTGCATATAATAACAATGCACGTTGGTGGGACACAATGGGTTTAAATAAATGGCTAAAATAAACTTTTTATGGTTAAAAACCAGAAAGAATTGAAAAGCAGTGGTATGCAGTCACAAACCTAAATAAAATACATAGCAAAAAAACGCATTAAAGACCTATAGCTACCCCCATGTAAAGGGTAATCGAACCAAACAATGATAGATCATTTTTATTAATCTATTAATTAATCAATTAATAAAATGGAGAAACAAGATTAGAATGCTTTTTCACAAAAGTAAGAGCTAAGTGAACTACTGATGAGATCTGCAGTGGATTGGTTTTATGTCTATGCATACTGATGGGGGTCTAAGCAGCAGTTGATGCCCCTTTTTTTTTTTTTTTTTTTTTATATGTGCTATGACCAGCCTTTCCAAACACCTCAGAATTATTGGGGTTAGTGCTTTAGGGCTATGTAAAGAGGTAATACTAGTAGGTATCAGTTGCTTTGAGTGCCAAAGGTTGTGAGCCTACCGACTTTAGCGTTGGAAATCCAGCCCTGCCTTTTAAAAAGATGATTATTAATTATTTTCTTTTCTTATAGTGTGTCTCCAGGCTTTGAGGGCATGAAACAGCAAGAAGTATGCAATAAGATTGTGGCAAAGTTGTTAGAAGATTATTCAAAGTTCTTTGAATGTGAGCAAACAGAAAATGACAGCTTATGTGAAGATATGGCCCGAATAATTACAGTAAAGGTAAAAAAAAACCTGTGTACCTTTTTTAGCCTTTATTTTTCTGAGATTCATCTGTGAGGGATTTATACAAGAGTGTTAAATCCTATGCTTGAAGCACAAACTGCTTAACACAAGATAAAAAAGGCAGATTTATGAAGAAAATAATTTAATCATAGAGGCTTTGAAAAGGTAAAAATAGCCCACACATAATACTGTATACACATTGTCCATAAAAAGTAACACCTGTAATTAGAATGTTCACAAACCTCTCATAATGTATAGTATTAGCTGCTGAAGTGTTCCTGTTCCAGCACAGTGGAATACTTTTAGCTTTATTAGAAAATGAACTGCAAGTGGCTGCTAAGCAAATGGCTGTAACCTTGCAGATCCATAAGACAAATTGTCTTGACTAATTATAAATACTTTTCCAACAGTTCTGTGCTCATGGGCACTGTCACGTACTGGTCACCTTTTTGAAATGAGAAAGAGGGACACCTTTTTAGCACAAGGTTTGTAGGAAAAGGACTCGGCCTCCTCGTGCCCCCATGTGTACCACCAAAAACTAGTAGGTAAAAAACAGTGCCATTTTAAATGGCATCCTAACATACCAAAATGTGACTGCATTTAGCGCAACACAATGCACAGATGTTAATCATCTCTGTGTTGTAGTGTGCTGCCCTGGAAAAAGGAAAAAAGTGCAGGTCTGTTAAAGCCTGCATGCCATGTATTGGCAGCCTATGCAAAATTAAGGTTTTTCCATAAAACAACGTATGTTAATACGCAACTCCTTGCTCTGCTGGAACCCTCACTCTGTTCCTGTTACCAGGGCAGGCCTTTCAGGTATGGGAGGACATGTGACCTTACACATTTGATCCTCCACATGTGATGGCACTTGGGCCTGAGCAGCGGGGTGGCCATCAATAAGGGGCGCCCAGGCACCCCCCCTATCCTTGCCACCCCCTATATGCAGTGGATAAATTCATGCATAGCTAGCATGAATCTATCCTAGGCTGCCGCGGCCGCCCCCTATTCATGTGTCCGGCCCCTTCGGGTCACCCGGCATATGAATTAGAGCGGCCACGTGTGTTTTTTTTTTTTATTTTAATTTTTTTTTAAGAAGAACCTGATTAGAGCCAAAGGCTTCAAAATAGGGTGGACTCGGGACTCAGAGCATTGCGTCTGGAGCCCACAAAGGTGTGTTGCAACAGTGAATGAAAATTCACTGTTGCAAAACTGATCTTCCTCCTGGCCAATCCAGAAGCAGGTATCAAACCTGTTTCCCAAATGGCCAAAACATCAGGTGATCCTATTGGACGCCTAGCACTGGTAGGAGAGAGGAGAGACACTGCAAACGCTGCTCCAGGAGAGGACTCTGGAGCAGCTTTCCCTGAGCCCACCATGCTCTCACTGCCCGCCTCCAGGGTAAGGACAGCGGGTGATCGTGGGGCTCTGTAAGTGCCACAGGGGGAGTAGTGTCGCTCCACCGGTGGCCGGGGGGGGGGGTTGTTTTCTGCCCCCCAGAAAAAATAAATAAATACACCAGCCGCCACTGTAATTGGCAGGCCTGAACACTGTCACTTGAAGTGCAGTGATATCATCCACTCGGATTAACTCTGACGCCATCCAACATCGAAGCTTGGGAATGATCTACTGTAGTGAGGTGGTGGTGAGGAAGTGTGAATGGGTGAGTCTTTCTCGGACGATGGACTTCCAGCAGTTTGTTACCCTTTGCAGCACTTGCTTTTTTTGTTTTTCTTTATCATTAAAGTAATCTCTCTTTCATCATTTTACAATTCTTATCTCCAAAAAAATATGTACATTGCAAGGCTGCATACAATATGATGGCCCCAAGGGAGCATGTACAACAGCTGTAAAACACATTGGGGGTTATTTACGAAAGGAAAATCAACTTTGCACTACAAGTGCACTTGGAAGTGCAGTCGCTGAAAATCTAAAGGGGGACATGCAAGGAAAATTAAAAACATAATTTTAGCTTGCACATGATGGGATGATAAAATCAACAGAGCTTCCCCTCATTTCAGATCTTCCCCCTCAGATCTACAGGGACTGCACTTGCAGTGCAAAATGAATTTGCCTTTCATAAATAACCCCATTATGTCTAAATTTGTTCTTTAGCACTTACACGGTAGTGTATTGCATGCATGCCATTGGGAAGATTTTTCCAAGTCTTCTTTGTTTTACCGTATGACCTCTGTTTTGGACACCAAATAAAGTTTAAAAAAAAAAGTAAAATTTTACTGTAAATTTGGCCATGCATTTCCTAAGTATTTTAACTGTTATAAACATATACCCAAAGCAAACCTATTGATTTCTTTTTTTTGAAGAAGGTAGACTAGGTTATAGTTTAGACAGATCTGCCGTCGGTTTGTTGCTGTATTTGAGGAGCAAACAATTTAAAATCAGGAGTATGAAGCTTTAAACTAGCATCCAGAAGAGACTTAAAATAATTCCTGCCATATCATTCATAAGATCCTAGTTTATATAGGGGCCAGTGTATGTTCCAACTTGTATTTAGTAAGCTATGAAATGAAAAATGTTACCTGTGTGAAGTGTTACAAATATCAATTTATGTATTTCTACTTTATCACAGGAATTTATTTCAGATAAGCAGTTGATTCCAACAAGGTCTGCTGAAATTGAGGTTCCTTCTATATCTCCACGAATAATGGTAGGTTTAATAACTATTATATATAGTGCAGAGGGTTGAAATATGCAAAAATGTCTAGCAACCAGTTGGACATTTGGTTATAAGCGCTTTTAGTGAACGGTCTAGTAAAAATAGCTTCTGGTTGGTTGCTAGTGGGGAAGGCATACAGCTAGCAGTTTCATTTTCACTTTAAAATCCAATGTTAATTTTCACCTGACGTGTTAATATAATATAGACTTTAAAGCCCTGTACACACGATCGGATATCTTATGGATTCTAATCCAATGGTTTTTTCCATCGGAAATCCGATGAAACAGTCTTCCATCAGTCTTGCCCACACACCATCAGTCAAAACACCGACCGTTTCAAACGCAGTGAGGTAAAACACTCCGATGAGCCGAGAAAAATGAAGTTCAATGCTTCTGAGCATGCGTCGACTTGATTCTGAGCATGCGTGGGTTTTTTATCCGATGGAGTTCCCCACAGACAATAGTAATTTGCTATTGGTTTTTTAACCATTGGATAAATTTAAAACATGTTCTATTTTTAAACACTGATGGGAAAAAAGAACGATGGGGCCCATACACGATCGGTTTGTCCGATGAAAACAGTCCATCGTGTGTACACGGCTTAAGTGTTCCACTGTATGACTGACTGTTTAACAGTTCATATTCTGTAATTAACACAGGTGCATTCACTGGAACAGCCATTGAAGACAAGTAATATTGATTTAGACAGCCCTAATCTATCGCCAAGATTAAAGGTAGGTGAAGAAGACTTTTTTTTTTTAAAGTTTCCTTTAAGTGCATGAAAACTATATTTTTGTAAAGCCTTGATGTGTATGAAATTGTAGCTTTGCATTTGTAAATTTTTATATGTTCGCTTTTGTGCTGGGTTTGAAGACAGAGCTGATTCATTTACTATATGAACATAAGTGTATGAACACCACCCCACTTTCCAGTTAATTCAGGTATTTTCAGTTAAGGGTACCGTTTAAGGTACATGATTTGACAAGCTTGCCTGTATAGAGCCCTGACCTCAACCTAACTGAAAACTTTTGACAAAAGGAAGCCACACACCACTGGTCAGCATTTTTACAGGTTTATTAATTAAAACAGATGCAGTCTCTGCACTTCCTCTGAAGCGTTTCACCCAAAGCATAGACTTAAAGCGGTGTTTCAACTGAAATTTTACTTTTTAGATAAAAAATACCCCTCTAATACTCATGCTTAGTTGCTTAGTGTAGTCTAATAAAGGTATGCTGTAAACTAAGGCCCGTTTTAGTATTTGTGCAGCGTTGTTTTCTTACTTTGTAAAGTCTCAGCCGACCGCGGTCATCTCCTGTGTGGGCATCGGAAGCCACACTGTCCTTCTTCCTGTATTCCATGCATGCTGGCTACCCTGCTGATCTCATGCAGTGCAGCGCGATCGAGTCTAATCGCTTGTAGGTCGGGTTACAGGAACATGCTACGACCCGGCGATGCCCATTGCCTCCTGGGATTGATGACACACATCTCCCAGGAGACAATGCAAAGCCGGAAATGACGTGCAGTGCCGCGGCCACAAAGGAGGAGGTGAAAAAAGATAAATACTGAAATAAAGTAAGTGAGCCCCCCCAAAAAAAAAAAAAAAGAAACAAGCCAATTCGTTTTAAGAGTACGCATTAGTGCTGGATGGTGAGTCGTGTAAATCGTGGGTGGAACTTTGCTTTAAAGCAGAACTTGCCTCTCCCAACGGTACCACGCCAGCATCTTGTTCTGAGTGTCTGTCTGTTTTTGGGTTTCTGCATTAAAATAAACTATATATTATATTGACCAGACTAATGAAACCCAAGAAATTAAAGAAACAATAGCCCATAGTTATGTTGGTCTTAGAAGAGCTTACAAATGGATGGGTGTTACTAACCTGATATGGGCCAAAAGATAGTTGAAAGCCATCATCAATATATTTAATTTTGGTACAAAAGTTTGACCCTGCTTGAAGTGTTCTGAGCGGCTGAATAGTAAAGCCCTGTACACACGATCGGATAACCTATGGATTTTCGTCCGATGGATTTGTCCATCGGAAATCCGATGAAACTGTTTTTCATCAGTCTTGGCCACACACCATCAGTCCAAAAACCGACCGTTCCAAACGCGGTGACGTAAAACACTCCGATGAGCCGAGAAAAATGAAGTTTAATGCTTCTGAGCATGCGTCGACTTGATTCTGAGCATACGTGGGTTTTTTAACCGATGGACTTGCCCATAGACGATCGGAAATTCCCATCGGTTTTTTATCCATCGGAAAAATTTAAAACAAGTTCTATTTTTTCCATCCGATGGAAAAAAGACCGATGGGTACCATACACGATCGGTTTGTCTGATGAAAACCATCCATCGGACGGTTTTCATCAGTTAAACTGTTCGTGTGTACGGGGCTTTAGAGTCAGGTTTTTTTTTTTTTTTTAAACCTACCCAAAGGCATAAACAGGCATGATTTGATCATCATCAGAGCAAAGGTCAGTAAGTTCATGTCAATGAATCCGTCCACCTAACCAGAGGCCGAGAAGAGTAGCCATGGCCATTATATCATCAACCACTCCAGCCAAAATCAACTGATTCTGGCTACTGTCATTTCAAGCCCATGGATCTCTTTTTCAGTTGAATCTGAAAGTTTTTTTAAAAAGCGATTAAATGTCTGGCTCAAATATTTCTCTCCTCCTCTCCTGGTGCTGCTTCTGTTTAGGCATGGTCATGGGTGCGCATTTGCTGGGTGTTTAATGCCTTACGGGATGAAAAGAGTCGGCAGCACAGGAGCTCCTTACACGTGCAGCCAACTCATTCTTGTTTCCGTACACACCCCTCAAATTTGTAGGTTGGTACTAATCTATAACAAGCAAGAAAACTCTATTGCTATGTGTGTATGCAAACTTGTAGAGGAACTGGAGATGTTAGGAGTTTGTGTAAATTTTCAGGTCTTTACCTGAGATTGGAGGCACAGTAAGTCATATATTGTTGTTTTTTATTTTCTTTGCTCTGAAATGACTGAACAGGAGTGCAGATGTATGTTAAGTATTCACTACACCAGCCTTTCTCAACCTTTTCAACATGGAGGAACCCTTGAAATCGCATTCTGGTTTCAGGGAACCCCTGCTAAAATTTACTATAGCAACAACTCTTAATACATTGGTGTGATGGTCAGTGGGATGAATGCTCCTTACACTTGTGGTCATTGGTTAGAATTCCCACCATACAGACGGCTAAAAAGATGAATGGCGTCAGTGGGAACTTATCTGAGAGGCAGAAATTGCTCAAGGAACGCCTAGCAACCTCTGGAGGTACCTTTTGGAGTTTCATAAAAACCCTGGTTGAGAAACCCTGCACTATACCTATACCCGCTATTCTTTTTTGCTTTTAAATATTTCGTTTTGATTTGAAAACCTTTATCTGTTAATGTTGTTTAGTTCTCCTTTTACCTAAACCCATTCATTAAAATGATTTAATCTGTGTGTTTTGGTCCTTTTTTAAGCTATATACTGTGTACTTTTCAATATGCAAAGCATTTCCATCCAGAATGTGCTTAGTAATTTGTGGCTTAATTGCATTTTTATTGTATATTGACAGGATGACATTTTATCACGATCAGGAAATGGTTCTAGTAGTGTTCCCTCTCCATTGCCAAGAAAGGTAAGGAAGAGAGCGATAGAAATATTATGTCACATTGTAGAGCATGGTAAAGAGAGGTAAAGAAAACATTTCATTACTGTGTACATAGAAGAGTCAGAGTTTAAAGCATCTATAAACTTAAGAATGTGATATATATCTTGCCAGTTCTTGGATGTGGTAGCTGCATTATTATTCTTTTCTCAACCTTAACACATTTTCTCCAAATACAACAAAAACCTGTTGATCTTGCCAGAATTTCATTGTCCTTGTAAATTCCTGTGTGCTGAACTGATATCTCAAACAATGTTTTTAGCTTTCCTAGTTTTCTTCTGTGAACTACAGATCACCTATTCTCTAAGTAATGGAGGAGGTGGTTATGCGTGTTTACTAATTCCTTGTATTTAAAAAAATTGTTACATTGTATTTCTTGCTACAAAGACCTATGTATTTCCACTGCACCTCAGCACCATTTGAGGTTGTAAACCTCCAAAAAAAAGTGCGTGTGGGTCCCTCCAGTCACGGCACGGGCCATGAAGAAATGGCACGAGCGGTCCGTACCTTCAGTGCGCATGTGCCAATGACGTTGGCAGCAGCGTATATAGTAAATCTCTCCTAAACGGTGCAGGGTTAGGAGATATTTACAGTACCTACAGGTAAGCCTTATAGGTTTACCTGTAGGTACGAGTAAAGAGCAAGACTTTACTTCCTCTTTAAGTGGCCATATTGTGGTATATTATCAACTGCCCGTATTAACAAAATTTCTTACAGGGGGAAATAACCTACCAACATTAATTTTTGCCCAATCTGCACAGAACGAATGTACATGCAAATTCACTGGATGAATGACCATGCAATTTTTTTTAAATAAATAGTATAATTTACTTTCGTCCATATTGGCTATTTGTAGAGTATGGTCAGTCTTTCCAAGTGGCCAACAAGGTCTTCCCAGTTCATTACATTTAGGCCGGCCATAGACGGTTTGAATCTCAGCCGGTTCAGCAGGAACCGGACGAAATTCAGTGTGTGGGCAGGCTGAATGTACCAAGTTGATGGATCGATCCAACTTGGGTACAGTCAGCCTGCCAGATTTACTTGCGATTCGAGCTAACGGCTGCTATTGCTACTAGCAATAATCAAGGTCTTCTACCGGTGATGGCTCCGCCCGTTGGGAGCAGACAATTGCTCGGCAGGAGGGATTCCGCTGTCGGCACTGTCTGTGTTAATGGGGAATTGTGTGAAATTCGCATTGTCTATGGCCTGCCTTATTGGTGTTTGCTCTCTCGATCTAGCGATGTCCTCGAGAACCTTGGCTCTCCGGAGACTCGCACACCTGATTGGCCAAAGGCGAACGCATTCGGTCCCACACTCGTGCGAGCAACGATCGTCCCACACAACGTCGAATCATGAACAGCAATTCTAGTACTAGACCTCCTCTGTAGATATAAAGTGCTAACCTGTAGAGTCTTTTTAAATCGTCGCCTATGGGTAGTTAAAAGTATGTTCGTTTGTCGCCATTGCCTGGGCATGCGCAATTTTAACGCGTGACATGTTTAACTATTTTACGTCTTTAAATTTTGTGGCAAATTTTTTTTTTCTTTTTTTTTCCCCCTAAAATATGCCTTTGGAAAACCGCTACGCAAATACTGTGTGATATAAATTGCAAAACCTACCAAGTACTAGGTTCTAAGTAATTTTCTAGCAAAAATCTGTTTTTCACATGGAAACAAATTGCCAGAAAATGCTTGGTCTTCAAGTGGTTAATGTTTGTTTGATTCTTCACATGACTACAGCCTCCTTCTGAAACCATCGGTGAGCATGCCTTCGGGCAAGGTGTTGTGAACCTGTTCATCATCTGGGAAGCCCAAGAACCCCTAGGGGCATACAACTTGGAGTAGTCGGCAAGGATACGCTATCGTACTGCCCCCAGATCCCTGTTTGTTAATCCAGAAGATCCTAGATGTTCTCTGGCTTCCTGATCCACTATTTCTAAAAGATTTGTCAGGTTATTGTGTATTGTACAGGCCTAGGAGTTGCAAGATAGTGTATCTTAAAGCCCATTCCACTAGGTCAATCAGTGTTTTTTTTATTTATTATTATTTTCATCATCAAGCCTCATTGGCAAAAATTTGTAAGGCTGTGGTCTTCTGTATATGCTTTCTCATGGTTTTACAAGGTTGATGTGTCTGTCTCCGCAGATGCTAGTTTCCCTCACAAGTTTCTGTAAGTGGCTATTTAATGTCTTAGGCTCGGTTCACACTACATGCCGATGCGGCTCACAGCAGGGGTCCTGTGTGTTCTGGTTCACTGTTTCACAGGTCCGACTTCAGCTTGAATTTTGGGCTAAATTCGGACCTAAAATGGACCAAAAGACGCACAGGATTCCTGTAAAAATGTGCACCGGAGCCGCATCGGAGATATGTGAACCGGCTCCATAGAGAGTCGATGACAATCTCCTGCTATTGCAAATTGGATGCTGAGAATCCGCATCCAATTTGCAATAGTGTGAACCCAGCCTTAATTTCCTGTAAATTTTTTTTTTTCTTGTTGGGCTGATTTACCTGTGGTATTTGGGTATGTCATACTATCAAGCTTTCCTTAAGATACTTTCTTGAAAGGTGTACAGCGGGCGCCATGCTGGGTGCTCGCTGTTCACTCAGCGTTGTGTTGGCAAAGCAAAGGAATTTGCTTTAACACTGAACCGCCTCTCAGCCAATCAAGTGCTAGTGCTCGCGTCTGTTACCTGTCACCTGATTGGCAGACTCGTCAGGCACTGTGATTGGACGCCTGATAGAGAGGACGGAAGAAGACCTTGAGGAGCATGCACCGCTGCTGACCTGCTGCGAGACAGGTAAGTGCCGGGCGATGCACATTGGCAGCATTTGATGGGCACACTGGCAGCATTTGATGGGCACAGTGGCTGCGCTTGATGGGCATAGTGGCTGCAATTGATGATTTTTTATTTTTATTTTTTTCAGTTTGTTTGCACCACCTCCAAAAATTTTAAGCACCAGCCGCCACTGTCTCTTTACTATCAAACTGTGTTCTTCAATGGAAATAATTTTACTCCATTTAACATACTACATTTGAATTTTAATGTAATAACCATTTAAACTACAACATGCATTTATAGAATTACAGATCTCTAGGGAGGTAGCAGAAAGCACGTACACACCACAGGCTCAAAGCAAAGTAAAACAAAGCAGCATTGTATTTCTATGAGAAGGCTAAAAATAAACAGATTTTCAAAGATTACAAGTTGATGGCCCTTCTGCATTTGCTAATTGTTTCCGGTGTGCATGTCAGTTTTTTTCTTTCTCGTACATCACGGGACACAGAGCGACATAGTCATTACTAATGGGTTATATAGATACCTTCAGGTGCTGGCACTGGCAACTTCCAAAACCGGAAGTACCCTCCCCTATATAAGCCCCTCCCATCCGGGAGCACCTCAGTTTTTTGCCAGTGTCTAAGGTGTTGGCCAAGAAGAAACATGTGTTTTTCACTGAGCTTGCGTACAGGTTCTTTTGGGCCTCAGTAAGCTATTCCGGATCCGACCAAAAAAGCTTCATAGCTAAACGGTCGGTACCCGGGCCTTGCAGAGAAGAGCAAGGTTTTGCCTGTAATGCTTCTCTTAGGAGAGCTGGACCCTGGGATCCAGAGCTCTGGTCATACCCACGACCAAGATGTTTTCTGTGCAGGGTGCTATACAGGTCCAGGGGAGTGGAATCCTTGGGAACCCGGTCCCTGAAGGTTTGATTACAATGCCTGCCGTGATAGGTGAAGTTTGGGCTTCTGTGGACCAAACAGAGTCCTGCGGCGAGGAAAAGGTAAGTGGGGGCCCTCGGGAACTTGGTTCTATTGAGGGACCCCCAAGCCTATTTTGTCTTTCTGCCTGTTACCTAAGGTATTCCCGCTAATATTCTGTGTATGCCTGTTACTACTGAGAAAATGTAAAAATTTTAATAGTAGGCAAGAAAAAAAAAAAAAAAAAAAATGTAAGACCGCGGTACCTGTGTTAGACACTAGAGGCCGCTATGGTTCTTTTTCTTGTAATGTGGATTTTTTTCGTCCAGAATCAAATCCAGGCAGTTGGTATGTTCTCTCCTGGGAAGCTGTCTCCTCTGCCCTGTTGCTGCGCTCATCCATCCCCGGGCCCTGCGGCAAAGGGACCCTGGCTCCCATCTAGCTCCTTGTTGTTTTCAAAAAAGGCGCCGAAGGCGCACGTGCCCGTGCGCGTGCACGTGCCTCTATTCATAGAGGCGATCTGGAAAAAGGGGCGGAGCGGGTGGATGACGCTCAGGTGTGCGCCGCGGCGCTACTGCGCATGTGCGGGCGTCCAGCGTGTTTTAAAGCACATTATAGCTGGCTATTGAAGTGCAAGCAACAGTATAAAGGCACACAGAGGCGGTTGATGCAGGCATCCCCTAGAAAGGCACTTTAGTAGACACCAACTGTGATATAGCAGCAATTGTGCTAGACTATTCTCAGTAAAAGTGGTGCATTACGGCTGGAATACCTCAGCTTTAGGCTTAGGAATATGCCGTCCAGAAGCTCCGGAACTGAATCTTCCAGGAAGCGAAGGGGGTCTCATCGGGCTCTGAGCATCTTGGGCATGCTTCTGCTGCACCAGTCTCCCCTGAAGTTCAGAGGTAAGTGACCGTAGAGACCCCGCAGGGGTACTTGGTACTGTGGCTGTCCTCAGTTCACCTGCTCCTGTGTATGTAACAGAGGAGGTTTTTTCCTCAGCTCTGGGAGGATTAGAGAGAGATTGTCAACATTGATCGCTGCCTCCCTGTCAGGGAAAGCACGCCCCATCTCCGTCTCCTCCTTCAGAGTGCCTGTTAGCAGAGCAACAGTCCCATACAGGGATCGACCTGCCTGAAGGGGATCAGGATGAGGTTGATTCTGTTATAGAGGAATCAACAGTGGGGGAACCTTTTCTCAGCATCTCAAGCTGAAAGATTATGGGTTCAGTCTCTGACTAACATGGTCCGATCAGCATTAAAAATGCACCTTGCGGAACCATCAACCACTACTGTATCCTCATTGGGGTCGCTAGAAGCCCCCAGACTGTCTGTTCTTTTCCACTTCACCCTTTACTGAAAGGGCTTATTTACCAGGATTGGGAACGTCCTGAGAAAATATTTATTCCCCCAAGAGATTTCCGGTGGTCTATCCCATGGAGGATATGTTCATCAAAAAAAAAAAAAAAAAATGGAAGGTCCCTTCAGTGGACGCAGCCATCTCTTGTATGTATAAATCACTGACATGTCCAGTGGATAATGTCCAAATGTCAAGAACCCAATAGATAAAAGATTGGAGTCCTTATGAAAGTCTGCTTCTTTCTACAGCAAGCTTGGTGACACAACCAGCAGTAGCAGCTATTGGGGTCTGCTAAGCAGTGAAGGATCAGTTGAAACAGGTCTTGAGGGACTTGACAGATCAGCAGGCCTTGCCCTAGCTGATCTACCTAGAGCCTTAGGCTTTGCGGTTGACGCCATAAAGGATTCAGTCCATCACGCCTCCCGCCTTACGCTGTCTATAGTACATATGCGTAGGCTTCTATGGCTCAAAAACTGGTCTGCTGAAGCTCCCTGTAAAGAATGGCTGGTTAGCGTCCCATTTCATGGTGAACGCTTATTCAGGGAAAACCTGGACAAATATATCCAGAAAATTTCCAGCGGTAAAAATACGCTCTTGCCGGTTAAAAACAGAGTTAGAGGTCCCTCTTTAAGAGGCCTGCTTCTCCAGTCCCTGGGGCATCGGCTGTGTAACAGTTCCAACGGCCTCCTCGGTCAATTCCCGGGGGTAAAAAACAGGGACAATAGCAGGGTAATGAGAAACCCTGGGTCAGGGGAGGTACAAAACCTCCCCCAAAGTTAAATTCATTGAAGGGTTGCCCCACTCAGTCGGGTGGGGGGAGGACTCCAGTTGTTCGCAAGAGACCTGGCGGGACACGATCAAGACATAGGTGCTCTCCGCAGTATGTTTGGGATACAGTTTGGAGTTAAAAGACTCTCCTTCCCATTTTTGAGGTCAAACGTGCCAAGGGATCCCCGGAAGAGAGGGTCCCTCCTGTTGGCACTAGAACAACTATTGCTCCAAGGAGTAATTATGGAGGTTCCCCTGGAAGAATGAGGGTTCGGGTTTTACTCAAACCTCTTTACAGTCCCGAAGCAAACGCGGACGGGAGGCCCATATTAATTCTAAAAGGGCTATAAAAATTCCTGTATATCAGGACTTTCCGATGGAGTCGATCCGATCGGTGGCCACTGCCCTACAAGGGGAGGATTGGTTAGCCGCGATCGACGTCAAAGATGCTTATTTGCACATTCCCATCTTTCCAGTCCACCAAAAATTTCTACGCTTTGCAGTAGAAGGGTGCCATTTTCAGTTCAGAGCCTTACCCTTCGGTTTGGCCACAGCACCACGAGTGTTTACAAAAATTCTGGCCCTTTATTGGCCAATCTAAGAACACAAGGTGTAATGATAATGGCATATCTAGATGACTTGTTGCTGATAGACCACTCAGTAAAAAAACTAGACGTGGTCGTTCACAAGACAATCAATTATCTGGAATCTCACGGTTGGATTATCAACCGAGACAAGTCAGCCCTAAAAACCAGTCAAAAGTTTGGAATACTTGGGGCTAAGGTTGGATTCAGGCCAGAGAAAAATATTCTTGCCTCGAGGAAAGGTGTTGTCTTTGAAAGATTTGATCCACTTAGTGGGTACAAAAAAGACAGCCGTCCATACGCCTGTGCATGAGGCTGCTGGGAAAAATGGTGGCATCATTCGAAGCAGTACCCTACGGTCAATTCCATTCAAGGAATTTGCAAGGGGCCATACTGTCAGCCTGGAACAAAAAAGTTCAGGCCCTAGACTTACAATGTCCTTGTCCCCTTCCGTTCGTAAGAGCCTCCATTGGTGGTGGTTCCCCAGAATCTGGAAAAAGGGAAATCCTTCAGTCCGATTTCTTGGAAGGTGGTCACTACAGATGCCAGCCTTATAGGCTGGGGAGCAGTACTGGAGCAATAGTCTCTCCAGGGCAGATGGTCGGATGCAGAAAAGGCCCTGCCCATCAATCTCTTAGAGATACGAGCAGCCCGGTATGCCCTAGTAGCATGGACATCCAAACTCCAAGGGTCCCCTGTCAGAATTCAATCAGACAATGCCACAGCAGTGGCATATATCAATCATCAGGGGGGCACCAGGAGTCGTGCAGCCCAGAGGGAAGTAAATTACATCCTGAAATGGGCAGAAAGATATGTCCCAGCCATATCTGCGGTATTCATTCCAGGAGTGGAGAATTGGAAGGCGGACTTTCTAAGTCGCCAGCAATTATGCCCAGAGGAAGGGTCCCTTCACCCTGAGGTTTTCTGGACAATATGTCAGCGGTGGGGAACATCGGATGTAGATCTTCTAGCATCCAGATTCAACGCAAAGGTGGACAGGTTTGTCTCTCGGACAAGGGATCCCCTAGCTTGCGGCTCGGATGCCCTAGTGTTCCCTTGGGATCAGTTCAAGCTGATATATGCATTCACACCGCCACAATGGTTACCTCGATTACTCCGCAGAATCAGGGTAGAAAAGAAACCAGTGATTCTGGTGGCTCCAGCGTGGCCCCGAAGAGCGTGGTACGCGGAGATTGTAAAATGTCAGTGGGGAGTCCTTGGACTCTCCCACGTCGTCCGGACCTGCTTTCGCAAGGACCGATATACCACCCTTCCTTACCAGCCCTAGGTTTGACGGCCTGGCTATTGAAGCCCACATTCTAAAAAAGAGAGGGCTCTCTAATTCTGTGGTATCTACCATGATCAATGCCAGGAAGCCGGTATCCAGGCAGATCTACTATAGAATCTGGAAGGCGTACATCGCCTGGTGGGAGGCCAAGAAATGGCATCCACGTAAATACGTAATAGGTAGGATTCTGGACTTCCTACAATGGGCTGTAGATAGGAAGCTTGCCTTGAGTACTATCAAGGGTCAGATTTCGGCCTTGTCAATAATTTTTCAAAGGCCCTTGGCTTCGCATTCACTAGTCAAAGCCTTTATACAAGGAGTGATGCGTATTAGTCCTCCGGTTAATATTCCCATATGTCCATGGGATCTAAACTTGGTTCTGTCGGTTCTACAGAAACAACCATTTGAACCATTACAGCATATTTCTTTGGTTCTTCTCACCAGGAAATTGATTTTTCTAGTAGCCATTTGTTCGGCTAAAAGAGTGTCGGAATTAGCAGCTATGTCCTGTAAGGAGCCATATCTGGTTATCCATAAGGACAGAGTAGTGTTGCGTCCTCATCCAGCCTTTCTTCCTAAGGTGGTATCGAGGTTTCATTTGAACCAAGATGTGGTTCTTCCTTCTTTTTTCCCCAAACCTACTTCGGTAGAGGAAAAGTTATTGCATTCTTTGGATGTAGTAAGAGCAGTTAAAGCTTATCTAAAAGCCACTGCTCAGATTCGCAGAACGGATACTTTGTTTATTCTGCCGGAAGGCCCCAGAAAGGGTCAGGCAGCGTCAAAATCTACTTTAGCCAGGTGGATTCGACAGGTCATAATGCAAGCCTATGGCTTGAGAAGGAGACCGCCTCCGTTCAAAGTTAGAGCGCACTCCACGAGAGCAGTTGGAACTTCATGGGCAGCGCATCACCAGGCCTCCCTGGCTCAAATCTGTAAGGCCGCAACATGGTCTTCAGTACACACGTTTACTAGGTTCTACCAGGTGGACGTTAGAAGTCAGGAGGATGTCGCCTTTGGGCGCAGTGTGTTGCAGGCCGCAAAAGATCCTCATGTCTGATAGCGCTCAGCTTATGTATGGTGTATCCCCCCCCTCGTTGGGCATTGCTTTAGGACATCCCATTAGTAATGACTATGTCGCTCTGTGTCCCGTGATGTACGAGAAAGAAAATAGGATTTTTATAACAGCTTACCTGTAAAATCCTTTTCTTGGAGTACATCACGGGACACAGAGCTCCCACCCCTCTTTAGGGACACTTATTGCTTTGCTACAAAACTGAGGTGCTCCCGGATGGGAGGGGCTTATATAGGGGAGGGTACTTCCGGTTTTGGAAGTTGCCAGTGCCAGCACCTGAAGGTATCTATATAACCCATTAGTAATGACTATGTCGCTCTGTGTCCCGTGATGTACTCCAAGAAAAGGATTTTACAGGTAAGCTGTTATAAAAATCCTATTTTTACAGGGTACACAGTGTTTAAAGAGCAGGAAAACCACAAGGCATCTGTCATGTTACTGACACCAGAGCAGCCATAAAGCTGCACACAGAATCGTATACCTTTTTCCATATTTATTTAGTTGATAATACTACAAAATCTTTTGCCATTTTACTTACTGCTTTGGTTAAAATGCTGAGTTGCATGTGTATTTACAGTATATAGGATAAACCGGTGCTCCTCAAACTTTGTCCAGTTGCATATAGACCTTACAATCTTTGCAGTGATATAGTGCCAACTGCACTTCACCATATGTCCCATCTACCTACACTGTCACGTGCAGTCTTACAAATACAAACCCATACAATCTGCTCATCTATGTGGCTTGTGCTATACACCACTAGTAACTGACACTTAAACATATTCTCTCACCTAACTGTTCTTTAGTACAGGAATCGTCAGCTGATTTGAGAAAAAGTTGTGATAAACCAGTGTAGCGGGCATATACTTTTCTATCATGTTTAAAACTGGCAGAGACACCAGTGATGTATAGTTCCCTGCGGCCCAGCAGGTGGCGCTGTCCCTGTGGGCTGGGGTTGAACCATCGCTGAGTGCCGTACCCCTTTTTGGCCTCTCAGCGGTTGTATGGCGGGGCGGGGAACCCGCTGTGCTTGCTGGGAGAGGGTATAAAGGGGCCGGCCATCTTTGTCATGGGGGAGTCCCAGGCACCTTCAGCCTGAGGGCTGTGGTCCGTGGTTGGTGTCCAGGCGGCCTAGGCCTGGACGCCCGGAGCTCGTGTTCCATCCCAGGCACCTTCAGCCTGGGGTGAGGTACTTGGTTGGAGGCCTGGGGCCCAGTTTCCTTTGCTGGGTCCCGCGAGGGAAGGATTTCCTAGGGGGCCCCGGGAGTGGGGTACCCGAATCCAGAGGCGTAAGGGACCGGAGGAGGGATTCATCCGAAGATCTGGTGCAGCATATTGCCAGTGCCGGGTGAACCTCTGGAGACCGCCCGGAGGGATATCTTTCCCGAACAGGGGCCAAGTTCAGAGAGGAGGGTAGTTCACATTCTATGACCGGTGGCAGCGGTCCAACTTTTCAACTCAGGTCAGTGGCAGGGACCAAAACTCACGGTCGGTGGCAGAGACCGTGCGTCAGGCCTATTCGCTAGCAAAGGAATAGGAGAGTTCAAGGTAAAGAAACTTTGCTCACACCACACAAACATCTGCGGTGAAAGCTTGGCGTGGTGACCCCGCACTCTCTCCTCCAAGGTACCCCTAGACAAAAGCCGGAGAGAAAGAAACCGGAGCAAGAGAGAGAGAGTGGAGGGCGCTACACCAGTATACACAATCCTGTCCATTTTTAGATTGTCAGAAAGTAAATATAGCCGAACACCCCCCTGTTCGGTTTGCAGCAGAACTCCTGCACGGGGGAAATGTTCTAACCCGAACAGCGAACCCTATTGAACTTTATGGGAGCCGAACGGGAAAAATCAACAGTACCCGCTTTGAAGGCTTATATGCAAGTAATTGGCCATAAAATAGGTATGGGGGTCTAGGTACTGCCCTGGGGGGGACCTGTCTGTATCAATGCAATTTTTATTTTTTTTTTAAAACAATTGTTTTTTCAGGAGCAGTAATTTTAATTGTAGCGGTCTTACCCCCCCCCCCCCCCCTCTTCATAGCTGTTTTTTCTCGTCTAGGGGTATCTGGGAGAAGGGGGAAAGATGCACACCACCAGCTCGGCTCTCTGATGTAGTATGCAGAGGTATGAGCTAAACCGTTTTACCTTCGGGTCTGCGTTTTAGGTCGGAGCCTCAGCTTATCCTATGGAGGATGATTGTCACTGACAAGGGACACTTAGCTTCCAGTAACACGAGTTCCACACCAATAAAAGTCCAACTCTGTTTTATTGCTTTGATCAATAGGTAGGCTGGTTGAACTTTAAAATAACAGACAGGGTGTGGGAAAGAGTAGGTCCAGGCACAACACAATGAATAAAGTCTCTCCTGTTCCGTTTAGTGCAAACAGGCTTGGCGCACAGTCGCTGCCACCGACCGTGAATTTGGTCCCTGCCACTGACCTGGGTGAACGTTGAGGCCTCTGCCACAGGCCTTGGATGAGGCCTGCCACTGACCTGATGAAGATGGGTCTCTGCCACAGACCATAAGAATATGAACTACCTCCTTTAGAACAAACGACCCCTGTCAGAGGAAGAAATCCATCCGGACGGTCACCAGAGCCTCCACCATCACCAGCAAATGCTGCGCTGGCTCTTTGGGGAGGTCACTTCTCCAGTCCCTTACACCCTGGATTCAGGCACCCAATACTGGGGACACCTTAGGAATGCTTCGCCCTCGCGGGACCCAGTCGAAGGTACTGGCCCCCAGGCCTCCTGGTAAAGTACCTCACCCCAGGCTAAAGGTGCCTGGGATGGAACTCGACTCCACGCGCCCAGGCCAAATGCGCCTGGGCACAGACGAACCGCAGCAGCCCCCAGGCTGAAGGTGCCTGAGGAATGGACCTCGTACGCAAGATGTCCGCCCCCTTTTATATCCTCTCCCAGCAGGCACGGCGGGTGCCCCGCCGTACTACTGCCGCGAGAGGACACAAAGGGCACAGCTCTAGAATGGCAGTTCAACCCCGGTCCCAGGTGACAGCGCCACCTAGGGACCGCAGGGAACATGACACCATTCATACCTCCCACGCTCCAAAGTGTCCAAAAATCCCTAAAAATCTATGGCCCAGATACACCCCACTAAATTTGACACCCGCTACACTATTATGCTTAAAGTGCAACAATTTTTTTTTAAATTCCTTTAAACATAGTGCCTGGGGGGGGGGGGTGTCCCCTTAATATGCCTGTAAAGTGGCGCATCTGTAGCATGCATAAAACATGCTGCAGCAAAAATGAAATTTCTAAAGAAAAAACAAATCTCCCATTTTTAAAATGACTCGCGGTTATAATTACCGTCATCTGGCTATTGAATAAATAAGTAAAAAAACAGCGTGGGGTCCCCCCAAAATCCATACCAGACTCTTATCCGGGCATGCAGCCTGGCAGACCAGGTAAGGGGGAGGAGACAAGCGAGCCCCCCCCTTTTAAACCATACCAGGCCACATTCCCTCAACATGGGAGGTGGGTGATTTGGGGGGGCCCCCCCACCCCAAAGCACCTTTTTGTACCCATGTCAATGGAGACAATGGCCTCATCCCCACAACAGTGGTTGGTGGTTGTGGGGTTCTGCGGGCGGGGGGCTTTTCAGAATCTGTAAGCCCCCTTTAACAAGGGGGGGCTCCAGATCCCGCCCCCTCCCCATGTGAATGAGTAATAAAAAGAATACACATTTTTGACAAATCCGTTATTAAAAAATAAAAAAGCCTCATTGTAAATCCATCATCAATCATGCCTCCTGCCGACCCGAAAAAAGACGATCCGTGTTTTGGGACGACCTCCCGCCAAATGCCTCCTCTGCGCTTTGACATTTCTTCTATAGCTAAGGGGCAGGGCCACCTGACTACGCTACCCAGTGGCACCGCCCCTTCTGACATCATGGGCTGGTGCATGCTGGGCATGTGACGTCCCAAGGGGGCGGGCCCACCAGGCGATGTTGCCAGGTGGCCCGCCCTAACCTATAATAGAGCTGTCAAAGCGCAGAGAGCGTCCCAGAAGGCAGAGCATTTTTTTTTTTCCAGGTCGGTGGGTGGCGTGATTGACGATGGATTTACATCAACGGTTTTTAATTTTTTAATAAAGGATCTGTCAAAAATGTGTCTTTTTATTACTTTTTGTACGCTTTTTAATTTTTTTGGTGAGAGGGTAGGGGTATGATGTAGGGGGGGCAGGATCTGGGGCCCCCCTTGTTAAAGGGGGGCTTCCAGATTCCAATAAGAACCCCACAACCACCAGCCACGGTTGTGGGGATGGGGCCCTTGCCATCATTGATATGGGTAAAAAGTGCTTTGGGGTGGGGGGGGGGCCAAGCACTCACCCCCTCATGTTGAGGTAATGTGGCCTGGTATGGTTTAGAATAGGGGGGGTGCACTCGCTTGTCCCAGCCACCCCCCCCCCCCTTACCTGACCTGCCAGGCTGCATTTCCGGATAAGGGTCTGGTATGGTTTTTGGGGGGACTACACACTGTTTGTTTGTTTTTTGACATAGGGTTTCCCTCCAAATTTACACCAGACCCCAAAGACCTGGGGGGGGGGCACGCTGTGTTTTTTCTTTTTTGTTTTGTTTTGTTTTTTAACTGCCACTTTTTTTTATTTTTTATTATTCAGCTGTCAGCGGCGAAACCCATTGACAGCTGATGACTCATTGGTTGTTAAGGATGCCACGGCCAGCTTCCCGACCCGCTCCTTAACAATCAGCTTACACTGCGCCCTGATTGATTGATTGGGCAATGCGATGACCCCTACTCACATTGTGTTCATTATTTTCAGTAATAACCTGTCTTTTTGTCCTCTGTCTCTCTCTTTACATTTGTATTTAGGCAAAATATAGTTATACTTTTGTAAGAGCCAAAGCTCGCTCTGAAGTATCAGCACTTTAAGTAATATACTCCCACATAGTTAGTTGGCCTAAGATGTATTGGCGTCTGAGACAGGAATGTCTGATTTAAATGTCAAGGATAACAGCCTTGCAGCATAGGAATTTGGAGTACAAAGGCTTGGATTTCCTGAGATCCCTAAACTAACTGAAAAGATGTGCATTTCTTTTTTTTATTACCAGTTTGGTTAATTCCTGTGTTTTTATGTGTTTTTCTGTATGAATGGTTGCAAAGACTGGTATATGTGCACCTGTCCTTTTTGTGGTTTTCCAAAAATTGGAAGAAAAAGAAACTCCATGCTGTTGAAAATGATTACGGAAAGAAACCCTAGTAGCAGCCAGTGTTAACCACTTGCTTACTGGGCACTTAAACCCCCCTCCTGCCCAGGCCAATTTTCATCTTTCAGCGTTGACGCATTTTGAATGACAATTGCGCGGTCATACAACACTGTACCCAAATTACATTTTTATAATTTTTTTCCCACAAATAGAGCTTTCTTTTGGTGGTATTTGATCACCTCTGCGGTTTTTATCTTTTGTTAAAAAAAATTAAATACCCATTTAAAAAAAAATATATATTATATATAATATATATATATATATATATATAATTTTTTTTTTGTTATAAAATTTTGCAAACAGGCAATTTTTCTCCTTCATTGATGTACGCTGATGAGGCTGCACTGATGGGCGGCACTGGTGGGCAATAATGGGCACTGATGTGTGGTAATAATGGGAACTGATAGGGCAGCATTACTAGGTGGCACTGATTGGCACAACTGGTAGGCATTGATAGGTGGCACTCTGGGCACTGGCAGGTTGCAATGGCAGGTGGCACTGGCAGGCGGTATTTTTTTGGGCACACGAGGCAGAATTGCCTCTTCCTCTTCGGGACGGATGTCCCTGGTACAGAAGCCGGTGATCGGCTTTTTTTTTCTCCTCTCGCTATTAGCGTGAGGAGTAAAAAAAAAAACACTATCCTTTTGTTTACATCATGTGATCAGCTGTCATTGGCTGACAGCTGATCACGTGGTAAGGGGCCGGCACCGGCCCCTTACACGGATCTGTGATCTCCCCGCGCGCGCAAAGGGGAGGACGTATATTGACGGCCTCCCGGATTTTCAGGTCCGCCCTGTAGCCGTCATTTGACTATAGCGCGGGCCTCTAGTGGTTAATTACGTTGCTGAAAATATTTTCGTTAACTAAATTAACACTAATTTCGTTGACTAAAATACTAAACTGGCATTTTAGTCAAAAACACTATGCCTAAAACTAAATTGAAAATTGACTTCAAAATTAACACTGGTAGCAGCACAATGTTCATGTTTGGGAAATTAGCTTTTTTTTTTTTTTTTTTTTTCTACTTAATTATACTGTCATGTATGCGTTAGTATGTCCCAAGGGAGTATGTTTGGGGGAACTGCGAGGCAGACATTTGTGTTTTAATTTTGACGTAAATTTTCAGTTTTAGTCCTAGTCTTTTCGGCCCCCTTCATTATGTGTGAGCTTATGAGGAGGAGAGGGAGCCCTCCCGAGTCTCTCCTCCTCTATCTTGGCTGACAAAATTAGTGATGCCGCTGCCACTACGCCTTTTATAGTAGAGGGAACTTGCGGCGCCCCCATCCCTACAATACATGCTGCGCCGAGAGCAGCTTCCACGTCTTCCCGCCCCTTGTCCTCGGCCCTGAAAGGACTGGTCTGGGAGCCTGATTTTTTTACACAGTGGTAAGCACTGCTACCTTGCTGGGAGGGGAAGCACTTACCCCATGGTTGGCAGGGCATTGTTTCAGAGCTCCCAGGCACAAGACAGACAAAGGGAGCCTACGTCTCTCAGCCAATACAGCTTGTCATGGGGCTGAAGCTTCCAGCCAGCAGGCAGAGCTTTGGGAAAAGCGGAAGTTCTGGTGGGTAAATGTCTCTTCTTTTTGTTCACCGACAAAAGTTAGAATTGTTTTTTGTCATAGTTTTCGTCATTTGACTTCAAGTTTTTTATTGTCGTTTTTAGTTTTCGGCACAAAATTAACACCGCAGATACTACAAATTTTATTGCTCTGAGTGATCAATGATGTTACCCATGACTGTATACTTTTGTGTTTTTTAAACCATTCATCTTAATAGGTAGATGATTTAGAATGATCAATGTCCAAATTAAATTTTTTAGCAGCATCATCCCTTTATAAGAAAAGACAGAAAAAAACACAAAAATTGTGAGATATGGGACTTTAAAGATGCTGTTTACTAGTGAAACTATATCACAACTATTATAGTTAAAAAGTTTTTTATTATTACAAAGAGAAAGAGAAAAAGTATACAATACTATTATATCTAGAGAAAGAAGTACATTTCCTCTATACAATTGTTCCACACTTTATGTTCTACATGTTACGCCTTGCGGCTTCCATGTTCCTGAGGAAGCCGCAAGGCGTAACATGTAGAACATAAAGTGTGGAACAATTGTATAGAGAAAATGTACTTCTTTCTTTAGATATAATAGTATTGTATACTTTTTTTCCTTTCTCTGTGTAATAATAAACTTTTTAAATATAATAGTTGTGATATAGTTTCACTAGTAAACAGCACCTTGAAAGTCCCTTATCTCCCAATAGGGTTTTTCTTTCTGTCCATTCATCTTAATACTTCCTTTTAGGCACTGGCATTTGATTCCATGGCTGTTTGTTAGTATCTGATTAAATTATGACTCTGTTGGATTTGTGTTTTTTAATTTTTAAACTGGATTTGAATCTGTGCTTTTGATAGGCCTTCTCTTTTTCCTGTGTATGGCTGCAGTTCCCCTGCTCTCTGCATGACTCATCTTGCTTTATTACAAGCTCTTTTCTCTATGAGTGCTGATAAGGTTGTGTTTGCTAGAGGTCAGGGAGGCCTGTTTCTCCTTTTTGTTTTTTTCCTTTTGTCAGCAATGATCTGGCTGTAGATGTTGCATCTTCATGTATGTCTATTCACTTGTTTTCATAGGTTAACAAACAGAATACTGGAAAACGACTTCAGGAATTTGAGGTGCCTGTGCCAAAGCAATCAGATGGGATCCCCCAGGCAAGCTTGGTGGTTGCTGACAAAGAGGGCTCTGCTGAAATCATGGACCTGGTGGATAATTTAATAACCAGCAGCAATGAATCTCTGCCAAGGTTAGTTTTTTATTTATATTAGTCAACTCAGTGTGGCTATACATGCCCCATCTTAGCATGAAATTTACATAATTTAAGAATTGATGTCAAGCGTTTTGGCTAAGCAGTGATTCGAAATGCCAGGTAAAGCACAGTTCATGAGAAAAACTGAATTTTCAGCTTCTTGAAGAAAAAAGAATTCCATGTGCACAACTTGATATCTTTCTGTTCACTATCCTTAGTGAGGCTAATGTCCGGCTATGTAACAAAAAATGGAAACTGAAGTGCCACACCACTTCTCCATATAAGTCCATATACAACTTTATTTCAATTAAAATCCTGTGGCCAATCCGAATAATAACCAATGCGTTTCAGGGGTCCAAAGACTCCCCCTTTATCAGGGCTTAAAAACTGTGTGAATAGACTAAATGTGAACTGGACTAAAGTAAATCCAATGCAACAGACTTGTATGAATCATTAGGAAATTAAATGATGTCCCCTACACATTTTCTAGATCTCATAACAATCTTCTTTCCAAATATCTTATTTTATGTGCTCAATACCAAGGTCACGTGATGTTCGGGTACTTGCACTGCATCGCAATGCAAGAGGTGTGGGTGGAGCAAGCAGGAAAGCTCTTTCGCAGCCAGTAGATGTCACTGCAGAGCTGGAGAAAGTACAGAGAAGGGCAACCAAACTGATAAGAGGCATGGAGGAGCTCAGCTATGAGAAAAGATTAGAGGAACTGATTTTTTTTTTTTTTTTTTTTTTTCTCTTGAGAAGAGAAGATTAACCACTTCAGCCCCAGAAGGATTAACCCCCTTTCTGGTCAGGCCATTTTTTGCAATACGGCACTATGTCGCTTTAACTGACAATTGCGCGATGCTGCGCCCAAATAACATTTTTGTCCTTTTTTTTTTTTTTTCACAAATGGAGCTTTCTTTTGGTGTTATTTGATCACCTCCTGCATTTTTTTATTTTTTGCTATAATATCCAAAAATGTTTTAGAAAAAAAAAAAAAAATATATATATATATATATATATATATATATATATATATATATATATATATATATATATATTTCTTCATCAGTTTAGGCCGATATATATTTTTGGTAAAAATAAAAATCGCAATAAGCGTATGTTGACTGGTTTGCGCAAAAGTTAGTGTCTACAAAATGTGGGATAGATTTATGGCTTATTTTTTTACTAGTAATGGCGGCGATCTGCGTTTTTTTAAATTTTTTATCGGGACTGCGACATTGCGGCGGACAGATCGGAAACTTGACACATTTTTGGGACCATTGACATTTATACAGTGATCAGTGCTATAAAAATGCACCAATTACTGTATAAATGTCACTGGCAGGGAAGGGGTTCACACTAGGGGTCGATCAAGGGGTTACTGGGGGGGGATGGAAATGACTTGGGGAGGAGACTGATCGTTGTTCCTATATACTAGGAACACACGATCTGTCTCCTCTCCCCTGACAGGATGTGGATTTGTGTGTTTATACACACAAATCCCCGTTCTCACTCTGTCAGGAGCAATCGCGGGTGCCGGGCGGACATCGCGGCCGCCGGGCATGCACAATGACTCCTTAGGGATGCGGCGCCCCCTATACCCCTTGAAGCGCTCGCCGTACAGCTTCGGCGATTTGCGTAGGAGTGCCATTCTGCCGCTGTCAATTGACGACAGGCAGTCGGCAAGTGGTTAAGGGGGAATATGATCAACATGTACAAATACATAAGGGGTCCATATAGGGAACTTGGTGTTGAGTTCTTCACTTTAAGGTCATCGCAGAGGACAAGGGGGCGCTCTTTACGTCTAGAGGAAAAGATTTAATCTCCAAATACGGAAAGGTTTCTTCACAGTAAGAGCTGTGAAAACGTGGAATAGATTACCTCCAGAGGTGGTTCTGGCCAGCTCAGTAGATTGCTTTAAAAAGGTCTGAATTCTTTCGGAAGTGTACGTAATATAACTGGGTACTAACCTTTATATGTAAAGTTGATCCGGGGAATATCCGATTGCCTCTCGGGGGATTAGAAAGGAATTTTCCCCCTGCTGTAGCAAATTGGATCATGCTTTGCTGGGGTTTTTTGCATTCCTCTGCATCAACTGTGGGTATAAGATTGTGTATATGGGATTGCATGGTTGGTTGTTGTTTTTTTATTTATTTTTTTTGTTTGTTTTATTGGTTGAACTAGATGGACTTTTTTCAACCTGACTAACTATGTAACCTATCCACTCAAATTAAAAATATAGAGGTATCATTGTGTAAATTGCAGAGGTGGAGTTTGTTGATTGACAGCCTCTGTCATGTTACAACATATATAAGCGCATCAAGTGGGGCAGAGAGCAGGGCATTGAGAGGCTATTTCAGGACACCTGTTGGAGGCATCCCACAGGATAACAAAGAGTCACATGGGGCGGCTTTTAGACCAGAAACAAGTAATACACTGCTTCCAAACAGGGATTTTTCAGGGCATGCACATGGAGAGGATACCCATTATTGGCTGCTATTCTGTTGCCATTGTGAAATTGCAGGATCAACCAGGTATTTACAAACAATCACAACATGCATTACAGAAAAGTTGGCCGAAATCATATTTTTACATGTAATGACCACAATAGTGACGCTTTGTTCACTCTTCCAGAGTGATTACAAGCTCAAGCCTTTTGAACAGCTGGTTTGGCTGCCATTGAGAGAACATATTTTTTTCAATGAATGCAAAGTGTTCTCTGGACGAGAGGGAGCTTGTGATGTCATCACTCTGCCTCCCAACCTCAGTCTAGCAGAGCAAGCTTTGCATTTATTGAGGAAAATGTAAAGTGTTTTCTGAATGCCGTCCATACTGCATGAGCAACCTCCTGTGTTCAATAAGCAGCAGGACAGACACTCAGCAAAGCACCCAGAAGCTTGCAGCAATCACTATAATATCTGTGCCTATTACAGTGATTTCCAGCTTCCCCAGGGATCCCACTGGTATGGCACATTCATACTTGCACTGCTCCAAGCTGGACCAATGTACCTTTGCAAAAATAACCATACCTAAACTTTAGCTTTAGGGGGAACCTGACTTAAAATACAACAGTACTAAACTGCAGACACATGTGCTTTCGATCATTTGCTGTGTTCCAGTGGGGTCCCTTGGATACTAGGCCTAGTTTCTACACAGGGCTAATTCACCTCTTCCCCAGGTAAGATTACAGAGTTTCAATGAGCAGTGGACATTTGAATGCCATAAAGTATGCCTTCGCACCCGGATGAGGTGGAGCTGAATCTCCTCTTCTGGGGTCCTCGTGCCTGCGCTCCTGAGAGATGGAGAGAGGGCAGAGTGCTGCTAATCTCGGGCACAGTGCTGGATCGAGATCAGGCTCAGGCAAGTATTTTAGGAGCAGAGAATGCATTAAGGTAAATAAAAAAACTTGTCCCAACCACTTTAATACGTCACTGGTAAGCCAGAGCAAGCCACACAATGATCAGAACCTCTTGACTGAAATCAACTTGTTATATTGTTTTTTGGAGAACTCTGTAGCACTCTTTACACAGCTAACCCTAGACCCCTTTCACACTGAGGGCGTTTTGCAGGCGCTATTGCGTTTAAAAATAGCACCTGCAATCCACCCTAAAACAGCTGCTCTATTGTCTCCAGTGTGCCCTGGCAGGGCGTCAGGAAAAGTCCTGCAGCATTTTCTTTGGAGCGCATTAGGAGCGGTGAACTCAATGGGCAGCGCTGCCGTACCGCCGGCAATACGCCGCTGCAGCGGCGCATTGTGGGCAGTTTTAACTCTCTCGGCCACTAGCGGGGGGGTTAAAGGCGCCCCGCTAGCGGCCAAAATGCGCCGCAAATCCGACGGTAAAATAGCGGCGTGAAAGGGCTTTAAGGGTGGTCAGATTTTGCCTGCACAGAGAACCATTCTCTTGGTCTATGGGCAGATTCTAGTCAAGCCAAAAGGTTATTGCCTGGGAATCTGAAATATGGACAATTATGATTTTCAAACTATTCCTTTAAAATGACAACCCTATGCTTTTTCTTTATTAATCCCATCTGGTTGACGCAGATTCCCAGTGCACAAGAGTTTAAATTTGTAAACATGATGTTCTTTCTGTGTCTTGTGAAGAATACTGTCTTCTTACCATGCTGATGTCATGGCTGATTTTTCTTGCAGTGTGAGCTCACTTGAGGCTAGGCTAGGCGTAACACAGACAGTATCTGTGCTGTTTTAGTATTTACTGTATCTAGTCTGGCTTCGTGTTTGTAGCTTGCTTGTGGCTAGATGCACAGTCCAGATCATGCAGGCCATCAACTTGAAACATAATGTTCAAGCCTTCGAAATATTTTCTTGGAGCGTTCAGCTGTGACTGACAAATATAGATACTTACATTTGATCTGAAAGTCTTCACTGGCAAATGGATTGCTGCATGGGTCAAAGTCTGAGTCCTCCTTCCCACTCTTTGGCATAAGTGACACTTGAGCATTCTGTCAACTGCCAACTCAGTGACTGGCTGTTCCATCTGTTGTTCCTGCTTGTTGCATTTATACGATATGCTTTATTACTTTGCTAACCAGAGAAATATATCACATTCCCAGGCAGTAAACAGTTACGGAGCCTCTGAAACACTGCATTTATAGTGCTACCAGTATGGAAGTTCTTTTGATTCTACACTGAAGAAAAATTAAGGTCTGTGATTGGTTACAGCATTCAGGTGACAGTTACCTGTTGCTCCAGGTTTTTATTCACAAAACCCAATGCAGTTTATTTTTTTTACAGTGAAAAGTTTTTTTTTTATTCAAAAGTATTAAAGTTAACAACGACACAGTATATGGACATTAGATACATACATAAGGTCATAAAGGTCCAATAGAACAGGTCAAATAACACCACCATTCGTTTCCTTCAGATAATGATAGCCTAGAGCAGCTAATACAAAGTTGTGGTCTAATACCAGATAGCGGTAAGGAGGGGAGAGAGAGTAGGAAGGGGAGGGGAGGGGGGGGAGGAGAGGGAAGGGTAGGGATGTAGAGAGGGGGGGGAGGGGGGGGATACCTAAAACACATGTTAGAACAGCATTTCTAGCCACAACCAAGAGATAACATAGGAGACAGCTCTATCCAGTAGGATTAACCCATAAACTCTAGTGCTCCTATCCATGAGCATCAATCCATTGGGACCAGACCTTGTCAAATTTTTTGGGGCAGTTTCTACTCTCATACGTTAGCTTGTATAAAGGTAGGACAGAGTTTATCGTTGCCTTCCATGCCTGAATTGTAGGAGGGCCGGGCTGCTTCCACCTCAGGAGAATCTCTCGTCTGGCGTAGTACAGGGCATAGAACAAGAATAATTTTTCATGCCGTGACACTTCGACACCTTCCATAACCCCGAGCAACGCCAGGGCTGGGTCCAGGGTAAGAGACCAGTCCCCAAACGCTCCCAGGACGTCTATCACCTCCCCCCAGTATGGCCGCAGCTCTGGGCACGACCACACCATATGAAGGAAGGTGCCCGGAGACGAGTCGCATCTAGGGCATTGAGCACTCGTTCCTGGATATATGCTGGCTAGTCTCGCGGGCGTGTAGTATGCCCTATGCAAAAACTTTAATTGTATGAAGCGGTCTTTTGCTGAGATCATTCAAGTAACATAGTCAGACAGCACGTCCCCCCAGGTCTCGTCAGTCAGTTCTGGAATGTCCATCCTCCATTTATTGTAAACAGTTGTCAGGGATGTCTTGTGCGCTACGGAAAGATAAAAATAGAGGGAGGACAGGGGCTTATCCATAATCTTCGCAATGAGCAGTCGTTCAACAGCGTCAGTCTGGAGGGTCAGACGGTCAGGGAACTGGGCCTGTATTGCATGCCTAAGCTGGTAGTATCTAAACTTCATAGAAGTGGGGACATGATACTTAGCTTGTAATGTCTCAAAGGAGGAAAAAGACCCATCGGAGTAGATATGTTTAACATTAATTATCCCCCTAGATGCCCACAGCTGAGGTTCCGGGAGCCCATAGATATGTGGCAACATTGGGTTGCCCCATAAGGGCGTGTGGGGCGAGACAACCGAGGCCGATCTGTAAATAGATCTAGCCCTCTGCCATACTAGAATGGTTGTGCGCATCAGAGACGTGACCTGGGGATGGGCCCCAGGCCCCCTATAGGGTAGGTTAGATAGTGCCGCATAGGACCCCAGGATGGCCGCCTCGAGGGTTACCGCCGGATTTTGTCTGGACTGGTCAAACCACCACCGGACCGTCACCAGGACCGCCGCCCAGTAGTAGAGCAGGAAGTGGGGCAGTGCCAATCCCCCCTGTGACAGGGGGAGCTGGAGTGTCCTCTTGGCCAGTCTCGGGACTTTCCCAGTCCAGACAAAAGTAGTGACAACGGAGTCTACTTTTTGAAAAAAGGATTTAGGTATCGGACATGGAGTGTTCCTAAAAAAATATACAAATTTGGGAAGATAAACCATTTTTAACAGGTTCACCCTGCCCACCGGGGATAGGGGCAGCGTTTTCCAGAGGTGACATTTCCTATCGAATTGGGTCAACAGAGGAAGGAGATTATCCTCCATGTACGCCCGAGGGGACCCCCGGACAATCACCCCAAGATATTTAAATTCGTCCACCCAATGGAGAGGCGTGTCGGTGACTGCCCTGGAGCCCGACTGGCGGAGGGAGAAAAGGACCGACTTGTCCCAGTTAACACGAACCCCAGAGTACTTCCCGAACTGGTCTATTATCTCAAGTGCAGAAGCAAGGGAGGGCCCTGCGTCAGCTAGGTACAACAGTGTGTCGTCCGCATACAGCGAAATTTTCTCCTGAAGTGCCCCAACCTGTATGCCCTTTACCCTTTGATCCTGACGGATTAAGATCGCCAAGGGCTCAATCGCCAGGGCGAAAAGCCCCGGTGACAGGGGGCATCCCTGTCTGGTACCCCTATGCAGGCCAAAGGGAGGCGACAGCAGACCGTTAACTCTAACCCGCGCAGTCGGGTCTCTGTAAAGCAACTGAATCCAGGAAATAAACCTAGGCCCAAACCCAAAATTTTCCAGCACCTCCCAGAGGAAAAGCCACTCGACCGAGTCGAATGCCTTTTCAGCATTAAGGGCCGCCACTACACCTGCAGCGCATTCCTCGGCCAGATCGACGTGGGTAAATAGCCGGCGGATATTGATGTCCGTCCCTCTACCCGGCATAAAACCAGATTGATCCGGATGGACCAGAGCCGTAATCACTCTGTTCAATCGAGTCGCCAATATTTTGGCCAGTATCTTGGCATCCACATCGATCAGGGAGATTGGGCGATATGATTTGCACAGTTCAGGGTCTTTACCCGGCTTGGGTATAACTACAATAATCGCCTCTGACATGGAGGCAGGCAAAGTCCCCTCTCTCAACGAGGTCAGGAGCATGGAATGAAACCTGGGGGCCAAGTCCTCTGCATACGTTCTATAAAATTCCGTGGGAAACCCATCTGGACCCGGCGTCTTCCCGGCCTGTAGTGAGGAGATGGCCCGCTGGACCTCCTCAAGCGTAATAGGGGAGTCAAGTTGATCTCTATGTATCAGTCAGGACTGGGAAGTCTACGTCCGAGAGGTAGATATGGAGGTCTTCCGACGTGTAGTCAACCCGAGTGGAATAGAGGTCAGAATAATAGGATGCAAAGCACTCATTAATCGCCCCAGAGGAGGTTCGTCTAACCCCAGTATCATCAACCAATGAGGGAACACTCATAGAGGCCGACTGCTCCCTGACCAACCAAGCCAGCAGCCTACCCCCCCGTTCACCCTCTTCAAAGATCCTCTGGGACTGCTGGAGCAACTTCTTTTTTGTAAGGGATGTGCGAAGCAACATAACCTCTCTAGTACTCTCCTGAAGTTTAATGTGAAGCCCTGGGTCTGCCGACTGGGCATATTGGCGCTCCAGGGAGGCGGCCCTATTCTCCGCCTCAAGCAAATCGGCCCTCAACTGTCTGCGAGCATCACCAATAAGCGTTTGATATTGACCCCTGGAGGAGGCCTTAAAGGCATCCCACACGACCGCAGCCGGGGCCGACCCCGGGTTAAGTGCCCAGTATGTATCCATGTGCAGGCGGAACCCGGAGTCTACCCCAGGATCAGAGATCCAGAATCTCGACAATCTCCACAATTTATCCGTAGGGGACCCCTCCAGAGACAACCTAAGGAGGAGAGGGGCATGGTCAGATATGCCCCTTGGTAGGATGGAGATCTGCTGGACCCTAGGTAATAGGTCTCCCCGCATACATCAGATCTATGCGTGAGAGAGTTCTATGTGTGTCCGAATGGCAAGTAAAGGACCTGTCAGCGGGGTGACACCACCTCCACAGGTCTGTCAATTCATATGTCTCTGCCCAGACTGAGAGATCCGAAGTGGATCCTCCCGCTGAGCCGAGACGATCCAGCCCAGGATTAGGTGGCATATTAAAGTCCCCCACAAGTATCAAATTGTCTGTACCATAGTTAGCGAGCAGAGGACCCAACTTGTGGAGTACCCTGATCGACGCGGGGGGGGCAAATAGACACCCACCAGCACCAACTCAAGACTCTCCACCATTGCATGCAATATTATGTACCGTCCATCCGGGTCAACCACCTGTCCCAAGAGCCGGAACGGCAGGGATTTGCGCACCAGTATACTAACCCCCCTCGCAAAATTGGAATATGTGGAATGGTAGTGATGACCAACCCAGGGTTTCTTTAGACTAAGGATCTTCCTCCCCATGAGATGGGTTTCCTGGAGGACACAGATATGAGGATTATAGGTCTTCAGGAACTGGAACACCAGTGACCGTTTCACAGGGGAGTTAAGGCCCCTGGTGTTCCAGGAGACAAGTGTCAGCGATGCCATTCAGCTTGCAAAGACAGCAACACCGGAGAGCATCCAGGGGATGACCCCGTCCCGGATGGAGCGGAAGCCAACAACCACATAGCACATAGAGAGTAGCCCCCAAGGGGCGGTAAAAGTGCAGGCCCAATTGACTGTGTCAGACATAGAAACTCATAATAAACAGTAAAACAGTAACAAAAACAAACTAAAGAAAAATAACTACAAAACAACCCCCCCGCCTCCCCGCCAGCCCCCCCGGAACAGCGGGTGGCATTCCTTCCCAAGAACAGCAGGGCAAGCCGCCGCGCATTGGAGGTATCGTGTGCAAGAGGCTTACTAAACATAAGTCTACAAACCCATAACTGCTAGGGTCGTCCGGATAATAAATATGGTGCCGGTCACCCAGCAAGCTGGGGGTACAAAACTTGGTGTAGTTACAGTCCTTCCCCAAGAGCACGTGAGCCCCTGGCTTTGGCAATGTTTCCCCAGAAGCGATAACCAAGATAAAAGCAACTTTGTCAGGGCATAAGGGGTCCAAACGGACATAACATCAGGGCCCACCCTCAGTAGGCAATGCTGCATTCTGCGACCCTCAGCCTCTCATGGCAGGATAACGGGCAGAAAAAATAAGAGTAAAAATTAAAATAAATTGAAAAAGAAAAACGTCAATGTCCCTGAGTCAATAGGGAAACGCATAGTCAATCATCAGATAGAAGGGGAAAACTGCCAGAGGGCCACGTACAGAGTTGCATTAAAGAGGACTTAAAGGCATCAAGGAAGAGCATAGTGAATACTTGCGTTATTCCGCCCGGATTGTATCAAGCCAGGCAGACGCCTCCTCAGGTGAGGTGAAGAATCTCGCGCGTTCTCCATCTTGGACCCGGAGCCTGGCGGGAAACAGCATACTGTATTTCAAATTCTTGGCACGAAGGCGGGAGCGCACATGGTCGAATGATTTCCTCTGCTTTTGTGTTTCAATGGAGTAGTCTGGGAATATAAGGAGCTTGGCATTCTCATACTTCAGGTCACCCACGCTTCTGGCTTCTCTCAGGACAAGGTCCCGGTCCCTGTAGTTCAGGAGTTTAAAGATAAATGTACGTGGGGGGTTCCCCGGTGGGCCCCTGGCTGTGGGTATCCTGTGGGCCCTCTCCACAAAATGGGGGGAGAAGGGGGCACGAGGCAGGAGAGTGTGCAGCAACTGCTCCGTAAACGAGGTGGTGTCATGCCCCTCAAATCCCTCAGGCAGTCCTATGATGCGTAAATTATTGCGCCTGTTACGATTTTCGGAATCTTCAGCGCGGAATTCCAAGTGATTGACTCTGATTTTCAGGGTATGGAGGTCAGCCGTGTGTTCCCTCTGCACATCCTCCGCCGCAGACACACGCTGCTCCACCTCTGTCACTCTGCCCTTAAAAGCATCAAAGTCTCTCCTGATCAGGCCCAGCTCTATATGTATATGGTCTATTTTTTCCGTTAGAGCTGTTTTACAGCCGTTTATAGCTTCCAGGAGTGCCCTGTGTTCTGGGGAGGCCTTAGGAGCTGCAACCTCGTGACTCCCCTCCTCCTCCTGAGCCGACATGGTGGGGGAGACAGCTGCGGCTTTCCCCTCAGTGTGGCGCGCGGTGCCGCTCTTTTTCTGGCTCTGCCGGCGCGCTCCTCCTCCTCTACGATAGCCGGGCATGAGCAGGGGGTTCCCGGGGCAAGGCTCAGGCGGATGTGGCGGCGAGTGGGCTCCCAGCACCCCAGGGATGGAGGATTAAAGATCCGGTCAGCGGAGCGGAGTTAACACACGTCCGCTCCCGTCGCCATCTTGGACACGCCCCCACCCAATGCAGTTTAATTGGTCTTGTATATCTGTGATTATTTGGTCAAATTTTGCCTGCACAGACAACCATGAACTTTTCACACAAGATTTTTAGAATCCTAATATGGTTACCAGATTTTTTAAATTAAACCCTGCGATTCTCTACTGACCACATATTTGTTTAACCACACCTACAAAACAACCTCCAATTTATAGCCACAGAAAATGACATCTCCTCCTTTTTTTTTTTTACACGCCCTCAAACAATTGATTACTGATATTCAGAACAAGAGGCAAGCATTCAAGGTAAAAATAAAATATAAACTTTCAGAATAATAGGCATAGGATATGCATGCATAGTTAGGAGGCTTTGAAGCTATAAAGAAGAAAAATGTGGCACATGGAGCCTTGGCCAATAAATGTGGTTGTGTTATGACTTGTAGTGTGGGGTAAAATAAGCTCCAATGCATGGGTGTCATTGGCAGTAATAGTAACCCCCACACTGGTGTAAGTGGCCATGATGGAAGCTTATATGCTTTCTTTCTGCTGTTCTACCCCCCACCTCATACACCCTGCATCCTCCAAAATCTCATTCCCCCACCACGCGCCCCCCCCCCCACATGCACCCTCCAGAATCCCCACCCCCCCATAGAACCTGCACCCTCCAGAATTCCAAACCACATACAATGCATCCTCCCAGGATTTCCCTCACACAAACACTGTGCAATAGCTAGAAAAGTGTCTTTTAGCTACAGTTCTCCTGTTTACCTATCAATGGTTATGCAGATGCTGGAACTAGCAGTCACACCCAACCTGCACCTGCCCCGCACTTACAGTAAGTCCACTTCAACCACCCCCTCACCAGCACATCAGGGAACCATATCTGGACCCCACCACATGGAAGAGGAAGGGCTGGTCTGTAACATTGTTTTTGGCCCTGGCGCATTCTGTAACCCGAACGGCATTCTTTTATATTGGAACGCCCCGTCTGGGGTTACAAATGCGGTTTTCTCTTTGGCCGACTTGGCCAGGGGGATTTGCCAATACCCTTTTGTGAGGTCAAGAGTCGTCATGTATCGGGCTGTTCCCAGCCGGTCGATCAACTCATCTATACGTGGCATGGGGTAGGTGTCAAATTTTGTAACTTTGTTCAACTGACGAAAATCGTTACAAAATCGCCAGCTCCCATCCGGTTTAGGCACCAACACAATGGGACTAGACCAATCACTTTGGGACTCCTCTATCACCCCTAAGTTCAGCATTTTCTGTACTTCCTCCCGTATTGCCTCCCGTCGGGCCTCTGGGATCCGATAGGGTTTTAACTTCACCCTTTCACCGGGCGGGGTAATGATGTCATGCTCTACCCCAGATGTTTGTCCCGGCAGCTCAGAGAATACCTCCTTGTTGCGAAGCACAAACTCCTTAACCTCCTGTTGTTGGGGTTGTGACAAGGTGGCTGCTATTCCAACCTCAGGAATCACGCAACCAGTTTGAGCTGGTGACCAAGTGTCTGCGACTAGGGACTCTCTATCCCTCCAGGCTTTCAACAGATTAACGTGATAGATCTGTTCGGGCTTTCGCCTTCCTGGTTGTCTGACCTTGTAATTCACTTCGCTCACTTTTTCCATTATCTCGTAGGGGCCTTGCCATTTGGCAAGGAATTTACTTTCAACCGTAGGGACAAGTACCAGTATCCTATCCCCCGGGGAAAAGGTACGGGTCTTGGCTCCACGGTTGTACACTCTCTGCTGTGCTAACTGCGCTTGGGCCAAATGTTCCTTCACGATGGGCATTACCTGTGCAATTCGGTCTTGCATCAGGGCGACATGCTCAATCACACTCCTGTGGGGAGAACTCTCACTTTCCCAAGTTTCCTTGGCAATATCCAACAGCCCTCTTGGGTGTCTCCCATACAGTAACTCAAAGGGGGAGAATCCCGTAGAGGATTGGGGCACCTCCCTAATAGCAAACATCAGATAAGGAAGTAGACAGTCCCAATCCTTTCCATCTCTATCCACCACTTTCTTCAACATTTGTTTTAGGGTTTTGTTGAATCTTTCAACCAGCCCATCGGTTTGGGGGTGATACACAGATGTACGTAATTGCGTCACTTTGAACAATTTACACAGCTCCTTCATAACCCGGGACATAAAGGGTGTACCTTGGTCCGTAAGCAGTTCTTTACAAATACCCACCCGGCTAAACACAAGAGATAGCTCTTTGGCTATGGTTTTGGCCGAGGTATTTCGGAGAGGGATCGCTTCTGGATAACGGGTGGCATAGTCCATTATAACTAATATGTACTGGTGCCCCCTAGCGGACTTGATTATAGGCCCTACCAAATCCATGGCGATCCTCTCAAACGGGACCTCAATGATGGGTAGAGGGACCAGCGGGCTACGGAAATGTGGCATCGGGGCCGACCTCTGACACACAGGGCAGGAGGAACAATAATTTTCTATGTCCTTCATCACCCCCGGCCAATAGAATCTCTGTAATATCCTCTCTCGGGTTTTCTCTGTCCCCAGATGACCTCCAAGAATGTGCCCATGGGCCAACTCCAACACCAACTTCCTGTAAGGTTTGGGCACCACAAGCTGCTCAACGGTTTCTTCTGCCCTTTTTGCCACCCGATACAGTAGGTCCTTCTCTACGCTGAAGTATGGGTAAGTGCAGGTATTATCTGGGTTCACTAACTCGCCATCTATTTTCACTACGTTTTCCCGTGCCTTTATTAGGGCGGGGTCTTTCAACTGTTCTGTGGCAAAGTTTTCCCTGTGAACCTCAAGATCAGAAAACTCCACAGACGGTAGGTTTTCGTCTGAGGAGGTGGGCTCCTCTCCAGTTTCTTGAGTCTCCCCTGCCAATACTGATAAGGGAAATTCCGGAGAGTCCTCACCACTCTCAGGGGAGTTCTGGCTATCACATTCCTGGTACATAGGGGCACCAGTGGGGGGCTCAGGATCATCCCACAGTTCCCAGAACTTCGGAAAATCCCTTCCCACAATGGCGTCATGCGGTAACTGAGATACTAAGCCCACTGGATGAGAGAGGGTACCTTTGGGGGTCTCGAAACACACTGTAGTCACTGGATACTCTCGGGTGTCCCCATGCACACAAATAACAGCTACCTTGCTATTCCCAAAGACCTCTGTTTTAACTAACTCAGCCTTTATCAGGGTCACAAGGCTACCTGAATCCAGCAATACCACAACATTTCTACCATTAACACACATTTTGCATAAATGTTTCTCAGTTCCTCGAATGGCAGTGCATGCGACTGTCGCACACAGCGACTGACGTCTGCCCGTCAGAAAGTCACACTGCATGGGTTCCTCCACAACCGGGCAATTGGCTGCAATATGTCCCGCTTGCCGGCAGCGGTAACAAACGATCCTTCTTGCCGCCTCTTGAGCCGCTGATTTCCCAGGCTGTTCTCGCCAAACTTGGGGTAGAGCTCCCACCCTCTCACTCTCTCCACCCTCACCCCTTGGAATCCTCTTATCCGCCCCTGGGGATGGTCTGGTCTTAGGGTGGAAAGTCCGAGTGTCTCTGGAAGAGGCCGTCAGGTTCTCTGTAGCCAAGTATTTCTCCACACGATCCACAAGACCATCGGCCATCTCTGGGTCTCCATGGCTTACCCACTTTTGGATGGCAGTAGGAAGAGCTCTCAAAAACCGATCCATTACAACACGTTCCACAATCTTTGGTGCGGACAAAGTCTCTGGCTGTAGCCACTTTCTGCTCAGGTGAATGAGATCATACATTTGAGACCTGGGGGGTTTTCCAAGCTGGAAAGTCCAGTTATGCACACGCTGAGCCCGGACAGCCTGGGTGACACCCAGCCTTGCCAAAATTTCAGCTTTTAGCATCACATAGTCTTTTGCTTGGTTAGGCTCTAGGTCATAGTAAGCTTTCTGCGATTCACCAGTTAACAGAGGAGCCACCAGTCCAGCCCACTGCTCCTCAGGCCACTTTTCTCTTTCAGCGGTCCTTTCAAATGTGGTCAAAAATACCTCTGGATCATCCTCTCCAGTCATTTTTGTCAATAAACGACTCACCCCAAAGGACGCGGTATTAGTGGGACGGCTTTCCTCACTGGTCTGCGGACGTTGCTGCATTACTGCTTCCATCTGTTGTTGTAGTCTCTGCTCTTGCTTCTGCAACAGGTCTATGAAGCGGGCCTCAGATTGCTGCTGGGCTTGTTGCTGAGCCTCCAGACTCTGTTGCAAAGTTGCGTTTGTCTGCTGCTGGGCTGCAAGGCTCTGTTGATGAGCTGCAAGGCTCTGTTGATGAGCTTGCTGCTGGGCTGCGAAGTTCTGTTGTTGAGCTGCAAGGCTCTTTTGCAAACCTGCATTTGTCTGCTGTTGATTGGCATTTGCTAGAGCCAGCTGCTTCAGTATCTCCTCCATGCTGGCTTAACAAAAAACTGCCTGCATTCTCCACCAACTGTGAGGGGGTTAGCTCGGCAGCGGGTGTGTGTGACCCCCGGGATGGGCTCCCCACACAAAAACAGGCCCAGCAAACGGAGGTTGTGGTTTTCAAAATCAAAAAGGTGCGGTTTATTTTCTATTTACAGTGACAAAACACAGCAAAGCAAAAGAAACATAAAAATAAATCCTGGTCAACTTGACCTCTGACTAAACATACAGGTTTCCTAACTAACAACTGGGATCAGCCTAGTGCTGTCCTAGTCCCTAAGTCCCTGGTTTTAAATGTCCAAGCAAATAGCCACACAGGCTTTGTCTCACCGCACAGGGGTTCACTCTCCCTAGACAGTCCACACAGGTCTGGTTCCAGGCATGAGCAAACACCTAATGAATCTGGGAGTTCTTATAGAGGCCTAAATGAGCTGACAAGCTTCAGCTGGTCTCATCAACTCCCTGTCTGCACGACGCCCCACACTCTCCCTAGAGGTATGAGTCATCCATGAGCCCACTAGCCTCAGCTGGGCTTATACAACTCTCCACCTAGTTGTATAAGTCGGCGTAAAGCCTGAATCTGGGCGAAATATATCTACCCCCCTGGATGCAACCAGGTGACTTTACCTTCCTGCTGTCACAATATATATATATATATATATATATATATATATATATATATATATATATATATATAAAAAAAATTGGAGGAGATAACCTGTACAGCCACTTCATTTCACTTCAGCCACTTCAACTACAAACTTCAGACCAGCAGTGCAGTACAGCCATTTATTAAATTCACTCATTCTCCACTGTGAGTCATCCTACTGTGGACCTGCATCCAGAGTCTCTTGTTGGCCTAGCTCCAAAGGGCACTCCTTCCCCTGTGGTGACCCCTCTTCCCAAACCTTTACAACCCAGAACACGCAGCCTGGGAGTAGTCCCTGCTTACTGGGCCCCTACCTTGTGTACAAAAAGGTGTGAGGCAGGAGTCTTTTAGGCCAGTAGCAGGGTGTCTGAGGTTGGTGGACATCGTTTGATATTTTCAGCCACCTGGACTGAGGACGTTTTTGTACCTTTTTTGGAATCCAGGGATACAGGCTATAATTGCGCTCCCTGCTTTATTTCCTCAAATCTTTCTGCTTCTCTAATGAGATTGCGGGACCTTCAGAATGCATTAAAGCACCTTTGTTTGCTCTTTGGCAGAGATTGTCCCAGTTTTCTGGGAGGAACAGTTTCGGGCCTTTTCCTCGTACTAGACTTAGATTCTGCACAATTTCCTGCGGTTCCAGAAGTTCTAGGTTAAATCAGCACTGTCTGTCGTTGTATGACTGCAACAAAGGGAATTTCTAGTATTGATAGACCTCAAAGATGCATGTCCTGAAAATGGCCCCCAAACATAGTGGCGCTGTAACTGGTATAAAAGATATCAAGTCCGTCAATACAGTCCTTTTATTATGATCATTTCCAAAAGACAAGGGGAAATGTGACCTGGGCTAGAGATGGGGGTAATGGCAAGAATGGGACAAAGACCTGTATATAAAATTACATTAGTCCATAATCCAGGGCAAGCCTTCAGGGGGAAGTTGAGAGCAGGCTCCAAGATATGCAAAAAAAACAAACAGAACAGGCGCCTCCAGGTTAGGACCAGTAGTATTTAGAAAACGGGTACATCTTAAGTTATGTAAATCCCAGCACCTGTCCTTTATCCACCCTTGTGTGTCGTCTGTCCGTGGGTGTGAAGCTGCTGCGGCTCTTCTACAGCTGTCTGTGTACAGAGGAAGGTAATCCCATCCAAAAGGATGTCCGGGACGCCGGGGTACTGAGACTGAGGCTTGATCAAGGCTGCAGGCTGGTGTTGGAGCACAGCTTCGGACGTGATGACATCACAGGTGGTTGCGACGTCGTTTCGGAGCATGCTCTCTGACTAGCAGGTGCGCTCCTTTCTCAAGCATAAGGGACACATATAATGCAGCCACCAGCCTATAAAAGATTTTCACTTCATCCACCCAGATGGCAGCCCTTTAAAATGCACATATAAGGCAGCCACCAGCCTATGTCCCTTATGCTTGAGAAAGGAGCGCGCCTGCTAGTCAGAGCGCATGCTCCGAAACAACGTCGCAACCACCTGTGACGTCATCGCGTCCAACGCTGCGCTCCAACACCAGCCTGCAGCCTCGATCAAGCCTCGGTCTCAGTACCCCAGCCTCCCGGACATCCTGTTGGATGGGATTACCTTCCTCTTTACACGGACAGCTATAGAAGAGCCACAGCAGCTTCACACCCATAGACGGATGCCACACAAGGGTGGATAAAGGACATGTGCTGGATTTACATAACTTAAGATGCAAGTGGATAAATGTACCTATTGTTTATTAAATACTACTGGTCCTAACCTGGAGGCGCCTGTTCTTTGATAATGGCCCCCAGGTTTCACAAAGGTGCTTGCCCTAGTTCTCACACTGCTGTGCATGCATGGAATCCACATTTTTGGATATCTGGATGATCTCCATTTGAAGGCGCACTCCACCCAGGCCTTGACAGACAGTATGCAGAGGATGATGCAGACACTCCAGAGCCTCGAGTGGATTCCCAATATACAGAAGTCGGCTTTGGATCTGACCTACCACTTGCAGTACCTGGGCATTGTATTGACTGTCCATGCTCATGTAAAGACCCTGCTCTTCAAGAACTCCCATTGGTTTTATTTTTTACCGCTGATGTTTGACATTTTCTTGTCCTAGAACCCTGCAGCTCAATGTGGTGACTGAGTGTGACAAGCTCGTCCAGTCTCTGGACCAGCTCATGCACCTATGTCCCAAGACCAGGTCGCTGACCAGCCTTGCACTGGAACTGGGAAAGTCCTTTATCCCATTAATCAGATAGTTTTGCATGATGGATGCCAGCCTGATGGGCTAGGGAGGAGTCCTAGGGATTGAAAGATCAAGGAAGTCCAGACTTCCCATAAGTATTTTTCAAGCTAAGAGCCACCCGACTATCCCTGCTGCAGTGGACTGACCAGCTTTAAGAACAACAGATTTAATCAGACATCAGGATGGCATCAGAAGCTGCCTGGCCCTTCTAGAAGTGGGCCTAATTGTGACTATGGTCCTCTCCACTGTCCATGTTCCCAGAGCAGACAGTGTTCCATGACATCTGTCATTGCTGGGGGAAGCCAGATATAGATCTGTTGGCATTACGCTTCAACAACAAGGTGGCCAGGATTAGGGATCCAAACACCTTTTGCGGTCAATGCACTGGTGACCCCTTGGGATATGTTTTGGCTGATATACACCTTCTCTCTGCTACAGATTCTTCCTTGACTTCTTTGCAGCATTGAAATGATCTTGGTGGCCCAGAAGGACTCTGTACTCAGACATTTTCCAACATCTGGGAGGCATTCCGTGGACTCTTCCGGCCCAACTGGACCTACTGTCGTAGGGGCTGTCCTGTCATCCTGCATAAGGATCTTTTGCTTGACAGCTTAGCTATTGACACCTGACTTGACACTCAGTCACTGGTAAAGGCCTTCGTTTAGGGGGTGGCTCACATCTCTTCCCCCCCCCCATTCATGGACAATTATGATTTTAAAACTATTCCTTTAAAATTACAATCTTATGCTTTTCTTTATAGAAGCTCCCCTATGTAGCAATATAGCATTAATGTACTACTTTTGCAAAAATAAAACGGCTTTCTATTATATACAGAGGCTTACCTCACTCTCTTCATAGCTGTTTAAACACACTGCTCCATTTACTTCTGCCTTACTTCCTGGTCAGACTTTAGGTCATGACACAGGAAGGAGTTGACCAGCTGATCTCATTAGCACACACCCTGCATCATCTACCCTCAGCTGGTCAACTTCTTCCTGTGTCATGACCTAAAGTCTGACTAGGAAAAAAGGCAGAAGTAATCAAGCAGTGTGTTTAAACAGCTATGAAGGGTTCAGTAAGTCGGTGTAGAATTAATGGAAAGCTGTTTTATTTTTGCAAAAGAAGTACATTAATGTTACATTTGGTACATGGGAGCTGGAATTTTAGAAAAAAACAAAACAAAAAGGTAAACTTGGCCTTTAGGTGTGTCTGCCTCCCTTCTTGCTAAGGTGGTTTCTCCCTGCCACCTTAATCAGGACATCATCCTTGCTTTTCTTTGTCTTGCTCTTAAGCATCTCAGAGAACTCTCTACACTGTTCTTTTTAGTTTTTTGTTTTTTTGATGTAGTATGAGCAGTGCAAGTTTACCTCTCAGCCACAGCTTTCATCCGAATCTCAGGTTTTCTGTTTGTCCTGCCTGTGGGCTCTAGCAAAGGGTGTCCTGCGCCTCTAATCAGCATTTCTAGGTGGATTCAGCAGGTTGTCACTAAAGCTTACGCCTTGGATAGGATTCTTCCTTTTTACTGTTAAAGTGGAAGTAAACCCATCCATAAAACAGTTTCAGTTCCGGCACGTGACGGAAATGTAACACTACCATTGGTTGTGCTCTCAACCAAACTGTCAAGCCATTCAATGGCTGGTGTCTAAACTGATCACATGTGCAGCATCATGGTAGTTGTAGATTAAACAGAGGGCAAAGATGGCAGCTTCCTTGGCTGAAAATGATAGGGGATTTACTTACACTTTAAGGTTCAATCAACTCATTTACAACACAGTTGGTACCTCTTGGGCTATTCAGCACCAGGCATCTGTTTCTCAAAATAACAAGGCTGCCATCTGATCCTTTGTTTACAGGTTTAATTTTTACCAGGTGGATGCAGAGGCGGCTCTTTAATTAGGCAAATTAGGTGGTTGCCTAAGGCCTCGCGCTCACAGGGGCCTTGCAATCGCCTAATTTGCCTACTGAAGGAAGGGGAGCACTTGTGTAGCATGGGCAGCTGGTGGACCCGCACTGTCCCTGGGTCCCATTTCCCAGCCAGCCGCAGGAATCGGGATTCTACTGACTGCGCTGCCTGCACTGAACAGGTGGGGGGAGGAATCGCTGCAGCGGGGAACAATTACTGGACCCATGCCCTGTGTCTTTATCTGTCCAGCAGCTGAAAGCCCTGCCACCCGCGGCCGACCGACCCCCCCCCGTTCCCGCTGGACGGACACAATCTCGGATACAGGGTATGGTTCCTGTAGTTGTTCCCCGCAGCCTCGTCTGTCAAAGTCTCGTGGCAGGCTGAGTCTTCTTCTCTGCCCAGACAGACTGCCCAACACTCACATCACATCAAGTGCTGCTGATAAAAACAGAACAGGACCTGCGGGCGCCGGGCGGAGGTAGCAGTTTTCGGGAGCCCTGGAAGATGTACACGCACGGTGAGTAGAAGCTGTGTGTGATAGAGGCGGAGGCTGGGTGGGACTACGGCACTACAATCCCCAGCAATGTCTATGGAGTAGGAGCACTTAGTATTAGGCTGGAGGTGAAAGCATGGTGTATCAGACCCACTTGCAGTGTAGGTGAGATCACATGTGCCTGGATGTTAGGAGGAGCAGCTCAGAACACCCCTGTTACGTACCTGCCGGATGAGCCTGACATGCAGTGGGAAGGCCTCTCGTACAACCCCGGCTCAAGGGCCACTGATGTTGCAACAGTGGCCGCAAGAGCCTGGCGGTGTATGGGTGCCTGGTTCGTCTTTGGTCTTGTCAGTTCAGCTGGTGCAGCAGGGAACAGGAAACAGGCTGGTAGGTGCTCTGGCTGGGGAGACACTGAATACGTAGTCAGACAAGCCGGGTTTGGTAACAGACGATCAGATGTAGGTATAGACGACAGGCAGAGAATGGTCAGGATACAGGCAAAGTTCGGCAACAGGAAATCAAGCAGTGTAGAGCTGAGCGTGGTTACAAGGCAGGCTGGGATCAGGATAACAGAGATCAATCGTAGTCAAACAAGCCGGGTCAAACACAGGAAACAGATCAGATCACAGGAAACAGATCAGATCACAGGAAGTCAGGAACAGGTATGAACTGCAGATCAGGCAGCGAAGACACAGTGCTGCTGAGGTGTTTAAATAAGGCAGCCTGTTGCCAATCACTGAAATCAGTCTGCACTTTTAACCCTTAGGTGGCAAATCCATGACAACCCCTATATATATCTGCAATCAGTGGTGGCTGGTATTTTGTTTGGGGGTGTGTGGCAAACAATCCATCCCTGCCAGCCCCCCATCCCTTCAGGTCGTGGATGGCACAGAGGCCCCCCCACGACACGGGTCCCTAATGGATGGGCCACCACTGTCTGCAATCCTACAGTGGTACAACACTGCCCACATATTCTAATTATCACATCAGCCCCTCCCCCTCTTCTGCTTCTACCTCCTACCCTCCCCTCTATTCCCCTTCCCTCTGCCCTCTAACCCTTCTATCCCCCTCCCCCCATTATTTCCATCACCCCTCGCTTTCTCTCCTTTCCTCCCTCCCCCCTCCTCTCTCTCCGTCATCCCCTCTCCCATGTCCCCTCTCCTTCCTCCCTCCCTCCCGATGTCCTCTCTCCCCCCCTGTCCTTTCTGCCCCCTCTCTGTCCACTCTCCCCCTTCCTCTCTCTATCCTCTCCCCCTCCCTCCCTCTTTCTATCCTCTCCCCCTCCCTCTTTCTATCCTCTCTCTATCCTCTCCCCTCTCTATCCTCTCCCCTCTCTCTATCCTCTCCCCTCTCTCTATCCTCTCCCCTCTCTCTATCCTCTCCCCTCTCTCTATCCTCTCCCCTCTCTCTATCCTCTCCCCTCTCTCTATCCTCTCCCCTCTCTCTATCCTCTCCCCTCCCTCTATCCTCTCCCCTCCCTCTATCCTCTCCCCTCCCTCTTTCCTCTCCGCCTCCTTCTCTCTATCCTCTCCCGCCTCCTTCTCTCTATCCTCTCCCCCCTCCTCGCTATCCCCCTCCCTCCATCCCTTTCTCTCCCCCCACCTCTCTCTTCCTCTCTGTCGTCTCTCCCCCCTCCCACTCTGTTCTCTCTCCCCCCCTCTCAGCCCCCATTCTCTTTTCCCCTCCCTCTCTCTGTCCTCTCTCCCTCCCTCCCTTCTCTGCTCTCTCTCCCCTGTCCTTTCTCCCCCTCCCTCTGTTCCCTCTCCCTCTTCCTCTGTCCTCTCACCTCCCATCCTTCTGTTTTCTTTTCCCTACCCATATCCTCTCTACTCCCCTTCTTTTGTCCTCTCCCCCCTCCCTCCCTCCTCCCCCAGGGTCATGTATTGTGGAAAGCCCACAGCCCTCTACACCGGAAGCATGGGGTCTCATGGGCACTATGAACAGCAAGGTCCAGAGGGGTGGCCAGGATACTTGGAGTTAATTCAGCTTTTCATTTTTTGCCCTTTAAGCCTTCCAAACTATCTCAGGACATATAGGAGGCCCTATAGGTGCTGCATTCCTCTTACCTACCTGGTGCAACATTCAGGAGACCTGAGTCCCCAAAAACTCTATTTTATACAGATCTAGACCAGCCAGAGGAAGTGGTAAGGCTCCAATGGTTGTTATTGGCTTCTAACTTTGATGGATGGCCTCCTTTACCAGTAGGGTGGAGAGGACGGGCCCAAGCATTCTACAACACTGGCTGGTCAAGATTTGCATAATGGAACACCCAAGGTTTAGGGGTTCTGAGGCGTGTGACCTTTAAAACCGCCAACAACAGATGGGATATGGGAACCTGTGGGTGATGTCACCACTCCAGGCTTTACCATCCATTGTCAAATACTCTCTCCTCTCCCCTGCAGCCACCGCTGACTGACAAAGGGGATCATGTGACCAAAAGTCCACATGGGGCGCAAATTACTTGCCTTGCCCCAGGCGCTGACAACCTGTGCTATGCCACTGGAGGGGAGAGCCCAGCATCGGGAAGAAGGATGGCGCTGCCACCTTGAGCTGTCAATGTTATCTCTGTGTCGCTCACAAATGGTGATCTGCAGACAGGACACACCCAGGGGAGAGCAGAGCACAGCCTGGGAAAGGGAGGGATGGTCTGGGCGAGCTCGCTGGTGTGATAAGATCTAATAATATGCTGGAATACTTAAGGACTGGCCATGGGTGGATTGCCATCAGTTTATTGTACACTGTACATTACAATGTAGTATTAATTTCGTATCGCTTTAATTATTCTTCCCATTATGGGTGTGAGAGGGCCTCATGTCTAAGTTTTGCCTAAGGCCTCACAAAGCCTAGAGCCGCCTCTGGGTGGATGTTCAGGCCTTTGCAGACACCAGATTTGGCTGTAAGGTGCTTCAAGCTATATTGTAAATTAGGAATCGGATTCCGATGTTTTTGGTCTATTGGCATTGTTTGCAATGTTTCCCACCCCTCAGTTGTAGTGCTTGGAGATGTCCCATTGTCGTGATTAATGGAAACCTGTGTCCTGTACGGTTTTATTCACAAAAAGTAAGTTTTGACTTGCATGTAAAATCATTTTCTTGGAGTACAGTACTGGAGACAGGCCACCCTCCCCTCTGTCCTGGCGTTTTGGTCCGATTGCTTGCCAAAAAAAGCTGAGGATTGCTGGACGTTAATGGAGTTGTATAGAAGGCCCTTTTTTTTTTTTTTTTTTTTTTCTTTTGCATTTCCAAACTTTTGTCTACCCTTACACTCCCTCCTCCCCCCCCCCCCCTTCCACCCCATTCTTAGACCCTTCCTTCTACTCTTCTCTAAGTAATCTTAATCTCACTATATTTCTTTGTTAATTTAAACTTTTTCCACTTTTCCCATCTCTTAATGAATCCCTCTCTAGTATTCTCATGGCTATGTCTCAGATATTCCATGTTGTATATCTCTTCTATTTTATCAAACCACTCTCTTAATTTTGGGCTCTCTACTTCCTTCCATTTCCTCGGGTATCAAGCTTTTTACAGCGTTAATCATATGTACAATCATTGAGTTTCTATATTCTTTTGTCTGAATATCTACCCCATGAAATGGACATGTCCATGGTTCCTCAGGTATATCTATATTAGTGATTTCCTTGATATAGCTCAGTATTTCCTTACAGTACATTTTAATTTTGGGGCACCCCCACCCTATATGGGCCATAGTTCCTGTTTGTTTACAACCCTGTTGTTTGTCCTATTTGATATTTTCCTATTGTTTCTGGAGTTCTATACCACCGGGTTGCGCACTTATAGTTCATTTCCACCATCCCATTGTTTACTGATGATCCATGTACTAGTTTCAGGATTTTTCCTACTTGGTTCCTTCCTCGTTTCCCCAATTCCCTATCCCAATTTTTTATAAATGTCGGAACCTCCAGCTCTTCCACTTCTATCAAAGTTTTATATATCCTAGATATATTCCCACTTGTTTTTTCGATGGTACATAATTGCTCTATCAGTGTAAAGTGCTTCTCCTCCTCTTATTGGGTGAGGAAGTGCTGCTATGAAGTGTTTGAGCTGAAAATACCTCCATTCATTAATCTCCAGCACATCTTCTTCTTTTTTTTTTTTTTTAATTCTTGTAAAGTGCAACATTTTCCCTCTTGTATTATATCACGTAGTTGTGCGTTTTTTATTTCTTTTTTAATCCAATTCCCCCCTATCAAACTTTTTCCCGGTGCAAATAAACAATTTTCCTTTTAGTGCCATCAATGGTGAATTATATTTCCATTTACCGTATTTATCGGCGTATAACGCGCACAGGCGGATAACACGCACCCTAACTTTAAGAGGGAAGTTTCAGGAAAAAACCTTTCCACAGCCCCCTGCGTATAACACGCAGGCACAGTTTACCCTCTATTTTCAGGATAAAAAAGTGAGTGTTATACACCAATAAATACAGTATTTTTCTTGTGTAGTGCATCCCAAATTTTCAATACTATCCGTGTCAATGTGTGTGTGTGTGTGTGTGTGTGTGTGTGTGTGTGTGTGTATTTTATCCCAATGTTCTATAATGTGGTGGTATCCATATATTCCTTCCTAGGTGTGTATTAGCCATTATGTGTTCTATATTAACCCACCTTTTCTCATTATTTGATTTAGCCCATTCCACCACGCGTGTTAACAAAACCGCCTCATAATATTTTTGAAAGTCAGGTACATTTAATCCCCCTTGGCTTTTTACTTTCTTCAGAGTTGCCAGAGAAATTCTAGGTTTCTTATTGTGCCATATTAATTTAGTGATTCAAATTTTTAAAGTTCTAAAATATGCTGGGGGTATATATATGGGGAGCATCTGAAACTTGTACATAATCTTCGGAAGTATTATCATCTTTAGGGCGTTAATCCGGCCCATCCATGATGGGGGGCATGCTGCTATCCTTTTTTATTTCTATTTTTATCTCCTCTAATTGTGGGATATAGTTTGCCTGATATATTTCCTCTGGCGATGCCGTTTAATTTAATCCAAAGATATTTTATTTCTGTCCTCCTCCCAAGGGAATTGGAACTCTTGTTGTAAACTCAGTTCCTCTTTCAATTTCATATTTATATTTAATATTTCGGATTTACTCGGGTTGATCTTAAAATTTAAATAGATCTCCGTATTCCTTTAGTGCTTTCATAAGGTTGGGCATTGTAATTCTGGGGTTTGATATATAGAATAATATATCATCTGCGAGTGCCGTTAATTTATGCTCCTCTTCTCCGACTTTGAAGCCCCCTATGTCCGTGTCCCCCCGTACTGTCACCAGAAAAGGTTCCAGCGCAAGCACGAACAGGAGCAGAGACGGGGTCATCCCTGTCTCGTCCCGTTATTCATCCTAAAGGGGAGTGACCATGTTCTATTTACTTTCACCATGGCTGTAGGGCCCTTGTATAATGTTTGTATCCACTGCATCATCCTTGGTCCTATCCCCATGCTCTCTTGGGTGCCCATCATGAATCCCCAGTCTACCCTGTCGAACGCCTTTTCGGCATCTATCGACAGCAGTAGACCGTGGACTCTCCCTTCTTTTAATTTTTTGAAGTAACAGAAGTGTTCTTACCCCATTGTCCCTCCCCTCTCTCCTTGGTACACAGCCCACTTGATCAGAATGGACCAGCTCCGTCATTAAATCTTTCATTCTTGTTGCTAATATTTTCGCAAGCAATTTTGTGTCCGCGTTTAAAAATGATATAGGTCTATAGTTTAAACACTTAGTGCTATCTTTGCCTTCTTTTGCTATAATAGTAATTGATGCCAATAAAGCCTCTTTACTCATCTCATAACTCCTTCCCAACCCATTCATGTATGTGCACAGTTTTGGGGTCAGGATTTCTTTAAACCTTTTTAAGTATAACGTTGTGTATCCATCTGGCCCTGGACTTTTTCCTGGCGCTGATTCTTTTAACGCCCGATTGATCTCCTCTACCGTTATTGGTGTTTCTAGGGATATTGCTCTTTCCTCTGTTATCCGGGGATCCTAGCTTTTTTTAAATATTATTTTATTCTTTCTTTTTTTCCCTCGTCCCATTGTCCCTTTTGATTTACTGAGTGCTATGTTCATAAAAGTCTCAGAAGACCGTCGCTATGTCCTTTTGTATTATAGATCATTTCCCCTTTTTTTATTTTATATTTTTTCTATGAAGTTCATTGATTTATTTTTTTCTTAACATCCTTGCTAGGCACTTGCTGTTTTTATTCCCCCCATTGATATCTTTCCTGTTCTAATAGCTCCTTTAGTTCATCTCTTTTTATTACTAGTTCTTGTGACAGTTCCTGATCTTGCCCTCTCCCTGTTTTGTGTCTTTGCTCTAATAGGTATATTTCTTCTATCAATTTTGCCCTCTTTATTTTATTCTTTCCTTCTTTCTCCTAGTTCCCATTGAGATCAGGATTCCCCTTATGTAGGCTTTATGAGCCTCCCACAGGGTATCGTCCGCAATCTCACTGGTTCAGTTTAAACTAAAATATTTCTCTTATTCTTTTCTTATCATCTCCTCCCCTTGTTTATCTAGAAGATCTTCATTTAGCCTCCATGAATACGCTTGTATCGGAGTTTCTGGTATCTTTATTTTCATGGTCATTGGCGCGCAGTTATTTCTATATTGGTGGAGACTACCAAGTCTAGTGTTCTATGTTCTATCAGCCAATAGTCAATCCTAGTGTATGTCCCGTGTAGAGGGGAGTAGAACGTATAATCTTGTGTCCTGGGATGTTGTATTCTCCATATATCTACTAACTGGTGGTGTTATAATTTCTGTTTTATCGCCTTCAATTGGGCGTTCCTCGTCCCCTGTACACTGGACGTACTGTCTTGTTTTGGATCCATACAAAAATTCAGGTCCCCCGCCATGAACTCTTTCCCTTTTTTAAATTCCGATAATTTTTCCAGGGCTCCCCCCAAATATACGGTTGGGCCTTTATTTGGGCAATAAATATTGGCCAATGTGCATTCCATTCCCAACAGCTTCCCCCTCAAGAAGAGAAATCTTCCCTCTGGGTCAGTTAATCTGTCCTCCAGGGAGAACCAGACTCCCCTACCTATTCCAATTGCAACCCCTTTTGCCTTATTTGTCATTGAGTCGCCATAGTACCAAGTTGGGAGCTGATGGGAATACAACCTCACATTAGTTTCATGGGACAGGTGTCTCCTGTAAGAAGACCACCCCGACCCGTGATGCCTTTTTGTTGGTGTATTCAGCCCTCGCACATTGTAGGTCAAAAAATTAACTGTAGTCATGATATAGTTATTTGCAACCTGTTTTCATAGAGATGAGTTATTTGCCTCCTATTTTCATATAGATGTGATCTATTTCTAAGTTTACGATTACTCTTTTTTGGGGTCTAAGTTTTGTTCCCCCCCCCCCCTCCTCCCACCGGCTCGGCAAATGGGAACGAATGTTAACCATACCTTTTTTTTTTTTTTTTTATACCTTTTCATCCTTCATGTATACAGCAATTAACAGGAAGACGGTTTTAGTAAAAAAAAAAAAACTGACATGAAAGCATGCAACATCTTTCAAGGCACTACCTGCGCAAGATGTTCAACTTGATTTAAGGAAGGAACAGTTGAAGAGAATTGGCCACAACTTAATATAGTAACTACCAAACAGTTTGATTGTGTTGGGGACTACATGTTTGCATAAACTGTTGTTTAATTTCTTGTTCAGATGTTCAGTATATCTAAAGGCAAAGCATTTTTTTTACATTTTACTAGATCTCTTTAACGTACTTATTATTCAAACTTTTTTTTTTTTGTAAGTATGCTTTATAGGTAGCAGGAAGAACCCACCTAATTTGAGTTGAATCCACATCTAATAGAAAGTATTTATGGCAAAAGAGGGATTTTTGTTCCCTTTTTTTTTTTTTTTTTTTTTTTTTTTTTTTTTTTTACTCCAGTCTGTTCAGTTCTCAAACCCAAGTGAGGCATCCCTATCATCTTTGATCTCAGAGCATTGAATGTTTTCATTTAAACTCAGAATATCCACATGCAATCCAACAGATCTGTCATGGTCTTGCTTCACTAGAAAGATGTCCTGGTTTCTTTCGACATCAAGGATGCATACTTGCATGTCCTCCTCTTTTGAGTACACCAGCTTTCCTATGCTTTGCTGTGGGTCCCTGCACTTTCAGTTCCTGACACTGCCATTTGGCCTCTCATCTGCACCTTCTGTGTTCCTGAAGGCCCCAGTACTAACAGTGCTATGTTTTTATTGCATCCCCATTATAGGATACTTTGACAACTCCTTGAATCTTGAACCTATAAAAATTGGCACTGATATAATTCATTCTAGGTCTAGTCTTAGACGCTGCTCAGGCTGGAGTATTTCTCTCTTAGGAGAAACTCTTTGATCCCAGATTTGTGCTCTACGGTTCAGGAGTCGTCTGACTCTGCTCTTGCATGAGTGGCCTGGGTCTGATGGTAGCATGCTTTTGAGGTAGTCCCATTTGCTCAGTTCCACTTCAGAAACCTACAATACCATATTCTGATGCGGTGAGACAAGTCCGTAAAGTTCCTGGATAGACAAATTACTTTGACAGAGAGGACCACCAAGGTACCTGGCTTGGTGGCTTAGGAATCAGACTGTTGAAGTCCTTATTTCCAATCTTTTAGAAGATCCTTACAAGTGGGCTGGGGCGGAGTCCTGGGCACACTGTCAGTGCAGGGAGCATGATCATTGGGAAATCTGGTCTCCTGATTTAATATCTTGGAGCCTCAGGCTATTTAGCGATCTCTGCAGTGCTGGAACTTCTGCCTCAAGGATTTACCTTCCTGCTTCACAATCCCTGGCTTTAATGGAATAGCTGTTTGAAACCCAGGTTCTGAGAGACTGGGCATCCCATGATGTTAAAAGCTAGGAAGTCTACTTCTCAAAAGGTCAAGCATCAGATGTGGCAGGTGTATTTCACTTGGGTGTGAGTCTCTGAGATTTTCCGTGCAATTAAGTCTCTCATTCCTACAGCTGGGTCTGAGAAAGCATTAGGCCCTCCGCACCAATAAAGATGGATCCTTCTGTCTTGTTTCAGAGACAGTTGGCCTACTGTTTCTTGATTAAGACCTGTTGCACAGGAAGTCTTTCACGTAGCTCCCCTGTGACTGTGAGAGCTGAATTTTGGTTTTCTTTAAACCCATTGGAGACATTGATTTTTCCATATTCACCCACAAGGTGCTGTTCTTTGCAGTCCTCCGTCTGTGGAAGGTGAGTATCTGAACTGGCTACCTTATCCTGTAGGGAACCTTTTATTTTTTTGATAGGGACAAGGTGGTACTGAGTCCTAGTACCTCCTTCTTACCTATGATAGTCTCTACCTTTTTACCTCAACCAAGATATCATTCTGTCCCTCTGTACGGCTTCAGTTATATAAAATAAAATTTAACTCCACTGTCTTGGATGATCTCTCAGCCACTCTCCTTTTCATAAAAAAAATATATTCTTTTTTTAAATTCCTGATGGTCCCTGTGAGGGTACTCAGACCTCTTGTTTCATCATCTCAAAGAGACAAACCATCATCCAAGCTTAGGTCCTCAAGAATCAAGTTATACCCTTTCCTGTCATTGCACACTCACCCAGATATGTGAGTACTTCTTAAATTTTTTGACACTGGGCAACTGTTTCCCAGATTTGCAAGGCTGCCACCTGGTCCTCTTTTCACACATTGTCTAAGTTCTACCAGGTAGATTTGGCAAGTTAGAAAAAAAACGCGCTGACCCTGAAAAAATTACAATACTAAAAAACTAAACTAAAAACTGTGCCAATAATAAGTCCACAAGGGTCCTCAAATAGCAAGAGGGTTAAATGCAAAGTGGATGTCCTCCAAGGGATGTAGCAATCAAGGTGAATCATCTCAACCACAGTCTATATGCAGAACATAGATCCATATACATTGGTTAGAACAACACCGCAGTGAATCCACAGATGAGCGAGAAGCCCACCACCGTATAAAAAGCCGCTTACCAGAGGGCAAGCACGAATGAGCATTCGGCTATAGCCCAGCCGTGGCTTTTGACATCAGAGGATTGATGACACAGAAGGTAAACTCTCAAGGGATGGATGTTCAGGGTGCTAGGCTCCTTAAGCATAACATGCGGTCCGTGCAATCATACTCTCCATACAATGCCTTTCTGTCTCATCCCCCAAACACTACAGGTCTAAGGAGGTTTAGCTGAGGCTTTGGCTGGCGGGCATTTTCTGTAGGACCAATCACTCACCATCACCACATTATGGTGCCAGCCAGAGCCTCAGCTAAACCTCCTTGGACCTCTAGTGTTTGGGGGATGAGACAGAAAGAGGCATTGTATGGAGAGTATGATTCCACCGACCGCATGTTATGCTGAAGGAGCCTAGCACCCCGAACTTACTCTGCGGCTTTTCAGCCTCGTGCTTTTCAGTCCGTTACAGCGTGACGAATGTGCTATCTCCATTACAAATGCTAGTTTTACCAGAATGAGAGCTCCCGTCTCATACTTTATTCTGAGCATGCACGTTTTTTTTCCCCTCGGAAAAGCATACACACAAGCGGTTTTCACGACGAGAAAAAGAACAGGAAAAATCATGAGAAAAAATAGAGCAGGTTCTAATTTTTTTGCGGGCAGTTTTCTCGTAGAGAAAACTGCTATGGAGCATACACACGACCGGTTTTCACGACCATTCTAAAAAATGGCAGTTTTCTCATCAAGAAAAACGGTCGTGTGTACGCGGCATATGGCTCTATTCACACCTAGGTGTATTTGGGTGTTTTTTCTGCTGTAAGCTTTAGCTCTAAAAATGCCTAGATGTGAACAGAGCCTAAAATACATTCTACTACTACTACTACTCCTCCTCTTGATTATAGCAATACCACATGTGTGAGACATTTGCACAGCATGGCCACATACATGCTGGGAACACCATCAGCCATTCTAGAGCATAAATTACATATACATATAATTTCTTGACTACCGCATGCACTTTTGACAGTTCTGGAGCACCAGGACAATAGAATTGCCCAAAAAATTACCCCATTTTGGAAAGTAAACACCCCAACATATAATTTTTTGAGGCATTATGAGTCTTTTGAACAGGTCATGTTTTTCCACAAGTTTTTGGAAAATGTGGAAAGAAAATAGAAAACTTTGTGTAAAAAATAAATAAAATAAAGTTGTAAATTTTTTAAGATATTTCTAACACATTGCATGTAAATAGCAAAAATTACACCCCAAAAAATTCTGCTACTCATCCTGAGTATGGCAATATCACAAGTGTGAGACTTTTACACAGCCTGGCCACATACAGAGTCCCAACATGCAGAGAGCACCATCAGGTGTTCTAGGGACATACATTTCAAATCTAATTTGACTACCTATTACACTTTTGTGAGGCACGGATGGGCACTGATGTGGCACAGATGTGGCCCGGATGAGTACTTTTTGTCGCACGGATGAATACTGCTGTGGCACGGATGAGCCATGGATGGAGGATGAGACGTGTATGAGCCATGGATGAATGGATGAGCCATCAATGAGCCATTGATGGAGCATGAATGAGACATGTATGAGCCAAAAATGGAGCACAGATGGATGATTGAGCCATGGCTGGGCACAAATCGGCACTGTGACAACTTCAGATCCAGCCCACAGCGCTGCTGCACCGAGCTCTCCCCCTCTTCTCACACACTGTACAGATTGGTGAGAGGGGAGAAGCTAAACCGGACATGCTCCAGTTCGTTTACAAGTGATCACGCCGCCATTGGACGGCGTGATCACGTGGTAAAGGGCCGCTGTACATTGGCCCTTTACCCCGATCCATGACATGCCGGGTTTGGGAGACACGACAGCCACGGACATTCCCAGGTGCGCGTGGGATCGTGATTCTGGGAGAACGTCATAGTACGCCCTCCCAGACTTATTCGACTGCACTGTAGCCATCATTCGGCTATGGCCTGGTCAGAAAGTGGTTAAGCTGGCCATACACTGATCGAAATCTGGCCAGTTCACCAGGGACCAGACAAATTTTGATCCGTGTGTGCCTGTCCCTGTTCTCATTTGTTTGACTTCTGTCGAGGGGACATGTTGCAAAACTTTTCTCGATCAGTGACTGCAGCCACTTGTCAGGGAAACAGACAGTTTCAAGCCGTTCAGCGGCGCCAGTTCCTCCCACGCATGCGCGGTGGGACGGCACTCCCGCGCATGCGCCGCCCCATTGTACGGCGCACGTGTCACATGACACTCTGGCTGCCTAATAAAAGCAGAACAAGTCCCTAAGCATGGAATGGTCCCGGTTGAATTAATAGCATTGTTTTAATGCTGCGCATTCCGTTCTTCTTTTGAGAATGCTTCAACAATTACCTTCTTTTGATAATGACATTTAGAGTTATGCCAAACTTGTTTCTAAAGTAATTCCTAATTGTTTTAACCACTTAACGACCGCTCACTGTATATATACGTCGGCAGAATGGCACCGACAGGCACAATCACGTAGAGCATACGTGATTGCTTTGTATAGTTGGGGGGTCCAATCGGACCCCCCTCCTATACAGTGAGCGGTGGCTAACTGTCCGGGAGCGTTCCGGGATGAGGGGGCAGCCATTCGTTTCCGGCCACCCCCTCGCGATCGCTCCCGGCGAATGGAAATGCCCCCTCTGTCTGTGTCAGACAGAGGAAGCAGGAGGAAGTGATGTCATCTCTGGTGCGGCGCTCACATATACCGATCGCCGTACAAGAGAAGACATCAGGTCAGTGCACACAACACTACACTGACACCAGGACACATAGGGACATAAATCGCCCCCCCAGACACCCCAGATCAACCCCCAGATCACCTCCCAGCCCCCAGTCAGTGTCACTGATTGCAGTGACCATTTATTTAGTGATCACTGCAATCAGTGACATTTGTGACTGTAAAAGTGTCACCAAAGTTAAGTCTTAGGTCCAGTGTAGCCCCCTAACCCCCCCCTCAAAAAGGTTTAACCCCCTGATCACCCCCCCAGATAACCCTTTCACCCCCTATCACCACTGTCGCTAAGCGATCATTTTTCTGATCGCTGTCTTAGCGTCAGTGATGCCGATCGGCAGCCAGTCATTTTTTTTAGGTTCGCCGCATGTTTTTATAGCGTCAGGTACCCCAATATATTATCTAATAAAGGTTTAACCCCCTGATTGCCCCTAGTTAACCCTTTCACCAGTGATCACCATATAAGTGTTACGGGTGACGCTGGTTAGTTAGTTTGCTTTTTATAGTGTCAGGGCACCCGCCGTATATAACCCAATAAAGGTTTAACCCCCTGATTGCCCGGCGGGTGATATCAATTAGGTTTTAGCGTCAGAGAGGGTCTGCGTCACACCCCAGGCAGCGCCAGGTTAGTGCCAGTAACGCTAACACCCACGCGTGAAGCATACACCCCCCTTAGTGGTATAGTATCTGAACAGATCAATATCTGATCTGATCTATACTAGCGTCCCCAGCAGTTTAGGGTTCCCAAAAACGCAGTGTTAGCGGGATCAGCCCAGATACTTGCTGGCACCTGCGTTTTGCCCCTCCGTCCAGCCCAGGCCACCCAAGTGCAGCATCGATCGATCACTGTCACTTACAAAACAAAAACACACATAACTGCAGCGTTCGCAGAGACAGGCCTGATCCCTGCGACTCCAGTGCTGTAGGAGGTGATTTCACCACCACAGTTAAAAAAAAAAAGAAGCAAATATGCCGAAGCATTGGGGCAGCAGGGGCGGAGGAGCGATTTTGCTCCTAATGCCGCGTACATACGGTTGAAATTCCGACGGAGGCTTGCCCGTGGAAAAGTCCGACCATGTGTGTGCGGCATAACTTTTTTGCGGGAGGATGCCCCCATGCTTCGGCATATATAAATGGTGCGTGTATGCCCATCATTGGAAGTGGGTGGATGAAGGGCGGTATTCTAATGGTGGGCATACCCACCGATCAATCTCTTTTTTCGTTCAGCCAACTGGCTGCATGAAAAAAAAAGATTACAATACATGTCCAACAAGGACCAGCAACGTACTGGTATGTTGCTGGACTTTGAATGTTTATACCAGAATGATGCCTGCGGGTTTAGGTATCATCTTGGTATCATTCTTTTCAGCCTGCGGCCGGCTTTCATGTAAAAGCAATCCTAGCGGCTAATTAGCCTCTGGACTGCTTTTACAAGCAGTGGGAGGGAATGCCCCCCCCCCCGGATATAAAAAGCGCCATTGGGAAAGCATTTTATCACACCGATCTTGGTGTGGTCAGATGCTTTGAGGGCAGTGGAAAAATCTAGGGTCTAGAAGACCCCAGTTTTTTCAAAAAAAGAGTACCTGTCACTACCTATTGCTATCATAGGGGATATTTACATTCCCTGAGATAACAATAAAAATGATAAAAAAAAAAAATACTTGGAAGGAACAATTTAAAAATAAAATAAAAATGCAAAATTAATAATAAAAAAAAAAAGCACCCCTGTCCTGCCCTGCTCTTGCCCAATGGCGAACGCAAGCGTCGGTCTGGCGTCATATGTAAACAGCAATTGCACCATGCATGTGAGGTATCACCGCGAAGGTCAGATCGAGGGCAGTCATTTTAGCAGTAGACCTCCTCTGTAAATCTACTGGGGTAACCTGTAAAGGCTTTTAAAGGCTTTTAAAAATGTATGTAGTTTGTCGCCAATGCGCGTTTGTGCGAAATTTTAAAGCATGTCGTGTTTGGTATCTATGTACTCGGCCTAAGATCATCTTTTTTATTTCATCAAACATTTGGGCAATATAGTATGTTTTAGTGCATTAAAATTAAAAAAAGTGTATTTTTTAACCCAAAAAATGCGTTTGAAAAATCGCTGCGCAAATACTGTGTAGAAAAAAAAAATGCAACACCCACCATTTTAATCTGTAGGGCCTTTGCTTTAAAAATATATATAATGTTTGGGGGTTCAACATAATTTTCATGTAAGCTTCCGAATGTTGTGTATAAAATGCCAGAACAGTTCAAAACCCCCCCAAATGACCCCATTTTGGAAAGTAGACACCCCAAGCTATATACTGAGAGGCATGTCGAGTCCATGGAATATTTTATATGTTGACACAAGTTGCGGAAAAAAGACGATTATTTTATTTTTATTTTTTTGCACAAAGTTGTCACTAAATGATATATTGCTCAAACATGCCATGGGCATATGTGGAATTACACCCCAAAATACATTCTGTTGCTTCTCCTGAGTACGGGGATACCACATGTGTGAGACTTTTTGGGAGCCTAGCCACGTACGGGACCCCAAAAACCAAGCACCGCCTTCAGGCTTTCTAAGGGTGTAAATTTTTGATTTCACTTCTCACTGCCTATCACAGTTTCGGAGGCCATGGAATGCCCAGATGGCACAAAACCCCCCCAAATGACCCCATTTTGGAAAGTAGACACCCCAAGCTATTTGCTGAGAGGTATTGTGAGTATTTTGCAGATCTCGCTTTTTGTCACAAAGTTTTGAAAATTGAAAAAAAAAAATATATATATATATATATATATATATTTTCTTTCTTCATTTTCAAAAACAAATGAGAGCTGTAAAATACTCGCCATGCCTCTCAGCAAATAGCTTGGGGTGTCTATATTCCAAAATGGGGTCATTTGGGGGGGTTTTGTGCTATTTTGGCATTTTATGGCCTTCGAAACTGTGATAGGTAGTGAGGAGTGAAATCAAAAATTTGCGCCCTTAGAAATCCTGAAGGCGGTGCTTGGTTTCCGGGGTCCCGTACGCGGCTAGGCTCCCAAAAAGTCCCACACATGTGGTATCCCCGTACTCAGGAGAAGCAGCAAAATTTATTATGGGGTGCAATTCCACATATAACCATGGCATGTGTGAGCAATATATCATTTAGTGACAACTTTTTGTAATTTTTTTTTTTTTTTTTAGTCATTATTCAATCACTCAAGACAAAAAAAAAAAAATTCAATGGGCTCAACATGCCTCTCAGCAATTTCCTTGGGGTGTCTACTTTCCAAAATGGGGTCATTTGGGGGGGTTTTGTACTGCCCTGTCATTTTAGCACCTCAAGAAATGAGATAGGCAGTCATAAATTTAAAGCTGTGTAAATTTCAGAAAATGTACCCTAGTTTGTAAACTCTATAACTTTTGCGCAAACCAATAAATATACGCTTATTGACATTTTTTTTACTAAAACCATGTGGCTGAATACATTTTGGCCTAAATGTATGACTAAAATTGAGTTTATTTGATTTTTCTTATAACAAAAAGTAGAAAATATCATTTTTTTTCAAAATTTTCGGTCTTTTTCCGTTTATATCGCAAAAAATAAAAATCGCAGAGGCAATCAAATACCATTAAAAGAAAGCTCTATTCGTGGGAAGAAAAGGACGCAAATTTCGTTTGGGTACACCATTGCATGTCCGCACAATTTACAGTTAAAGCAGCGCAGTGCAAAATTCTGAATTCACCTCTGGTCCTTTAGCTACCAAATGGTCCGGGGCTTAAGTGGTTAATGATAGTAAAGTATTCTTTTCAAGCCACATCTCCCTCATAAATTCATAAATAAATGTAAAGATCATTTTTTTGGGTTTTTGTTCTCTTTGCAGTTTATTTTAGTAATTAAGTTAGCTTCTTAATTTTTTTGGCCCTTTTATTTTTTGTCCTTAAATAATTTTTGTGTAAAGTTCCCACACCAACCTTCAAATCTTGTCTCATTTTGCCTCATGGAGGTTTGTGTCCCTTGTTAATAACAATAATATTATTTGAAATGTCCCTGCCTACTCCCTCGCAAACTCTCTTTTGAACTACAAATCACATAGTCAAGTATTTTAAGGCAAAAAAAAGTATCCTTTATTTAGGAACATAACAAATTAAAGGGGATGGCAGCACTGGAGAGCCTGCTTGCATTTGTGCATCCCTTGGACCCCACAACAACCATCCAAGATGTGAAAACCAAACTAGTGATGGAAAGAAATCAAAAAGGAGCCCAATCTTGGCTTGAACTCCCAGAGGTCAGGAACCGCAGCAGATAAGTCATATATGTCCCCAGTCTGTGGTACTACAGTAGGCATTATTTTTTCCTCTTCCTTGTAGCCTTCTCTCCAGCCTTCTCTGCAGCCTTGGTTGGATTCTTCCTCGGAGGCTGGGGATCAGGAGGAGAGGTTGTGGCAGGAGTAGTAGGAGGAGGAGGAGGAGGTGGAGGTGGAGGAGTAGGGACAATCTCCGTGATGTCGGTGAACTTGGTGAGTTCACTGAGCAATCCCTTGTTCATAACCTTCAGGAGAAGGGTCTCACTATACAGCTTTTGCCGCAGGTCCATTTGGCCTAGCTTTTGGGCCAGGACTGCGGCAAAGCCCTCCTCAGCAGAGGGTGTCTCTCGGAGGGCCGCAGTAGCCTCTTTTAGGAAGGCTCTTGTTTCCTCCTCCACCTGCCTACCTCTCCTTGGCCCTCGTGGTTTCATTATCAGGGGAGGCATCTGGGCTCTTGTGCTGGGCCCAGCCTCCTCCTGGGTGCCACTTGGCCCTGCCTTCTCCTGGTCCCCAACATCACCCTCTTCCTGGCTCTGCTCTGGCTGTAAAAAAAGAAAGGGACTTTATTATTTTTTTGCCACCATGAATCACACACATTGTTCACCTCCAGACATTTAGGAATTGAATCTGAAAATTTCGAAAAGTCTCACAGATTCCGCCTCCTGATATTGTTGCCTTGTCCACATCAAAATTGACCCCTACTGTATCTTGGTCTTTAAATCCTTTATTTTTCTAACATGAAATCCCTAACAATACTAACATAATTTTAAATTCATCACTTTTGTGACATATAAATGGAGATATCAATACTTTACGTGGCTCCATATATCCAAATCTGCCTCCTCAAGGGCCTGATCTTGATCCTCAGAGAAAGCCAGAGCAGGGTTGCCAGGAAGGCTGGAGGGCTGGCTGCAAGGAAGGCTGGAGGTTTGGCTACAAGGAAGGCTGGATTGACCTCTGGAGGGAAGGGTGGAGAGAGATTCCCGCACTTCCAGCTGGTCATCCAGAAAAGATGGCTTGCTGTAGTACCACAGAGTGGGTTTATAAACCTTATCTGCTGCAGCACCTGACCTCTGGGACCTCAGGACCATAGTTCTCTGGGTCCTGTATGTCCCCCTGATGGTAGCAATTTTGGTTTTCACATCTTGGAGAGTTGTTGTGGGTATCTGGGTTTGGACAAATGCAAGCAGGCTCTCCAGTGCTGCTGTCCTGGCCGTTTTGTTTTTATTGGACCCACTTTTGGTCTGCCACAGGATAGGGAGTTCTTTCCATTTGTCAATGAACTCCCCCATGAATTCCGGGTTTTTGAAACTATTCATTCTCTCTGTAAAATCAAGAACACAGAAAAGACATATTTTTCAGGCAACATTCATCAAATCAGCATTTTGGACAGATTTAAAAGCCCCAAATCTCCTCCTCTGCGGAAACCCAAATCCTTAAAATGTTATGTACCTTGGTCAACACTTTCGTTGCGAACTCCCTCTCCCGCCAAATGAACGTATTTTCGACACATGGATCTGCACTTGATATACACTGCGCATGCGTGAAACTCTGCACGCTTTCCCCGCCCCTGACATTCGATATTGTACTTTCCCCGCCCCTTCTCGCTCGTCGTAGTGCTTAGCAACATGGCGGAGACACAGGTGGCTGAGATTACCTCTACAGAGGATGAAATTCCTGAGGAGCCCAAATCCCGATCCAGGAGATATAAGGCATCCAACATGTCATTCGAGGAAATGGTGGAGATGGTCGCCATTTTGAAGAGGGAGGATTATGATGCCAAGCATGGGCCGTATAAAAGGCCTAATCTGGTCAAGTCAAAAATTATGGCCAAAGTGGTCAAAAGTCTTCACCAAAAATTCGGGGTGTGCAGAACGAAGGAACGGCTCAGAAAACGATGGTCTGATCTGAAGTTGCGGGAGCCCGACCAATACAAACGAATCAAGAAAGTTATACGAAAAAGTAAGTATTTTTTTGCTATTTTCCCTGCTCGAGATTATTACTTGTATTATGTCGTGTAGTTTTGTCTTTGATATAGTACAGTGAAAGATACCATCTTTCTTGTTCGTCCGCAAAGTAAACGGACGTATTAAACCTCTTTCTCTGTACAGTTCATCAAACGATGTTTTCGGATCATCCAGTGTGAACACACATTTATTTATTTTTATTTGGGGTAGCAAATTTGGTAAACAATTATTTTTGGGGATCAAATCCAAAGGACAATTTTTATTAAAATAAAGGATATGCATGGTAATGTTAAGGGAGAGGATGCTCAGCAGCTGATGAAACATCTGAACGCAGTAGTACAAGTGTGGCCCAAAAGCCCCAAAGTTTGAGGGTGTCACACACAGGTGATCCTGTGTATATACTTTGGGGTGTTTACAATGTGTCAAACTTTGGTTAAAAAAGTATATGCTATGTTTTTGGCTATGTATCCAATCATGTGTTTCGGTTGTCACTGGGGGTACATTGAAAAATGGACCACGCTTCAAAATAATGTTTCCAAATTATTTGTTCATGGTTTTGTTTTCTCCAAAAACTCTTTGTTACTAATGAAACTATCCCTTTTCTTGCAATCTCCATAGGGCTTCAAAAAGCTACGTCAGATGAGCCTCTAAATCCAACACCTTCAACAATACCCCCAGACCCACATGATGGAGAGGAATGTGAGGTTGTGGAAGTGGAAAGTGGCACCTCAACAGGTCAGTGTCAAACCAGACAGATGCAGGTTAATAGATGTAGGCCTACATATTCTATACTACATATTTTTTTTTAATGTAGGTGCAGTTCTGGCCGAAGACCCCAAAAATTTTACACCTCACAGTGCCCAGATCCTGATCCAATACCTGATGGTCTGCTGTCGTGACCTTAAAAAATTAAAGGGAGACTTGATAGAGATCAGGAAAAATACCAAGCGGGTGGAGGAAAGGCTACAAAAGATCATGGCTGTGCTTGGGCGTGTCTAATGTTTTTTAAAAAAATAACGTTGAACTTGCTGTGTTTTGGCAGGTATGTTTTTCATTGAACCTTTTAGGACTAGTACATGTTTATTTTTTCACTATATTTTTAAAGATCTTTTTTATATGCATGGCTGTTCATGCGTTTTAACAAGCCAAAAATGTTTGGGACATCTACATTTAAAAGGAATTGTCCAAAAAATAAATAAAAAATGGTATTTTGTTATCAAGAAGTTGTGGCTTCATTATGTAAATGTTGTGCAAAGTGAACTAATCAATGTTTTGTGTTTACACTGACAATGAAGGCTAATTAAGAATGCACAATACACATGGCAATACAAGTGCACTAGGTAAACCTACGAGAAACATAAACCATTATTAAATTAAAACACCAAACCAATCTTTGAGAAAAATAAAGTTTTATTTTTCTAAATTAAAAGGTTAAAAGTCATCAGGCATTTCAATGGCCCCCCTACCCACAAAATAATCCACATATTTGTCACGGACCTCATGTCCGGTTTGGGGGGCCAAGCCTGGACGACCAGCTTCCAGGGCCACAAGATGGTCTGCTTCCATTAATGAGGCCTCAGGCCCAGTCAAAGTCAGATAATTTGTGGAATGCACCCGGAGATAATTATGTAGCACACAGCAAGCCATTACAACATGGTTCCATTTGTAAGGGGCAAGGTGGATGGAGGTGAGGCACAGGCAGGAAGCGGCTGGCCATGATGCCAAAGGTATTTTCCACCACCCTTCTTGCTCTGGCCAGCCGATAGTTGTACACCCTCCTCTCAGGGGTGAGGGTGCGTTGCGGGAAAGGCCTCATCAAATGGGGACCCAGGCCAAACGCCTCATCCGCCACAAGCACAAATGGGAGTTCCTCCACATTCTGCTCCGCTGGTGGCAAGGCCAGCTGATCCAAAAGGAGCCGTTCCCCAAACTCCGTCTGTGCAAAAACTCCTTCATCAGACATCCTGCCATTCTTGCCAACGTCCACATAGAGGAATTCGTAGGTGGCCGACACCACTGCCATAATGACAATGCTGTGGAACCCCTTATAATTGTAATAAAAGGATCCCGAATGGGGTGGTGGGACGACCCGAACATGTTTGCCGTCGATGGCCCCTCCACAGTTTGGAAAGTTCCATCGTTGGGCAAACTCCGATTTAATACTTTGAGACAGAAACATTGAAAGCAGATTTCAGAAAAGCATTCATGGCCAACATTGGGAGAAACCAAAAAATTAAAACGTTATTAGTAAGCAACAACAAACCAAAAAAAAAACACAAAATAAAATGGGGGGGGGGTTGAAGATGAGTTGGGGAGATCACAAATGAAGGCTGTAGCACTCTGTATGAATTAGTGAAAAATGTAACATTCCTAGGCAATCTTTAGGGGGCGTTTAGGGTAAAGCACTACGATGGAGCATAGATTAAAATACATGGAAATGACTAGGCAAGGTGGGTATGGCCCCAGGATAGCATGCTGGAGATGTTAGGTAAGGCAAATTTTAATGTAGGCCTAATGAAAAAATAAATAAAAAATTTGCATGTGGAGAAAGGGGACATTCCCTGCAGCTAAGAATCATGGGAATTAGGGACTGCTAATAACCCCCCCCAAAAAATTAAGAGAAATAAATACATACAATGTGATGTTTGAAATAAGAACACTTACTTTAATATAGTACTCCTGCAAAACTTGGAGGATGGCAGAACACGTCTCTGGTATAATGATACCCAGAGCCTGGGGGGATATGCCTGTGGAGAACTTTAGGTCCTGCAGGCTTCTCCCAGTCGCCAGGTATCGCAACGTGGCAATGAGCCTCTGCTCAGCACTGATGGCTTCACGCATAACGGTGTCCTGCCTGGTAATATAGGGGGACACCAAAGCCAACAGATGCTGAAATACGGGGTCAGACATCCTGAGAAAATTCCTGAAATCATCAGGATTATTCTCCCTGATCTCCCGCAGCAAAGGCATGTGACAGAATTGGTGCCGCTGGAGCAACCAATTCTTGGTCCATGAACTCCTCCTGACCCTGTTCATGGCCTGGAGTCGGGATACAGCATGAACCCCTGCACCAACTACAGCACGAACTCTACGACGAGTACGTAGCCGCAACATGGCTAGATAACGGTCGGCAGCTCAGAACGAACTAGAAGAACGAACGGAAGAACAGCAAGGCCTATGAAGAACAAGCTGAAAAGCAGGAACGAGCAGACAAGAACGCACTGAATAAACAGATACGAACTGACTACAAGCACTGCAAAACAGATACGAACCCACAAGCACAAACTGAACTCCACAAAACGATCTTCAAAGCACGAAGACTGAAAAGCGCGAATCGTCTCTCACCAAACTTTTACTAACACGCGGTAACACGGAATTAGCAAAAGCGTCCCAAAGGGTGGCGTCATTAGAACGGAACTTCCCCTTTATAGTGCCGTTGTACGTGGTGTACGTCACTGCGCTTTGCTTTGAACGTTTTTTAAAATGATCGTGTGTACGCAAGACAGGCTTGAGAGGAAACATGAAAAAAAACGACGTGAAAAACGTCGGCAAAAATAATGGCATGAAAAACGATCGTGTGTACGCCGCATTAGAAAGCCTGAAGGCGGTGCTTGGTTTTCGGGGTCCTGTACGCGGCTAGGCTCCCAAAATGTCTCACACATGTTGTATCCCCGTACTCAGGAGAAGCAACAGAATGCATTTTGGGGTGCAATTACATGTATAACCATGGCATGTTTGAGCAATATATCATTTAGTGACAACTTTTTGTACATTTTTATTTATTTTTGTCATTATTCAATCACTTGGGACAAAAAAAAATATTCAATGGGCTCAACATGCCTCTCAGCGAATAGCTTGGGGTGTCTACTTTCCAAAATTGGGTCATTTGGGGGGGTTTGAACTGTCCTGGCATTTTATGCACAACATTAGGAAGCTTATGTCACACATCATCTAACCACTTGAAGACAAAGCCCTTTCTGACACTTTTTGTTTACATGGAAAAAAAATAAAAATTTCAGGAAAATTACGTTGAACCCCCAAACATTATATATTTTTTTAAAGAAAAGACCCTACAGATTAAAATAGTGGGTGTTGCATTTTTTTTTCCACACAGTATTTGCGCAGCGATTTTTCAAACGCATTTTTTGGGGGAAAAACACACTTTATTTTTAATGCACTAAAACACACTATATTGCCCAAATGTTTGATGAAATAAAAAAGATGATCTTAGGCCGAGTACATGGCTACCAAACACGACATGCTTTAAAATTGCGCACAAACGCGCATTGGCGACAAACTACGTACATTTTTAAAAGCCTTTACAGGTTACCACATTAGATTTACAGAGGAGGTCTACTGCTAAAATGACTACCCTCGATCTGACCTTCACGGTGATACCTCACATGCATGGTGCAATTGCTGTTTACATATGACGCTAGACCGACGCTTGCGTTCGCCTTTGCGCAAGAGCAGAGGGGGACAGGGGTGCTTTTTATTTATTTTTTATTTTGCTTTTTTATTTTATTTTTAAACTGTTCCATCCATTTTTTTTACCATTTTTATTGTTATCTCAGGAAATGTAAATATCCCCTATGATAGCAAAAGGTAGTGACAGGTACTCCTTTTTTTTTTTTAAATTGGGGGGGGTTAGACCCTAGATCTTTCCTCTGCCCTCAAAGCATCTGACCACACCAAGATCTGTGTGATAAAATGCTTTCCCAATGGCGCTGTTTATATCCGGGGGGGGGGGAGACATTCCCTCCCACTGCTTGTAAAAGCAGTCTAGAGGCTAATTATCTGCTAGGATTGCTTTTACATGAAAGCCGACCGCTGGCTAAAAATTATACCTAAACCCGCAGGCATCATTCTGGTATAACCATTCAAAGTCCAGCAACTTACCAGTACGTTGCTGGTCCTTGTTGGACATGTATTGTAATCTTTTTTTTCATGCAGCCTGTTGGCTGAACGTAAAAGAGATTGATCGGTGGGTATGCCCACCATTAGAATACCTCCCTTCATCCACCCACTTCTAATGATGGGCATACATGCACCATTTATATATGCCGAAGCATGGGGGCATCCTCCCGCAAAAAGGTTATGCCGCGTACACACGGTCAGACTTTTCCACGGGCAAGCCTCCGTCGGAATTTCGAACATATGTACGCAGCATTAGGAGCAAAATCGCACCTCCGCCGCCCCCATGCTTCGGCATATATGCTCTTTTTTTTAACTGTGGTGGTGAAATCACCTCCTACAGCGCTGGAGTCACGGCTTTATGTATCGTGGGAGCAAACGCTGTTGCTGTCAAGATAAATAAATCCGCACTGCAACTGAATGGCGTACTGCACCTGCTAAGCAAATGATGGTTAACATTAAAACAAAGTAACATTACAGTATAACAGTAAGACCTTACCATACCATACCTGCAAAGCAAATACCAAAAAAAAAACGAGTAAAAAATAAAACTTTTTTTTTAACGCAACCTGTGCCTAAAATATATATATGCCGAAGCATGGTGGCATCCTCCCGCAAAAAAGTTATGCCGCGTACACACGGTCAGACTTTTCCACGGGCAAGCCTCTGTCGGAATTTCGACCGCATGTACGCGGCATTGGGAGCAAAATCGCTCCTCCATCCCTGCTGCCCCCATGCTTCGGCATATATGCTCTTTTTTTTAACTGTGGTGGTCCTACAGTACTGGAGTCACGGCTTTATGTATCGTGGGAGCAAACGCTGTTGCTGTCAAGATAAATAATTCCGTGCTGCAGCTGAATGGCGCACCTGAAAACAAAAAATGACATACCTGAAAAGCAAGCATGATAAAACATTGCAGAATAGAATACAGTAAAAAAGAGCAGAACAATAGAGAGAAAATATATATATATAGAGAGAGAGAACAATTAAACGACAACTATTTTTTTTTTTTATATTTTTTTTTTGTGGGTTTTTATTTTTGTATTTTTTTGTAACTTTAACAACTATAACGGTTCGGGTCTCTCAAAATGTGATGGCATCTTGGGAGACCCTGTGTAAGTGTGTCCTAGTCTGTGAAATGCTGTACCCTACGCTAAAACTTCACTTTTGTGTAGAAGCGTTCAAAACATTCACCAATGCAAAGACCAGGATTGTCAGGACAGAGTGGACAAAAATAACGGGTGTCACGCTTAAATCCGCGCTTGCTACAGACACGACATCTTTTTTGGGGGGCTCGTTGGGTAGGGGTACTCTCGATGACATACGGAAAATGCCTCTCATGCAGCCGGCTTACTGCATTTTGTTGGGGATGGTGAGGTGCAGAACCGCCTGGATACAGGAGGTCTGTGACTATCTCATCCTGGAATTTTAGGAAGGATAAAGTCCCGCCTGAAGCTCTGTATAGCACATGAGCGTTCAGCAAAGCCAATTGAAATAAGAATAGAGACACTTTTTTGTACCAGCGTCTCGCCTTACGGGCAATTAGATACGGCGCCAACAACTGGTCGTTGAGGTCCACCCCTCCCATATTTCGGTTATATTCGTGGACACAGAGGGGTTTCTCCACAACACCAGTCGCCGTACGAATTTGGACTGTCGTGTCTGCGTGAAGGGAGGTAAGAAGGAAAACCTTCTTATTATCCCTCCACTTCACAGCGAGCAAATTATTACACTTCAAGCAGGCTCTCTCCCCCAGCCTAAGACGGGAATCTACAAGCCCCTGGGGAAAGCCCCGACGATTAGGTCGCACGGTGCCACATGCTCCAATCTGATGATAAAACAAGTGACTAAACAGTGGCACGCTCGTGTAATAATTGTCCACATACAAGTGGTACCCCTTTCCGAATAAGGGTGACGCCAAGTTCCACACTATCTTGCCAGCGCTCCCTATGTAATCTGGGCAGTTCTCCGGCTCTACCTGACTATCTTTTCCCTCATAAACCGTAAAGCTCCATACATAGCCTGTTGCCCTGTCACAGAACTTATAGAGCTTGACCCCGTATCTGGCACGCTTGCTGGAAAGGTACTGCTTGAAAGACAAGCGGCCAGAAAATTTAATTAGGGACTCGTCGCCGCAGACAACTTGATCGGGAATAAACAAGGCTGCAAAACGTTGGTTGAAATGTTTTATGAGGGTCCGAATTTTGTAGAGCCAATCGTATTCAGGGTCTCCACGTGGACGACCAAGTTCATTGTCGTTGAAATGCATGAACCGCAAGATCTGCTCGTATCGTTTCCTGGGCATGGAGGCAGAGAACACGGGCATGTGGTCAATTGGGCGCGTGGACCAATAGGCGTGCATTGACGAGAATTTATGTGTGGCCATGTTGAGGGAAAGGCCCAGAAAGGTCTTAAATTCGGAAACCGTAATTGGTTTTCAATCTCTGGCAATGGAAGGCAACTGGGGACTAGCGGCGATGAATTGACCAGCATATAAATTACTCTGGTCCACAATAGATCTATAGAGCTCTTCCGTGAAAAACAGCGAATAAAAATCAAGTGGCGTAAACTAAGCTGTTTCCACCTGAATATCGGGCACCCAATCAGGATAGGCGAATTCTGCAGGAAGGGCACTATGGGCACAATGGGCCTGCCTTTGTCTTCTTCTTGGTGGCAGCGGGACACTTCTTGTGCTTGCCACCTCGCCAGCTTGAACTACACTTATGGGACTCGCCACGTCCCCATGTGATACTGCAGTGCTGGGTGTACGCCCAGGCTGTACTAGGCCGCTGGTGCTTGCCAGTTCACCAGAAGGAATAGCGGCGCTAGTACTACTCTGCTCCATAATCGCGTGCCCTTTGAGAACGTTTTTAGGAAACGAAACTAGTCAGGGCGGTGCAACGCACTGACGTCACTACTACGTGACCCCGCTAGCACGGGCGAACGCCACTTTGCATGCCGGCAATTTTAAACTTTGTTTATTTTTATTTTGTACTGTTGTTTTATCTGTATACCTCTACTTTTTGGGAATAAATATACCTTGAGGTATTACACTACTGGAGTCCTTTTCCCTTTTTTTTTCATGGTTCCTACACCAACTTGAAAGTTCGGTTTTTTCCTGGTTTGGAGTGATCTTTCGCAGCACCTGCAGTAAAAGGATCAGTATAACAGAGGCCAAGAACCTACACTGGTATCATCGTTTCGCGAAATCAGGTGGATTAACTCCTGTACCCCGCAGAGGGTGATATCTGCATGCCTGCTAGACCTTGCCATAGTGGAGGTCCATCACTTCTGGTAACGTACCCATCTTTTACTTATTTGCTCACCGCGGTGGATGTGGTCTTCTTCGACATCTGTGGATTCTTTGGGACTTATCTCCTTACACCATCATCCTCCCCCTTGATTACATCTTTTTAAGTTCCTTTTTTTTCTTCCCCTTCTTTCCAGCGTGAAGGAAATACTTCTATATGTGGTGGACATTATTTTTTGCAATTTTGTGTTTTTAAGCTATTCAAGGACTTTTTTTCTATATTCATATTCATTTGCTCATCATTGTTGCTCAGTCTTTGGTTAGCTAACTATTCAACCTGATGGTCTGATCGGCCTTCAGCAATCAGTGTTTATTTCATGTTTGCACGTTTTCACTATATTTACACTTCACTGAGAGAAATATATATGGTGGGACTATTTTTACAGGTGTTACTTGATACCATTCATTTAGTGTCACCTGTGTAGTCTATCAAGTTTGTAATATTTTTAGGGGCGCGACATTTTTTATATTTATATTGTTTGTATATGGTTTCACATATTATATTGTTGCAGCCCTGGTGTGACTAACACTAACATTTTTCCATCAATATACTTTCCACATTAGCACAGTTAAACACCTTTATATCCATAATACGAGAGCCCTGCGGTTCTTGCTCCTCAACATCAGAAGATCGGGATCGGGTACGCCTGACCTTAGCAGGGACCTCACCTTCGTCGTCAGTGCTATCTGACATGGAGCCACTGTCTTCACTGTCTTCTACGGGAATGTATTCTGAGCCTGAATCTGACAGATACGTGACCTCCTCTTCACTATCTGTCATGCTCAGAATCTCGTAGGCCTCTTTACTAGTGTACCTTCGATTTGCCATTTTGGGCTCTAAATTTTAGTGGTACACTAGCAAGATTCACAGGTAAAAAAGCACCCGACTGTCAGCAAATGTATCAAACGCTTAAAAAAAAAACTGTTAGCGATCGCAGGGATCAGGCCTGTCTCTGCGAACGCTGCAGTTATGTGTGTTGTTGTGTTTGGTAAGTGACAGTGATCGATCGATACTGCACTTGGGTGGGGTGGGCTGGGCTGAGCGGAGGGGCTAAACACAGGTGCTAGCAGGTATCTGGGCTGATCCCGCTAACACTGCGTTTTTGGGAACCCTAAACCGCTGGGGATGCTAGTATAGATCTGATCAGATACTATACCACTAATGGAGGTGTATGCTTTGCGCGTGGGTGCTAGTGTTACTGGCACTAACCTGACGCTGCCAGGGGCGACGCAGACCCTCTCTGAGTCTAAAACCTAATTGATATCAACCACCGGGCGATCAGGGGGTTAAACCTTTTTTGGGTTATATACGGCGGGTGCCCTGATGCTACAAAAAGCAAACTAACCAAGCAGTGTCACCCGTAACACTTATATGGTGATCACTGGTGAAAGGGTTAACTAGGGGCAATCAGGGGGTTAAAACCTTTATTAGGTAATATATGGGGGTACCTGACGATATATAAAAACCTTACGGGTAACCTAAATAACGAAATAACTAACTGGCTAACCAGTGTCACCAGTGACACTTATACGGTGATCACTGGTGAAAGGGTTAACTCTAGGGGCAATCAGGGGGTTAAAATAATATATAGGGGTACCTGACGCTATAGAAACCTGCGGCGAACCTAAAAATAAATAACTAGCTACCTAGGGCACCACCTACACTAATACAGCGATCGGAAAAACGATTGCTTAGTGACGCTGGCGTTAGGGGGTGAAAGGGTTACCCGGGGGGCGATCAAGGGGTTAAAACTTTGTTAGGGGGCTACCCTGGACCTAAAGGGGCCTAAACCTAACTGCCCTGCAACTGTTTACTGTCACAAATGACACTGATTGCAGTGATCAGTAAAAAAATTACCACTGCAAACGGTGACAATGACTGGGGGTGACTGGGGGGTGATTTGTGTGCCTACGTGTACTGGTGTTGGTGTAGTGTTGGTGCACTTACTGTGAGATGTCTTCTCTCCTCGCGCCGTATCGAAAAGACCGCCACAAGGAGAGATGACATCACTTCCTCTGCCTGTGTTTACATTACACAGGCAGAGGAAGATTGTCATTCGCCGGGAGCGATCGTGAGGGGGTGGCTGGAAACCAATGGCCGCCCCCTCATCACGGATCGCTTCCGAACGGAAAACCACCGCTCACTGTACCGGAGGGGGGTCCGATCGGACCCCCACCCATACGAAGGCAGTCACGTACAGGTACGTGATTGTGCCTGTCTGTGCCATTTTGCCGACGTATATATACAGTGAGCGGTCGTTAAGTGGTTAACATGGATTGAGGATTTACATCATTTAATTTACAGAACATGCCCCCCACAACTTTGAAGATTTTTTTTTTTTTTTTTTTAATTGTGAAGCAAACCACAAATAGGACAAAATAACAGAAAAATTAAATGTGCATAACTATTCACTCCCCTAAACTCAATACTTTGTAGAGCCACCTTTTGCGGCTACCACAGCTCCAAGTTGCTTTGGATAAGTCTCTCTATGAGCTTGCCACATCTTACCACTGGGATTTTTTTTTTTTGTTTCACGAGATTTTATTGGGTGAATAATAGGACATATTACATCGTAATACAAGAATGAACATATGCACTTGTTGACAATGTTAATTGAGTACATTTTACAGAAGAATATGGTATCCATATAGTTATGAACAAAACATTTAGTTTGTGCAAGTAGTTAGAAAATATTTCACAATTTTTTCACAAACATGCTAGTTGTTAAGGTGCGTATATTAAATTTGAGTAATGAGGGGGGTAAGGGATTAAAAAAAAAAAAAGTGGAGTTTGGGGGGGGGGATTGCATATTTATGGAATAAGCACTGATAATGTAGTAATTTTTCCCAAGACTTGTGTGAGCTATTTTCTTTACAAATGGAGTCTGGTCCTGCCTAACAATTTGTTTATAAGATTGAGAGTTTTTAAACACTATCCAATCGTGCCATGTTGCAGAAAATTTTTATAATTTTTTCCTCAGATATACTTATGAGTTCTTCAATTTGTTCTATGTTATTTATTCTCTTGAACCATTCAGCTTTCCTTGGAATGTTGTTTGAGCGCCAATGACAGGGGATACAATGTCGTGTTGCATTTACCATAAACATAGGTAATGACTTCAGGTATTGTTTTCTGGGGATGGAGTTGAAATGTAAAAGGTATTGTGCTGGATTAAAGCTTAAGTGTTCTGAAGTGATTGAGATAATGGTTTCGTGTACTGATTTCCAGAAGCTTTGAATTAAGGGGCAGGACCATCATATATGAAGCATCGAGCCCTCCTCCTGTTTGCATCTCCAACATCTGTCAGAGATTTGGGGAGAAAATTTATGTAAAATGGTAGGGGTTCTATACCATCTGGTAAGAATTTTAAAACCACTCTCCTGGGTAGCTACATTTAGGGATCCTTTGTGTGCGTACCTGTATATTTTTTCCCAGTTTTCCTTTGTTAGTTTGATATCTAGGTCCCTTTCCCAGTTTTGACATGACATGCTGGAAAAGTCAGTTAGCCCTTCAAATATCGAGTTGTAGATGGTTGAAATGATATGTCTGTGTGGGTTTTTTTTTGTACATGGGTCTTCTAGCATCGTAAGGGGTTTCGTCCAGGAGTGGACCGTCTCTCTTTTGGTTAAAAAGTGGGATTTTTGCCCAATCCTCCTTGTAAAACTGCTCCAGCTCCTTCAAGTTGGATGGTTTGCACTTGTGAACAGCAATCTTTAAGTCTGACCACAAATTTTCAATTGGATTTAGGTCTGGGCTTTGACTAGGCCATTCCAACACATTTACATGTTTCCCCTTAAACCATTCAAGTGTTGCTTTAGCAGTGTGTTTTGGGGTCATTGTCCTGCTGGAAGGCGAACCTCTGTCCTAGCCCTTAAATCACACAGAGTGGTACAGGTTTTTCCTCAAGAATATCCCTGTATTTAGGAACCATCCATCTTTCCCTCAACTCTGACCAGTTTCCCAGTCCCGACTGCTGAAAAACATCCCTACAGCATGATGCTGCCACCACCATGTTTCACTGTGGGGATGGTGTTCTTTGGGTGATGTGTTGGGTTTGCGCCAGACATAGCGTTATCTTTGATGGCCAAAAAGTTCAATTTTAGTCTCATCAGACCACAGCACCTTCCTACCTACATTTTGGGAGTCTCCCACATGCGTTTTCGCAAAACTCAAAACGTGCCATTTTGTTTTTTGCTGGAAGTAATGGCCTTTTTTCTGGCCACTCTGCCATAAAGCCCAACTCTTATTGTCGTTCTATGTACAGATACTCCAGTCTCTGCTGTGGAACTCTGCAGCTCCTCCAGGGTTAACTTAGGTCTCTGTGCTGCCTCTCCAATTAATGCCCTCCTTGCCCGGTCCATGAGTTTTGGTGTGCGGCCGTCTCTTGGCAGGTTTGCTGTTGTGCCATGTTCTTTCCATTTGGTTATGATATATTTGGTGCTCCTAGAGATCATGAAATATTTGGATATTTTTTTTATAACCTAATCCTGGCTTGTACTTCTCAACAACATTGTCCCTTACTTGTTTGGAGAGTTTCTTGATCTTCATGGCAGTGTTTGGTTAGTGGTGCCTCTTGCTTAGGTGTTGCAGCCTCTTGGGCCTTTCAAAAAGGTGTGTGTGTGTGTATATGTAATGACAGATCATGTCACACTTAGATTGCACACAGGTGGACATCATTTCACTAATTATGTGACTTCTGAAGGTATTTGGTTGCACCAGAGTTTTTTTATGGGCTTCATAACAAAGGGGGTGAATACATGGGCATATGCCAATTATCAGTTTTTTATTTCTGAAAAATAGTTTTATGTATATATTTTTCTAATTTTACTTCACCATCTTAGAATATTGTGTTCTGATCCATCACATATAATTCAGATAAAACAAAAAACATTGAACTAAAGGCTGTAATGTAACAAAATAGTTACAAAGCCAAGGGTGGTGAATACTTTTGCAAGGCACTGTATGTGCGTCTCCCCAGCCAGAAGATAGATAGTACATTTCTCCCAAGCTTTTAACAAGGAGCAAGGATAGAGAACATTTTTTGGATAAATGGCTCGGCAAGATATTTACAGAAACGGATCAGGTGGATTGCCATGTATGGTTATGCAGTAAAAGATCAGGTAAAGGCAATAGAATTGCAAAGGGATTCGATGAATGTTCAAGGTAATGATATACTGTATGATCAGGGCCTTGGATCTGAACTCCTAAAGTCCTGAAATGGCAATGAACTGGGAAAGTAGGGGCATAAGTTTTGGCAAGGAGAGCAGGACCAAAGAAGCATTATCCGCAAACTGACAGATCATGTGAATATAACCCGCCACCTCGATCCCTGAAATGTCTTGATTAAGCCGGATGGCTTGGGCCAAGGGCTCAATGGCTAAGGCAAACAAGACCAGGGACAAGAGATGTTCTGTCTTGTGCCCCTAGCTATTGAGGGCTTAGACTGGAAACCTGAATAATGAACAGAAGGCGAAAGGGGAAGAGTACAAGGCATTGATCTAATGGAGGCATTGAGTCCCAAGTTTCAATGACTTAAAACCTAAGAAATGTAGTCCCAACTCAAAGTCTTTTCTTGTGCCCAAGGACAAAAACATCAGCAGGGTAATTCTGTTGAGTCAAGTCTATATTAAAAGAGAAATCCTCCTGGCATTCTCACCCGCTGGCCTAACCAGAATGAATCTCAACTGGACTTTAGTTATTAGATCTCCTGGCCATCCACATTTTAGACCTTTCTAAATTGATATTAATCAAGAATATGAAAGTTTGCCAGGAGATATGGTCAGTATGGGGTTTTTGTATTATGCAAATAGTCTTTATGCAAACTTTCCTTCCTTCGTGTGATAAAAAGTTTAACCAGCTGAGGAGAAAGGATGTCAGAAAACTTTTCATAGTAAGACAATATGACCTGGTTTCTGATCATTTTTAAGAGCCGCTTATTGTTCACATTAGGGGAGGCATGTTATGAAATTTTGTTGGAAAAATTAGAAAATAATTGTATGCAATAAGGGAGTATGCTGAAAGCAGAGATCCTCTTTAAAAAAAACTCGGAATCCCCAAATAATTTCATACATTATTTGGAGAAACTGTGCATATTTGAGATAAACATTGTTTTATTTACAGCCGCTTTGTTAGGCTGATTCCTGCCTTTTTAATGTTTTTTGTTTTGCCTCAGCATGGATTTTATTTTAGTCAGTTTTCCTGCAGTGCTGTTTTGAGTTTTTTTTAGGACAGTACAAAGTCACCCAACAAAAAGGAAACTGTCTGAAATCACGACTCCTACTTTCCTATTTTACTTCTTACAATAGAATCTTTACAAAACTTTCCAGTGTCCTAGGTAGCATTTGCGTCACCTGCTTCACAAGAAGACACAAATTGCTAGCCTTCTGGATGTTTGTAGAGGTAACGTACAATTCATTCTTGTTGTAAACAATGGCGGAATGGTATAAATTAACTCTCCCGCAGACCAAATGTGTAGGAACACGCAAGTGTGGCTTCAAGCCAGTGATTCTGCGAAAACTTAGATATGTACTTGGCAAGACTATTTGATATTTTGCACGAATACAAAACCACACCAGTGTACTCAGAACATAACTTCTGAAATTTTGTACCACTGCCAGCACCAAGAGATCTTTTTTTGTGTGAAAAAAACATTTATTGCCTACACACATGAAACGCTGTCCTCCCAAATTTGTGGGGGGGGGAAATTAAGAATTTTAATCAACAAAATGTTAATTTGTATAGCCCACTGTTACTAATTGCTGTTCTAATTTCAGAAAGCTCAAGAAGAACTATCATTATCATCTAATGACACCTGCAACAGTCTCTCAGATACGGTGGGGAAAATGATTTGATCCCCTGCAGATTTTGTACGTTTGCTCATTTACAAAGAAGTGAAGGGTCTATAATTATCATAGGTGTATTTTCAATGATAAAGACAGAATATCAACCAAAAGTCCAGAAAAAACACATGATACAAATGTTATAAATTGAGTTGCAGTTCAGTGAGTAAAATAAGTATTTGATCCCTCACCAACTAACAATAATTCTGGCTCCCACAGACTAGCTACAGTATGTGGTACACAGATTAGTCTTGTCAATTTTAAAAGGCGCTTCTAACGACAACTCGTTATATGTATAAGACACCTGTCTACAAAATCTTTCTTCCATTCAAACCTCAACATCATGGGCAAGACCAAAGAGCTGTCAAAGGACGTCAGAGACAAGATTGTAGACCTGTACAAGGCTGGAATGGGATACAAGACCATCCGCAAGAAGCTTGGTGAGAAGAAAACTGTTGGAGCGATTATTCGTAAATGGAAGAAATACAAAATAACCATCAATCGCCCTCAGTCTGGAGCTCCATGTAAGATTTTGCCTCATGGTAGAAGGATGATCATGAGAAAAGTGAGGGATCAGCCCAGAACTACACCGGAGCAGCTTGTGAATGATCTCAAGGTGATCTCAATGATCTCAACCAGAGTCCCCAAACAAACCATTGGTAACACCATATGCTGCCATGGATTGAAATTCTGCAGCACCTGCAAGGTCTCCCTCTTCAAGAAGGCACATGTACAGGCCTACAAATACTTTGGGGGCACACCCTAACAATGCATTACATTTAAAGATGGTGCTGCTATAAGACTATACAAACAGAACAAAAGATTATAGCGCACACATGCAAAAATTACATTTAAATCTTGCAAGGCTATTTAACCACCTCAATACCGGGCACTTTCACCCCCTTCCTGCCCAAGCCATTTTTCAGCTTTCAGCGCTGTCACACTTTGAATGACAATTGTGCGGTCATGCAACACTGTACCCATATGAAATTTTTATTGTTTTTTCCCCACAAATAGAGATATTTTTTGGTGGTATTTGATCACCTCTGTGGTTTTTTATTTTTTGCGCTATAAACAAAAATAGAGCGAAAATTTTTACTATAATAAATATCCCCAAAAAAATTAAAATAATTATTTTTTCCTCAGTTTAGGCCGATACGTATTCTTCTACATATTTTTGGTAAAAAAAATCGCAATAAACGTATATTGATTGGTTTGCACAAAAGTTATAGCGTCTACAAAATAGGGGATAGATTTATAGCATTTTTATTATTTTTTTTATTTTTTTTACTAGTTATGACAGCGATCTGCATTTTTTTTTTTTATCGTAACTGCGATATTGCGGTGGACATATCGGAAACTTTTGACACATTTTTGGGACCATTCACATTTATACAGTGATTCGTGCAATAAAAGTGCATTGATTACTGTGTAAATGTGACTGGCAGGGAAGGGGTTAACACTAGGGGGCGATCAAGGGGTTAATGTGTTCCCTAGGGAGTGATTCTTACTGTAGGGGGAGGGGACTGACTTGGGGAGGTGACCGATCGGTGTCCCTATGTACAAGGGACACGCCATCGGTCTCCTCTCCCTGACAGGACGTGGATCTGTGTGTTTACACACACAGATCCACGGTCCTGCTCAGTTACTCGGCAATCGCGGGTGCCCGGCGGACATCGCGGCTGCCGGGTACGCGAATCGGGTTCCCAGTGACGTGGCGGGCGCGCCCACGCCCCCTAGTGGCTCGGGAAGGCGATCACGTCATATGACATCCGCCCAGAACGAGAGGGTCTTTGTCCCGCCGTCATATGACGGCAGGCGGTAGACAAGTGGTTAAAGTACATGAACATATTAAGCAAATAAGAAAAAATATTGCCTCTTCACTGTCTGTCATGTGCCTCTGAAAAGCGATCTGAGCTTACATCGCTTTTCAGAGGAATGGTATTTTCTTGTTCGCATTATGAACCCGCCCTAAAAAAATCAGTTCTTAATGTAAAGAAAAAGGGGGTCAGGATTAAAAGTAATGTGTATACATACACACGCATGTACACACACATGTACACACACACACGTGCACACACATATTTAAAACACACACACGAGCACACATACAAATGTGCACACACACACATATAAACATACACATAAATGCACACACACCTATATATAAAACACACACACGTGTACACACACACACACATATATACATATACACATGCACACAAATAAACGCAGACACACACATATAAACACACATGCATACAAACATATATAGATTGCCTTTTTAAAAATCGTCAGCTGCAGCACTGTACCTTCACTCTTCATCCTGGGTAAACACAGCGTGACCGAGCTCCTGCACTGCCGATTTGCGCACAGCTGAGGATCGGGCTGCTCAGTCCCATATGCAGCCACCGCTCTGGAAGGGGGGGCACCCCTGCCGCATGGGGCCCAGTCGCAATGGCGACTTCTGCAACCCCTATGCTTCTGCCCCCTGCTTGGGGATCAAATACCTTTTTACTCACTGATCTGCAACTCAATTTATAACCTTTTTGTATCGTGTTTTTTTTTTTCTGGGCTTCTGGTTGATCTTCTGTCTCTATCATTTAAAATACACATGTAGCGACCTCACCTCTCACTCTCTCTTTCTCTTCTCGGTCAATGGCTCTCGTCTAGGGGACCAGGGAGGAGAGTGTGGTGCACCACCAGCTCGTATCCTCTTGTGTGCAGAGGTGTGAGCTATAACTTTTTACCTTCGGGCCGGTGTCCCCGTCCAGAGCCAAAACTTCCCTCGAGGATGACTCCCACCCACCACGCAGGAGGTAGGACCCTTTAGCTCCCAGAAAGTCAAGTTCCACACCACTGAAAGTCCAACACTTATTTATTCTTCAGAGCAATAAATAGTCCTTTGAGAGCGACTGGTCAGACACAGAATAGTTCAGAACAAAGAGGGAAGGAGGTCCAGGCACAATCCTATCAATGAAACTAAACTGTTAGGATTTCACAACAGTTATGGCGCACAGTCGCTGCCACCGACCGTGAGGTTTGTCCCTGCCACGGACCAGGTGAAGTAAGGTCCCTGCCACAGACCATGATTGTTGGGTCTCTGCCACCGACCTGATTCGCGTTGGGTCCCTGCCACAGACCATGAGAACGTGGACTACCTTCAAGAAGTTGCGACCCCTGTCAGGGAGAAGACATCCATCCGGACGGTCACCAGAGGCCCCACCGTCACCAAATTGCTGCAATGGGTCTTCGGGAAGGGTAACCCCTCTGGTCCCCCTCGTCCTAGATTCGGGTTCCCTCACTCGGTGGACCCCTAGGATTCCTCGATCCCTCGCGGGACCCAGTCGAAGGTACTGGGCCCCAGGCCTTCTCAAGCAGTACCTCACCCCAGGCCGAAGGTGCCTGGGATGGCATTCACTCCCCTACACCCAGGCCAAGGGCACCTGGGCGCGGGCGAACCGGAACAGCAGCCCCAGGCTGAAGGTGCCTGGGACGCAGACCCCGTGTGGAAGATGGCCGCCCCTTTTATATCCCCTCCCAGCAGGCACAGCGGGTTCCCCGCCCTGCCGTACCACCGCTGAGAGGGGACACAAAAAGGCACAACCTTACAATGATGGTTCAACCCCAGTCTATGGCAACAGCGCCACCTATAGACTGCAGGGATCTAGACACCATTGATTTCCTCCACAGGAAAGTATAGTCCATAGACCCTAGCAATAGTGCATCTGAGCCTGATTACACTCAGACACCTGCCCCCTAAATGTAACACCCCGCTACACACATATGATAAAAAATTATAGACCCTTAATTTGTTTGTAAGTGGGCAAAATCTACAGGTAATCAAATAATTATTTTCCCCACTGTGGGCAAATAAAATAATATTCCTTGCAGTGGGACTGTGCCTGCACTGCAATAGTTAATTGTTTGTTTATGTCTTGACACCATAATTCCCTGATCCTCAACTCCTGCCTGCAGGTTCTGCACCTCCACACGCTAGTGTTCTAGTGTCCTGACGTCATCAAGGTCAGAGCATGGTTCATAGCTCTGCTCTGTGGGAACAGTCCACCACCACATCATGGGGGAGCCTGTCGTCGAACCTTCGAAGTTCATACAGAGCCCCACTGCAAGGAATCCCTTTTTTTTGCTACCTGGAGTTGGGCTTTAGATTTTTCTGGACTAAAAATAGCATTCTTGTATTTTTTTTATTTTTTTTATAAAAGCTAGTTAAATATAAAATACTAGATAGTGTTATTTCATACATACCACTTGCTGCCAGCAACTGGCAGGCATGAAGCCACTGCGTTTTTTTTTAATCCTTCCTTACTGCTGTGCTGCAATTAGCCTAATTTAATCTGAATAGCAGGATATTAAATATTACAGATCATTTGATGGTACTAGAAAATGTAGTCTAGGACAGACTGCACTGACCTATTGGTCAAATACAGTAGTCTCTATGTAGCTTTACTTCCACTATGGGGTCAAAGGGTGTCCTTTCATAAGCCACAAACAATGTGGCTATTTCACACAGTAATCAGTTTGATAAAACCAACCATAATGTGTGAAAAGGGTACGTTTCTGTTATTCCCGCATGACATTCAGTCCTAATGTCATGAGAGAAACTACTGGAACCTCTGTTGCTACTGCGTGTTTTGTATATGAGTGAGAAAAAAATTATAAATTTCACCTACAGTTGTAGCTTCTTCTAAATGATCTTATTTTTTTTAATCTGTTTTTGTGTATTTTTATTTTTTTATTTTTTTTATAATTAGTGGGAATGCTCTCCAAGCATTCCCAGTATTTGTTATTCAGATTTTTATTATTCTTAATTTAAATTTTATTCCGTACATTTTTTGGCTCTGCGTAACTTCTGAATACTTTCAGCTATTGAAACCATTCAACTTTTAAAATGTTCAGCTCTTTCAGCTAATGATGGGACTTCTTAAATTTTTTTGGTACTATTTATACTTTTTAAAATATTAAGCTTTTTATCACTTTTTTTTAACATTGAAGTCAATGAGAGCATGCTTCAAATCCTTAACTTCTTTCACCTACAGACGCCAAACAAACTTTACAATGTTCACAAAATATTCAGCTAACCGGCTATATCTTTTCAGTTTGATATCTTTTACAGTTTTTGTGAAAAAGCTGTTTAAGTTTAGTGATCATTTCAGGAAATGTTTGCGATTAAACAGAGTGTCTATTGGGCTGGTTAGAGTGGGTGATGTCATAGCTTGAGCACAGAGCTTTAAAAAAATTATCTTGGTTCGTTCTCTATAAATTGCTCTCACGCCCAACAAACTTTAAAATGTTCACAAAATATTCAGCTATCTGGCTATATCTTATCAGTTTGATATCTTTTACAGTTTTTGTGTAAAAGCTGTTTAAGTTTAGTGATCGTTTCAGGAAATTTTATCGATTTTAAACTGTCTCTATAGGGCTGCTTAGAGTGGATGATGTCATCGCTACAGCACAGAGCTTTAAAAATATATATCTTAGTTCCTTCTCTATAAATTGCTCTCACGCCCACAAGATCCACTTGTCATACACAATTTATACATCAAAACATAGGTATTTTTGTCTAGTTTCAGTTTTGTGATACACCTTTTAGTTTTGGCTGGTTGAGCTTCCAAATTACAAGCGTTCTACACTTTCTCCTATTGACTGTCCTGTATAAAAAAAAAATTTGAAAAAAAAAAATCCTTTTTGAAAAAAAAAATTATTTAAAAAAAAAAATCATTTTTGAAAAAACAATTCAGTTTAGCGTCAGCTTTTCAAAAAACCTTTAAATATTCCACATCTTTCATACATTAGTGGTGTTAAACTTTTTTAATGAAATTCATGTTTATTTTAAAACCATTCCTACTTTTCCAACTATTCTCACTTCAACTTTTTCTTACGGATTTAAGCTATTAATCCAGTTAGCTTTAGCAATTCAGCTATTCAGCATTCCCACGCATTTTCTGCAGGAAATGCATTTTCTAGTCTTATGTCATTTGTTCTTTTTAGCATTTTTGTTATCTAGCACATACATTTGTTAAGAATATAATTGTGTTGGTCGTGTTCCTTTTTTCAAACGAATGACTCGAAGAGATTTCTAATCTAAAATATCGTACCATGGAAGTATTAAGCATACGATGACATCTTTTTGGATCCAACATTGATTTCCCCACCTCTTGTCATAGCACCGGGTATGTCTTCAATGCCAAATGCGTCATATGAATTAGCTGGGGCCTCTGGAAAGATTGTGTGTGATTCTACTTTAAATAACCTTCACCCGCAGTGACTCTTGTAAGAGCAATAAATAACTGCTCTGTAGTACTTGATCTGGCATCGTCAAAGAGTCACGTCCTGCAGAGTACTAAAGGCAAACTTATTTAGTAAGGCGGTAAGACGCTAGCTACTTTAGGATTCACAGTTTATTAAAATGGGAATCTACTGATTTCGTTACTTTGGGTCTGCAGCAATTACCTCCCAGGAATGGATCTTTCAGCTCCGTTGTCTAGGTACACCGATTATCTTCCAGGAATAAGGCCAATGTCCACACATGAGTAAAACCTAATCAGCAACGCTTTATTCTTTTTCCACTTTGAGTTAACGTGAAGAAAGCAAGAGCAAAAAAGTTAAAAGACGTAGGGGAAGGTTCAGGCACGCAACACTTAAATCCAGTATCTACACTCGTCGCCACTCAAGCCTGAGTGGGTATTGCTCACCCCGATAGTCCCTATGAGAGCGGTCCTAGCAGCCAGGATGGAGCACGGATGTCAGAGATGATGAATCCCCCTCTAGGCAGGTCTCCAGGCCTCTCCCCGAGACAGCAGTACCGTCGCTAGTCTCCGCCGGGACTGTTCTTCCCCTGGAACTCCTTTCCTAAAGATGGGCCCCCTACAAACGGGCAGCCTGGGATCCTTCTCTGAAGCGTAGGCTCTTGTCAGTGGAGCTGGGTCCACAATGCAGCAACAGGGCCTTCGGGCTTAAGGTGCCCAAGGCCTGAGCACACTAGCATACCTCGTGCCATGCAGGCCATGAGGCACACACTGGACCAGAGGTCCCCCTGAACGCCTTGGGGTCCCCCTGGAATCGCTTCACGCCAAATGGCGTCTGCCCCTTGTGTACCCTCTCCCAGCATGCACAGCGGGTAGACCACGCCCACTGCATGGCTGCTGAGAGAGGACACCCAAGGTGCTGTGATACCCCCGTAGTCCAACCCGTGCCGGCCTTGACAGTGCCACCTGCAGGCAAAGGGGACCAAAACTGCCGGGCAGTTTCACACTCAGAGCAGAACAACAATTGAAACATAATTGGTCTGAGCCCAACTACTGGCTCAGACTGCCCTTAAATTTCCACATAGCGCCCCCAAATATTAGGGGGGGGCGCTACATACAGAATGCAGAAACCCAAGGGATGACTGTCTTCGGTTGCAATTGAAAAAATTGACCATGATTACTAATACTTGTGGTGCAAGGCTTTCTGTATTCAATATCCCAAAATGCTATAGGAATAGAACAAATTACATACATATGAGATCCACTGTAAACAATCATTCATCAGTTTAATTACTACTTAATATAATTTGAAATGCTGTTGTTGAACCCGTCTGAGATGTGTGTTTTTGTTGAGATGGTTTTACACCATTAACTTTAGCGTCTTTGGCTAGTCTGTTAGATCTCATATGTATAATCAAGACCAACTTGGCTGTGAAGCATCGGGATCTTGCAACGCAAAAGTATGAGGCCGGGTTCACACCTATGCGAATTGGTTGCGGCTTACACCGCATCCAATTCGCATAACATTATAAAATACATTGATTCCAATGAGGCTGGTTCACATATGTGCGATGCATTCGCACTGCGCATTGCCGAAAAAACGTGTGCGTTCTCTAGGCATTGCGGTGCGGCTCAAGTGCAAATTCAGGCCCATTATGGGCACACATTTGATTCGCACGTGTGTTGCCTTCTGAACAGATTTTTAAATAAACCGGCATGGGTTCCCCTCCAGGAGCATACCAGGCCATTAGGTCTGGTATGGACTTTAACGGGAACCCCTACGCCGAAAAAAAAAGGCGTGGGGGTCCCTCCAAAATCCATAGCAGACCCTTATCTGAGCACGCAGCCCGTCCAGTCAGGAAAGGGGGTGGGGACGAGCGAGCGCCCCCCCCCTCCTGAACCATACCAGGCCGCATGCCCTCAACACCCTGCCCCCATGTTGATGAGGACAAGGCCTCTTCCCGACAACCCTGGCCGTTGGTTGTCGGGGTATGCGGGCGTTGGGCTTATCGGAATCCAGGAGCCCCTTTTAATAAGGGGGCCCCCAGATCCCGGCCCCCCACCCTATGTGAATGAGTATGGGGTACATCGTACCCCTACCCATTCACCTGGTGGAAAAAAAATGGCAATAAAACACTACACAGGTTTTTTAAGTCATTTATTAGTCAGCTTCGGGGGTCTTCTTCCGACTTCGGGGGTCTTCTTCCAACTTCGGGGGTCTCCGGTGTCGTCTCCGCGCTCTCCGGTGTCGTCTCCGCGCTCTCCGGTTCTTCTCTCGCTCTCCGGTTCTTTCTTCCTCCTGCCGGGCCTCCGCTATCTTCTTCCAGCTCTTTTGCTAGCGGGGGCCCGGTCTTCTTCGTCGCCTTCTTCCCTCTTCTCTCCTTGAGATGTGACTCGTCGCTGTCTCCGGCTGTAATGCCATGTGCGCGGAGCGCATTCACTTATATAGGTATGGGCGTGGTCACCGGGTGATGCTACTCAGTGACCCCGCCCCCATATGACGTCACAGTCCCGGGGAATGATGGGACTGTGATGTCATATGGGGGCGGGGTGACTGGGTGGCATCACTCTGTGACCACGCCCATGCCTATATAAGTGAATGCGCTCCGCGCACACGGCATTACAGCCGGAGACAACGACGAGTCAACATCTCCAGGAGAGAAGAGGGAAGAAGGCGACAAAGAAGACCGGGCCCCCACTACCAAAAGAGCTGGAAGAAGATAGTGGAGGCCCTGCAGAAGGAAGAAAGAACCGGAAAGCGCGGAGACGACACCGGAGACCCCCCGAAGTTGGAAGAAGACCCCCGGAGCTGACTAATAAATTATTTAAAAAACCTGTGTAGTGTTTTTATTGCAATTTTTTTTCCACCAGGTGAAATGGGTAGGGAAACGATGTACCCCATACTCATTCACATAGGATTAGGGGGCCCCCTTATTAAAGGGGGCTCCTGGATTCCGATAAGCCCCCCGCCCGCATATCCCGACAATCAACGGCCAGGGTTGTCGGGAAGAGGCCCTGTCCTCATCAACATGGGGGCAGGGTGCTTTGGGGTGGGGGGGCCCGCAGGGTGCCCCCCTGCCCCAAAGCACCCACCCCCCATGTTGAGGGCATGCAGCCTGGTATGGTTCAGGAGGGGGGGCACTCGCTCGTCCCCACCCCCTTTCCTGACCGGCCGGGCTGCGTGCTCGGATAAGGGTCTGCTATGGATTTTGGGGGGCCCCCACGCCATTTTTTTTTTCGGCGTAGGGGTTCCCGTTAAAGTCCATACCAGACCTAAGGGCCTGATATGCTCCTGGAGGGGAATCCATGCCGGTTTTTCATTTAAAATTTGGCGTGGAGTTCCCCCTCGTGATAACAGCGGCGAGACTTCCCAGGTCGGCAAGTCTGCAGCTAAAAACGCAAAGGAACCGCTGAACGACTGATTGCGAACTTGGCAAAGACTCCAAGCTCAAAAACGCAACGCATAGGTGTGAACCCAACCTCAGTCAAATAATGACTCTGTACATACGTAGATGAAGTTTTCTCACTTGTAACTGTTATTTGTTATCCAGTCGCTGCTTTTGAGGCATGGGTATACACTAGAAATTGTTACTCTTTCGTCCATGGACCGACACAGCTTCTCTATTGACAAAGTGGGTATTATCCGTTAATTAGGAGTGACTAGGCAGAAAAATTGTAAAAAGTGTTGCATCACACCTTCTACAGTACCGCCCAGGGGGCGGACCCTCTGGGTATATCCCTTCAGTCTGCATCTCGCAGATCAGTTTTTTTCTGTCTAGCAAGGAGTAGGACATGGCTCCCTTCGGGCCCATTGGTCCGGGGGGAAAAATATATTTTTTTGCTACTTTTTTTTGTTTCTGCGATCTTCGATCAATTGCCGACTGGGTGACAGGCTGGATCCTCGATCCTTGTAGTCTCCCCAGTTTTGGCAATCAAGTGGTTGTGGCCCCTTTCTTCCCTCTCTCCCTGCCTTTCCCTCCTCCCTGGGCTTCTAGCTAAAGGTTTCTGGGTGCTGGGGGTCACCTAAGGGGTTCCACTGGAGCGGGGCTGGCTGTAACTAACATTTAAAAGAAATGTCATTTCTGCTTACCTGTATGTGCTTCCTCCTCCATGCTGTCGGCGGCCATTTTGCGGTGGTCCATGCCGGGTTCGGCCTCTAGTGACTGCCCGGTGGCCATCTTCCTGTGGTTTCGGCACCATTTTCTTGTAGTTCCACACCCACTGGTCTCTATCGACTGATCGGCGGCCATGTTTGTAATGATCCACGCTGTATGTATATATTGCTGTTCAGCGGCTATCTTTTTGTGGTCTACGGCTGCTTTGGCCTCTATCTTCGGCTCGGCGGCCATTTTCTTAGAGCCCACATTATCTCCCATGCAGACGTTTTGGCGGCCATTTTGCGAGAGTCTCCGGCCTCTAGGATGCATTACACTGGCGCGAAAAATTCACACAGGAAGCGCTGATAAAAGAAGCAGATTGACACAGCAGCAGTGGGACAGCATCACAGGCGCAGCACACGGCAGCATAGCAGTACCGGTCCAGGGTGGTGAGTCCTCTAGGTGACCCAGCATCTCTGCAGCGCAGGAGGGTGGCCTATTGATATCTTGCCTGGAGCCATGTGGGTGTCAGCGTGTAGTCAGCATGGCATCCGTGCCAGATGTCTTCTCCCCGGAAACCCCAGATTTAGCAGCTGGTGCCCCTGAGGTGTCTATGAACGCTATGTCGGCAATCCTAGAGGCGTTTGCTGCCAGGGTGGAAGCAGCACACGGGAATACAGGGGGTAGGAAACGCCCCCGTCTCCTGCAAGCTTCTGGGGATAATTCTGATGCAGAACCAGGTCCAGCTACGGCTCAGGGCCCAGATTCTGACGCATCAGAGACTGCAGACCGTGACCGGACAGTGATGATGACTCCAAGTTCAGGTCAGTACGCGAGACGGCTTTGGTATCTGACCTTATTACTGCAGTGCGGGATATGCTAAAGTTGGAAAATACTGCAGAAGCCGCAGAGACTCCGGTCCACTTTGGGTTTCATAAACCTGCCCGCACTGCTAAGGTGTTCCCTTGTGTGTCTTATTTTGGTAAACTCTTATACAAGGAATGGGAGAACCCACTGAGGGTCTTTACAGCCCAAAGAGGTTTGCGGTACGGTACCCCTTTGAGGAGAGTTTTCTGAAGAAATGGACCTCTCCCCCTATAGTGGACCCTCCGGTGTCCAGACTTAATAGAGCCACCACAATTCCAGTAGAAGGGGCTCCTGTTTTCAAGGACCCTGTGGATAAGAAGGCTGAAGCACTCGCTCGCTACCTATACTCAGTGGTAGGCTCGGCATTGGCGGGGGCCCGAGTGTCTCAGACACTTACTGAATGGGCAAGATTGCTACTCCAGGGGTTAAGGAGCAAGATGCTCCTCCTGATGAGATAACATTGGCCGACCAGTTAGTCCAAGGCCTTAGGTTTGTCTGCGAGTCAGACATGGATACTATTCCCCTGCTGTCAAAAGCTTCGGTTTATGCAGTAGCAATACGCCGCCTGATCTGGCTAAAGGGTTGGTCTGCGGACCAGACCTCCAAGAAAGCCCTGTTGGATCTACCTTTTAAGGGTGACAGACTTTTTGGGGCCTCTATGGATGACATCATCAAGGATGCCACAGGAGGTAAAAGCACTTTGCTTCCTTAAACTAGCAAGGGTAGGGGCCACGCCAAGGGCAATGGCCCTCCTTTACTGCACGCAAGCGTTTTTTTCATCCCCCTAGGGCGACAGGGAAAAGACCCCAGGCCGACAAGGCGCCTGTCCAAGGACAAAAGCGTCCTTGGTCCCGCAAACCCAACAAGCCTGCGGACAAATCTGCGTCCGCATGAAGGTCCACCCCCACCCAGCTCTCGGGTGGGGGGACAAATTTGCGACTCAGTGGAGAGCTCTAGTCTCCGACAAGTGGGTTTGCAAAGTAATCTCCTCAGGCTACAAGATAGAATTTCTCTCTTGTCCACCGGACAGATTTATCACCTCCAATCTCCAGCTACTACCAACCCGTCGGGAGGCCCGGTCCAGGGTCTACTGGAACGCGGGGTAGTTATTCCAGTTCCGGAACGGGGTCAGGGTTTTTACTCAAATCTGTTCATTGTGCCGAAGAAGGATGGGGTTCATCCAATCTTAGATCTCAGAGCCCTCAATTGCTTTGTGAAGGTACAAAGATTTCGGATGGAGTCGGTTCGATCTGTAGTCACGGCTCCCTATCCGGGGGACTTTCTGGCCTCCTTGGACATCAAGGACGCATACCTGCATGTCCCCATATACTCCAGACACCAGAGGTTTCTGCGATTTGCTATCGGGAAGAACCACTACCAGTTTGTGGCCCTCCCGTTTGGCCTTGCCTCAGCACCCAGGACGTTCACTAAGGTGCTCGCTCTGATTCTGGCACTTCTAAGACAGCGGGGTATCGCTGTCATGGACTACTTGGACGACCTTCTACTGAAGGCCCCTTCAAACTCAGAATTGGAGGTAAGCGTGTCCATTACCTGTCAGACTCTTTGAGACTGTGGTTGGATACTAAACACGCAAAAGTCAGTATTGGTGCCCACTCAACGCCTAGTGTACCTGGGATTGATTCTGGATTCCTCCGAGGCAAAGGTATTCCTCCCTGTGGAGAAGTTGCAGACCCTCCGGGCTGCAGTACGGCAGCTGACTTCCAGGAATTGGTCGTCACTCCGTTTTTTGCATGCGAGTGTTAGGCCTCATGGTAGCCTCCTTTGAGGCGGTCCCATATGCTCAATACCACACTCGAGTATTACAGAAGGAAGTTCTGTCCAGATGGAACAGATGTCCTTCATCTCTGGATTATCAAATCCGAGTTGAACCACCTAGTCAGGAGATCCCTGGTATGGTGGCTGACAACACCGGCTCTAATGGCCGGGAAGTCATTTCTTCCGGTTTACTGGATAGTGATCACGACGGACACCAGCCTTACAGGTTGGGGAGGGAGTCTGGGGTGTTCTTTTTTCAAATATAGACTTTTATTAGATTTTTTTTCCAAAATAAACAGAATCAACGAATATAGCAACATTTACAAAGTATATGATTATTGCTTCTTCAAAGTAACAGGCAAAGGTATCTAACATAGATTGATCTAAACATATATCATAACATTTTGTCACACTACAACCTTCACCTATTTCTCCTACTTCATATCACCCTGTACCATGAAGCTCTACTACTCCATTTCGTATAGTTTAACCCACAAAAAGAGAGAAAAAAAGAAACCCCAGTCCCCAAGGAAAAAAAAAAAAAAAGAGGGGGGGGAGGAGAAGAAGTAGAGAGAGGGGGAGACCTCTCCTACAGAGAAATTCAGAAAGGGAAGAGGGCAGTATTCAGGGATGGCCCCCGAAAATATATCCTACTATCAAGCCTCGCCTCCATCACTTCTCCTGTCTTCAATTCATATAAATGTTTTATGACCCTAAGAGGGATTTACCCTCTTCCGAGTAAATAAAAAGATTCCAAGGAGTCCATATCTTTCTGTATATCTCCTGTCTATCAGTAGATGTCAAGATCAAATCTTCCATCCTTCTAATATCTTCCACCTTCCTCAGCCACATTGCTGTGGTTGGTGGAGTCTGTTGTTTCCACAGCAGAGGGATGCAAGATTTAGCTGCATTTAATAAATGGCATAGGATGGATTTTCTATAGTTTTTTTATTGACATATTAGAGACATGCAATAAAAAGAACGCCGGATCATTCGGGATTTGAAACTTAGTAAATTTCTGAGAGATATTCCAAACCATCGTCCAAAAAGCAGTCAGTTTAGAGCATGTCCAAAATATATGTAGAATAGTCCCTCTGTTTGCACCACATCGCCAACAGAATTCTGATGTCTCAGGGAATATGGTATGAAGTCGACTAGGTGTCATATACCATCTTGTCAATATCTTATAATTAGTCTCCTGTACCTTGGTGCAGATTGAAGATTTAAACGAGAGACTAATCATAGCTTGTATTTGTGCTTTATTGAATGTACAATGCAGATCTAGACCCCATTTTAATATACAAGTAAGCTCTGGCTGTTCCTGTGGAGAATTAAGTAACGTATAAGTTTTAGAAAGGACATGAAATAATGGTTCTATTCCAGAGCAATACTCCTCAAATAGGGTTAATTGCCTAGAATATGCCTGCGGGTCTGGTATAGTCTGAAGGAAATGATATAGCTGAGCTGCATTCCAGAATATAAGTCTATAGGGGCCTGCAGGATTCATCAACTCCTCTATAGTAGGCCATCTATCTCCTATCACAAACTGTGATGCAGTGATTCGCTCAGTCTCACGTAAGGTCAAAAATTGTGTGGTTGGGAGCCCTGGAAGAAATTTAGGGTTCCCAATAATCAGAGTTAAAGGAGATGTCTTCGTCGTTTGCTCTGCCTGTATCATAACCTGTGAGCATTGTTTCAAGGTATTCCCTATCAGAGGATGTAATTTTAAATCTAACATTATAAAATCCCAACACCATAGCGCCCTCCTCAATGGTATGGAGGATTGATGCTGTTCTATTTGCACCCATAACTTCAGATCATTATGACGTTGCCAGTCTATTACTCTTCCAAGATGGACTGATTGATAATATTTCCGAATGTCCGGCAAAGCTAAGCCACCATAATGTTTTGGAAGAGTTAATAGGGTACGCGAAAGGCGTGGTTTCTTATTAGCCCAAACAAATCGTATGAACATTGCCTGTACTTGTTTAAAGTAAGAAGTCGGTACCCGTATCGGTAGAGCTTGAAATAAATATATAAATTTTGGTAGGATACACATTTTTATTAAATTAGACCTACCGAACCACGAATGGAAGTTTGTATGCCACTTCTCTAGTAATAATCTAACCTTTATTAGCAAAGGGGGAAAATTTAATTCATACGTACGGGCTAGATTTGCTGGGATATTTGTACCTAAATAATCTAATGCTGATATAGTCCACTTAAAGTGGAAACCACCTCGTATTTGTGCCAAGATTCGCGGTGGTAACGCCACCCCCATCGCCTCTGATTTTGAAAAATTTCTTTTCAAATTAGATAGGGCACCATATAAATCAAATTGTTTAATAAGATTAGGTAATGATAATGCTGGGTTGACTAATGAAAATAACATCATATCGGCATACGCCGAGATCTTATGTTGTGTACTACCCACTATCACTCCCTGTATATCCGCTTGAAGCCTAATCGTACAAAGAAAAGGTTCCAAAGTAAGAGCATATAAAAGTGGGGACATAGGACACCCCTGCCTGGTTCCATTCTTAATTGAAAAGGATTCTGAGAGTACTCCATTTACCTTGACCTGTGCGGTCGGATTTGAATATATTCTGGCTATCCGGCTTCTCATCACCTCCCCAAGTCCAATGTGTCTAAGTACGGAGAACATAAATGACCAGTTTACCCGATCAAATGCCTTCTCCGCATCTGTGTTTAACAATACACATGGAATTTTCCTGGATTGGGTCACATGTATCAGGTTCAGCACTTTGGAAGTGCTGTCCCTTGCTTCCCGTGTAGGGATGAATCCTACTTGATCTAGATGAATTAGTTTTTGTAAGTGGGTCGCTAGCCGGGTAGCCAGAACTTTAGTGTATAATTTAAGATCCACATTCAAGAGTGAAATTGGTCTATAACTGCCGCAAGAGGTAGGGTCCTTCCCTTCTTTGTATATTAAAGTAATATGGGCTCCCAAGGTATCCCTGGAAAATAAGGAACCAGAATCAATCGCATTAAATAAATTAATCAGGCGCGGGCCCAATATTCCAAATAGCATTTTGTAATATTGTACCGTAAACCCGTCGGGGCCAGGCGCTTTCCCTAATTTCATAGTTCCCAATGCTTGTTGGAGCTCCAGTAAAGAAATGGGGGTATCTAATTCCGCAACTATCTCAGAAGATAAAGAGGGCATTTGGGATGCCTGAATATACTCATCTATGGCCAATCTAGATGGTTTAGCTAATGATAAATCATATAAAGATGAATAAAACTCTTTAAATTCTCGAGTAATTTGTGCTGGTAATGTTATCTTCTGTCCGTCGCCATTAACAACTTGGGGAATATATGTTGATAGCTTCTGTTCTCTAACCCTTCTTGCCAGCGCCTTCCCACATTTGTCGCCCGATTCATAACTCGCCTTGCGGCAGAACTGTAGCGCCGCTTTCGCTTTAAACTAACAAATCTGTAATCTGTTTTCTAATTGCCGCCAGTTCTATTTCTACCATCTGGTTAGGGGCATGTCTATGACTAGCCTCTACAACTGCTAGTTTATCTAATAATTCAGTAAGTTGTTTCGTTCGCTCACGTTTAATACGAGCTCCATGTTTGATAAGGACACCTCTCAGAACTGATTTATGTGCCTCCCAAAGAACTCCTGGATCACAGTCCGGTAGATCATTCCTCTGGAAGTATAATGTCAACTCTTTAGTCACATCTTCCAAAACTTCCGGAGTCTGCAGCAGGCTTTCATTAAGTCGCCAAAAACGATGTGTAAGCGACTGTGTTCCTGTCAAATCATATGTCAGGAACACAGGCGCATGATCTGACCATGTAATATTACCTATCGATGTAGTTCGAACCGCGTGCAAGAAATGATGAGGAACCAAAAAATAATCAATCCTGGTATAAATTTTATGCGGAAAAGAAAAAAATGAATAGTCTCGTTCCCCCGTATGTTGTAATCGCCAGACGTCAATCAATTGAGTTTTATGTAGCATTTTTGCAATACGTTTCAGTTGGCTCGGAGGGATGGTCGATGTGCCCGTGGAGGTGTCCACTGCTGGTATCAGCGGCACATTAAAATCTCCACCGAGTATCAACTGTCCCTCCATGAAGTCTAGGAGTTTCCCCAGTACCTCCTCCAAAAAAGAGGCCTGATTATCATTGGGAGTATATATTGTTGCCAATGTTATCTGTTTATTCCCCAGGAGTCCCTTAATATAGATATATCGGCCCGTAGGGTCTATCAACGAGCTTTGATAGCGCCAGGGGATTTTGCTAGATATTAATATTGAAACACCTTTTGATTTGGCCATCGGGTTAATAGAATGATATGTCCATGGATAAAATTTATTTTGAAGATATTGAAGCCTATCTGTCTTGAAATGTGTTTCCTGAATAAACGCTATATCCGTACCGGAACGTTTTAAATCGTGAAATAACATGCGTCGCTTCTCAGATATATTAAGTCCTTTAGCATTCAGGGACATCACTACAATACTGTCCAACGTCATGTTGGGAATAGAAAGGGGCATATAAAGAAAGGAAAAAAAAGGGAAAAATAAATACCTAAAAAAAAAAAAAAAAAAAAAAAAAAGGGGGGGTTAAATAACTCTCTAATCCCAATCTGAGAGGAGATCCCCTCCTCTCAGCTAATTACCCTAAGGAAGGTACCTACTACTGGACCCCTCCAGAATATGTAAGCACAGGCCTAATTAGGGGAGTATTCCGAGATGGGGTTCCCAATTTATTTACCCTCCAGCATTCATCAAAACAAAAAAAAATATCAAATTATATATATTTTATGCCAGCTTTGCACTGTATTTCATCTCATTACTATTGCCTGTTATATCATGGTGGAAATAGGGAGAGGAGAGAATAGAAATAAAAATTCAAACATTAACATATATAATCCTTCTCTCCCACTTCCTCCAGGTAAAAGGACTTTTTCCAATTCTCTCTGTTTAATATTCTCTAGCAAGGTGACCCCTCGCCTGGCCCTTTCTCTACTTAGTAATCTACCCTCTCCTCCTAATATGATTCTCTTACAAATATACAAAAATCAATAGATATAGAAAAGAGAAGAAAAAAAAAAAAATTCATATATAGATATATACACATATACATAGATATACCTCCATATATACCCATATACATATACACACACATACATATACATATTTATATTAACTCAGCCTAGCCTTTCTTGTCATTATTATCACAATTACTCATTATACCATGGTAAAGATATGAGGAGAAAGAAGATAAACTAATATACAAATTAAATATATTGAATTGGCATTTCCCATAGATAAACATAAACCATGTCAAAGGACTTCTTCCAATTCTCCCTCTTTAATATTCCCCTTCAAGAACCCCATATATAGCCTCTTCTCCATTTAATAACCCATAATTTTCTCATAATATGTTTGTCCTACAGCTTATGTGGGGGCTGGGGTAAAAAAAAAAAAAAAAAATTATAAACTCCTAGTGTCTAAATTCCCCTTTTACCCCTCTTCTCAAATATATTAATCAAGTAGAATTGTAGTTCCTAGTTACCTACATTACTCCCTTACCCTCAATCCTTAACCCTTGTGTCTTATTGTGTCCTTATTCTCACTCTCCTATTACCTCCCTTTTGCTCATGATCTTATAGATCTATAAATGTATAGTGTGTATTTATTTATTTTTGTGTTCTTATATATATCATTATTTCACCTACTCCCCTTTGTGCATTCCTTCCCTTTTCTCCTCCAATTTCTCCCCTCCCCTCCTCCCCTTTATATATTCCCACCCTTACCCTCCCCCCCCAACTCCATTACGTGAAGCTGATCGTGTTCTATTTAGTGAAGAAAAAATAAAAATAAAAGAACCCATAACATGGGTTTATTTGTAATAATATTTAGTGACAAAAAAAAAAAAAAGGGGGAACCCCAAACATGGGTAGCGGTATAGCAGTAGTTACCACCCGCCATGTTCCCTCACAATCTCACCCTAAACCCCACAATTATTCATCAATCAATTGTCCCCTTGAAAAAAAAAAATAAAAAAAAAAAGGAATTGGTCATCACTCCGTTTTTTGCATGCGAGTGTTAGGCCTCATGGTAGCCTCCTTCGAGGCGGTCCCATATGCTCAATACCACACTCGAGTATTACAGAAGGAAGTTCTGTCCAGATGGAACAGATGTCCTTCATCTCTGGATTATCAAATCCGAGTGAGCCACCTAGTCAGGAGATCCCTGGTATGGTGGCTGACAACACCGGCTCTAATGGCCGGGAAGTCATTTCTTCCGGTATGCTGGATAGTGATCACGACGGACACCAGCCTTACAGGTTGGGGAGGGAGTCTGGGGTGTTCAGTCGGCGCAAGGTCGCTGGACCCCAGAGGAAGCCCTCCTGCCGATCAATGTCCTGAAAATCCGGGCGATCAGGCTGTGCCTCTTCAAAGGGTCTCAGAGGCTGCAAGGGCGTCCAGTCAGGAACCAGTCAGAGTCATATGTCAATCATCAAGGAGGAACAAGAAGCTCAGCTGCAGCATCGGAGGTTGCTCGCATCCTGAGATGGACAGAGAGGAGCGTACTGGCACTGTCGGCCGTGTACATTCCGGGTGTGGAAAACTGGCAGGCGGACTACCTGAGCCGCCAGACGCTGGACCAGGGAGAATGGTCCTTACACCCGGAGGTGTTCCAACTCCTCTGCCAAAGATAGGGCACACCAGACGTAGATCTTCTGGCTTCCCGACTCAATCGGAAGGTATTGCAGTTTGTGGCCCGGTCAAGAGACCCATGGGCAGACGCAACGGACGCGTTGGTGGCATCGTGGGGTCAGTATCGGCTAATCTATGCCTTCCCTCCCTTAAGGCTTCTTCCTCTTCTGCTCCACAGAGTGGAGGCAGAGGGAATTCCAATGATCCTAATCGCTCCAGATTGGCCTCAGCGTCCTTGGTACGCCGATCTAGTACGTCTGGTAGCAGACGTCCCCTGGCGCCTACCACTACGGAAGGACCTGCTATCGCAAGGTCCGATACTCCATCCTGCTTTACGGTCACTGGCTTTAACAGCATGGCTGTTGAGAACCAGGTACTGAGAGACCGGGGCCTGTCAGATTCAGTAATCTCTACTATGAGAAGTGCTCGGAAACCGTCCTAGGAAGGTTTATCACTGCACTTGGAAGGCCTACATCTCCATGTGTGAGGAAATGAAATGACATCCGCGTACTTATTTGGTTTCCAGAATCCTGCTGTTTTTACAGCGTGGGGTGGACCAAAGGCTTGCCCTAAGTACGATTTAAGGGACAGATATCTGCCCTGGCTGTCTTTTTTCAGCGACCCCTGGCGACTCACTCTCTCGTGAGTACATTTGTGCAGGGGGTGCGACATGTGGCCCCTCCGGTCCGTCCCCCGCTACCTCCGTGGGACTTGAACCTGGTCCTCTCGGTGCTTCAGAAGGCACCGTTTGAGAATATTAGAGATATTCCCCTGTTGACACTTTCTCAGACAGTGGTCCTTTTGGTGGCTGTTAAGTCAGTTAGACGAGTCTCTGAGCTGGCAGCCTTGTCCTGCAAGGCTCCCTATTTGATTTTCCACAAGGATAAGGTGGTGCTGCGGCCGCAGCCTTCCTTTCTTTCGAAAGTCGTTTCGGCTTTTCATCTCAACGAAGACATTGTACTTCCATCCTTGTGTCCTCATCCGTCGAATCCTAAGGAGTCGGCATTGCATTCCTTGGACGTTGTCCGAGCTTTGAGAGTATACCTATCTGCTACTTCCCTGTTCCGGAAGTCAGACTCACTGTTCGTTTCAGTGGCTGGTCCCAAGAAGGACCAAGCAGTCTCGTCGGCCACCATCTCTAGGTGGATCCGACAGATGGTAATCCAGGCTTACGCCTCAAAGGGTCAAGCGCCCCCCTTTGCGGTCGGGGCGCATTCGACCATAGGTGCCTCTTGGGCTTTCCGACATCAAGCGTCTGTTTCCCAATTATGTAAAGCGGCGACTTGGTCATCCGCTCACACTTTCACAAAATTCTACAAAGTTGATGTAGGTGCATCTTCAGATGCCTCTTTCGGCCGCAAGGTTTTGCAAGCGGCTGTTTAGAGTTGCAACTCCTCCATTGGAGGAGTGCTGTTTTGTGTTTGGGGTGAAGTTTATTTTTATGCTGTTACCACTCCTCGTTTTTTTCTCTGACACTGCTTTGGGACGTCCCACTTTGTCAATAGAGAAGCTGTCGGTCCATGGACGAAAGAGTAAATAGGATTTTTTTACTCACCGTAAAATCCTTTTCTCTGAGTCCATGGACCGACACAGCACCCACCCCTCCTTTTAAGTTTGTACTGCTTTTTGACGAACTGATCTGCGAGATGCAGACTGAGGGGATATACCCAGAGGGTCCGCCCCCTGGGCGGTACTGTAGAAGGTGTGATGCAACACTTTTTACAAGTTTTCTGCCTAGTCACTCCTAATTAACGGATAATACCCACTTTGTCAATAGAGAAGCTGTGTCGGTCCATGGACTCCGAGAAAAGGATTTTACGGTGAGTAAAAAATCCTATTTTTCTACATACAACAACCAGATTACATTAAAGACCAAAAAATGTGCATGAATGATCTTCTTGTTACATTAGAGCCAATGCAACAAAAATATCTAGACTTCTTAAAAAAAATAAAAACTGTTTATGTAGGGTACCTGTTATGTAAAGGATTAAAATTATGTAACAGAAGGCTCCTGCTCTCTGTTATAAGAGGACTCTCTGAATTGTTAGGATTCCTCCAGTTTTTGGTAATTGACAGATTGTTGGTCAGGCTGATTGTGGCTGCCTGCAGAAATACACAGTAGGGGCATTGCTCCACTCTTGTATAATCTAGTGTAGTGTGTTGGTGCTACTGCATCATTAAAAACCACTTCCCGCCCAGTCAATAGCATATTGATGTCCGGGAAGTGGTTCTGTTATCCACACTGGACTTCATATGACGTCCTGCAGGATAACAGCCGCCGCGCGCCAAGGGGGGCGCGCATCGCGGCGATCAGTGGAGCGGTGTGTCAGTCTGACACACCGCTGCACTGATCTCGGTAAAGAGCCTCCGGCGGAGGCTTTTTACCACGTGATCAGCCGTGTCCAATCACCGCTGATCACGATGTAAACAGGAAGAGCCGTTGATCGGCTCTTCCTCACTCACGTCTGACAGATGCGGGTAGAGCCGAGCCGATCAGCGGCTCTCCTGACGGGGGGGTTCGCGCTGATTGTTTATCAGCGCAGCCCCCCCTCGGATACCCACACTGGACCACCAGGGAAGCCCCAAGCATGTGCATGGCCAGGTAAGTCCCCCGTGGCCATCCACATGCACAAATACATAAAAAATGTATGCCAATCAGTGCCCACAAATGGGCACTGACTGGCACAACCAAAATGTATGATGCCCAGCAATGCCACCTACCAGTGTCCATCAGTGCCACCTATCAGTGCCCATCCGTGCCCACCTGTCAGTGCCCGTCCGTGCCACCTATCAGTGCCACCCATAAGTGCCCATCAGTGCCGCCTATGAGTGCCCATCAGTGCCGCCTATGAGTGCCCATCAGTGCCGCCTATGAGTGCCCATCAGTGCCCATCAGTGCCGCCCCTCATCGGTGCCACCTCATCGGTGCCACCTCATCGGTGCCACCTCATTGGTGCCACCTCATCGGTGCCCATCAGTGTCGCCTTATCAGTGCCCGTTAGTGCCGCCTTATCAGTGCCCGTCATTGAAGTAGAAAAGGTACTTATTTACAAAAAAAATTAACAGAAACAAAGAAAAACTTATTTTTTTTCAAAATTTTCGCTCTTTTTTATTTGTTATGCAAAAAATAAAAATCGCAGAGGCGATCAAATGCCACTGAAAGAGAGCTCTATTTGTGGGAACATAATGATAAAAAAATTGTTTGGGTACAGTGTTGCATGACCGCGCAATTGTCATTCAAATTGCGACAGTGCTGAAAGCTCAAAATTGGCTTGGGAAGGAAGGTGTATAAGTGCATGGTATTGAAGTGGTTAAAGAATTATGGTTACAGCATGTACTTTTTTTGTTCTATAACATCAGTATTGTGATAACAATACAAACAATAGTTTTGTTTAACAATCCAATATAAGCTTGCTTGGAAAATCTCCGGTCATGTTCTGCCTGTCTGCTGGCCATTTTCTTTCCACAACGTCATGGATTTGCATCTTCTCTGCTGTTTACTTTCAATTTATGAGGACTATAAATCCCATGGTACGTTGCTGCCTGCAAGCAAAGTTTCCTGTACTGACGCCGCCTCCTGAAACTCCTCCTCTCAGCACCTCTGTAGCTCAGAAGGCAGGCTCTGTGAAATGTGTGACACAGCAGTGCCTACTCACAGAGCATAGTGATTACATATCACAGAATTCAAGGCAAATCTTTTACAAAATACATTTACAAACTTTGGGATCATATAGATTATTAGGAGTGGGCTAGAAATAATTGAAATTCAGTGTGGAAATTAAAATACGATTTTACATTTTTACCAGGAATATTCCTAAAACATCAGGCTTATACAGTACACCCCTCACGTTTTTGTAAATATTTTATTATCTTTTCATGTGACAACATTGAAGAAATGACACTTTGCTACAATGTAAAGTAGTGAGTGTACAGCTTGTATAACAGTGTAAATTTGCTTTCCCCTTTTAAAATAACTCAACACACAGCCATTAATGTCTAAACTGCTGGTAACAAAAGTGAGTACACCCCTAAGTGAAAATGTAATTTTCCCTCCCCAGTGTCATGTGACTCGTTAGTGTTACAAGGTCTACAGTGTGAATGGGGAGCAGATGTGATAACCACTTAAGCCCCGGACCATTTGGTTGGCCAAAGACCAGGCAAGTTTTTGGGATTCGGCACTGCGTCGCTTTAACTGACAATTGTGCGACATGGCTCCCAAACAAAATTGACATCCTTTTTTTCCCACAAATAGAGCTTTCTTTTGGTGGTATTTGATCACCTCTGCGCTTTTTATTTTTTGCGATATAAACAAAAATAGGGTCGCGAGCGCGCCGCCGGCGGCAAACTAAAAGGGGACGTACCTGTACGCCCATCTGCCCAGCCGTGCCATTCTGTCAACGTAAATGATCGTGCGGCGGTCCTTAAACGGTTAAATTTGGTATTATCGCTCTCACTCACTCATACTGGTCACTGGAAGTTGAACATGGCACCTCATGGCAAAGAACTCTCTGAGGATATGAAAAAAAGATGGCCTAGACTATAAGAAGATTGCCAAGACCCTGAAACTGAGCTGCAGCACGGTGGCCAAGACCATACAGTAGTTTAACAGGACAGGTTCCACTCAGAACGGGCCTCGCCATGGTCGACTAAAAGGGTGAGTGCACGTTCTCTGCGTCATATCCAAAGGGTTGTCTTTGGGTAATAGATGTATGAGTGGTGCCAGCATTGCTGCAGAGGTTGAGGGGGTGGGGGTCAGCCTGTCAGTGCTCAGACCATACGCCGCACACTGCATCAAATTGGTCTGCATGGCTGTTGACCCAGAAGGAATCCTCTTCTAAAGATGATGCACAAGAAAGCCCGAAAACAGTTTGCTGAAGACAAGCAGACTAAGCACATGGATTACTGGAACCATGTCCTGTGATCTGATGGGAGCAAGATAAACTTATTTGGTTCAGATGATGTCAAGTGTGTGTGGCGGCAACCAGGTGAGGAGTACAAAGACAAGTGTGTCTGGCCTACAGTCAAGCATTGTGGTGGAAGTGTCATGGTCTGGGGCTGCATGAGTGCTGTCGGCACTGGGGAGCTACAGTTCATTGAGGGAACCATGAATGCCAACAAGTACTGTGACATACTGAAGCAGAGCATGATCCCCTCCCTTCAGAGACTGGGCCACAGGGCAGTATTCCAACATAGTATTTAAATAGTGTGAAGTAGCGCTAATTACTTTAAAACACAATAATATGTGAATATATGCAATCTAAATAAAATAATATATAATAAAGTGCATCACAAACAATTAATGAAATATACGAAGATGCATCATGATGATATAAAAAAAGTCCATATACTTGATACTAATGTAGCGGGGTATCGTTTTCACCCACAAGACTACAGTTCCCAGCACGCTTTGAGGCACCCAGGGTGCATTTCCCCACGCAAGGAACTGCTGGGGTGGACTTTAAAAGGGAGAGGAGGAGCCTCGCTCTCTCTTGGAACGCCGTCCTCCCTGCAAGAGGATCCCTGCACTCACCTGCTGCGCGTGCAAGGCCTGAAGCCTGGGCCTCGCATTTTGTTCCAGAGAGTCTTCCGCTCCACCGAGGAGCCTGCGGAACATCTGATCCACCTGAGGTGCCACCATCTTCTGGAGGAGCGAAGACCCGGTGCATCATGGGCACTGTGAAGCAACTCACAGTAGCGGAGGTATCGGACAGGAGTCGGTCCGGTCGGGTGAGAGAGCGCCAGCTCAGAACCACATCTAAGTAACTTTGTTGCCTATTAACTCTGCCTAGGCCCATCATTGACTACAGTTATACTTTGGAGAGACTGTCTGCTGAACTGAGTTTATCAGTCTCTCCAGCTTTACCAAGTTAGTGGTCATTTGCTACCCCTATTGGAATATAGTTTGTTTCTTAATGTGCACCACCGAGAGTTGCTAGCGAAGATTCTTCAACAAACTATACCCCAAGTTTTAGTCAGGCCTGACTGGGAAGTATAGGACATTGCTGGGCGCCATTTTTGCTCGCGAGGGAGGATAGCTGCAGCGGGGTTATATTTTATGGTCATTGCATTACTGAATGTTATACCCTTTTAATGTGTGCACCTATATTGCAGGGATCTGCATGAGATATTGTATACAAATTACCTTTTATACTTTTACCAATAGTAATTTGGTTGTCAGTGTCAATTACTGTGCTGGGCTACAAAGGGGGTTGTACCATATAACAGTTATATCCTCCTTCCCCTTTCCTAACTGTGCCTTGAGAGGTTAGGGCCGATTGCCAGGGGTTGATAGCGGTGCATTACAAGGCCCAAAACAAACAAGCAGCCCTTATAAACTGAGGGTATCGCTATACTAATAAAGCTAAAACAAGTCCATATAAAGTTGCTGCAATAGAGTACATCCAGAGAAATCCAATTATCCAAGGAGCAACTTAAGCCTTGTCCCAGCCGGGTGGTAACATGTATGACCAAGATGACCAAATGGATAAAGGAACAGGAATGATAATCCAAATCTATGAGATATTCTCCTCAATAACTTTCAAGCAGGGCACCACTGCAATACTGCCTCCAAACACAGCACAGGTTACCTGGAAGGTATATCTCCGGATTCAGGGTTTAAAAACAAGAAATAAGGATCCCCATAGCGTAGTAGATTTAAAAGGTACAAGCATGTCTCCAGACCTAAACCCTATTGAGCATCTGTGGGGCATCCTCAAATGGAAGGTGGAGGAGCGCAAGGTCTCTAACATCCACCAGCTCTGTGTTGTCATGGAGGAGTAGAAGAGGACTCCAGTGGAAACCTGTGAAGCTCTGGTGAACTCCATGTCCAAAAGGCAGTGAAGGAAAATAATGGTGGCCACACAAAGTGTTGACACTTTGGACCCAATTTGGACATTTTCACTTAGAGGTATTACTCACTTTTGTTGCCAGCGGTTTAGACAATAATGGCTGTGTGTTGAGTTATTTTGAGGGAACAGCAAATTTACAAGCTGTACACTCACTACTTTACATTGTAGCAAACTGTAATTTCTTCAGTGTCACATGAAAAGATAAAAATATTTACAAAAATGTGAGGGGTGTGCTCACTTTTGTGAGCTACTGTATATAGAGGCCTGTGGACAGCTAAAGATGTAAAGATGAGGTCTGACTACCAGGTGAAATGTGGACTCAGGAAAGAAGTTTTACGCAGTCCATTGATGATTCCGTTTTTTTTTTTAGTGGGTCCCCCCCCCATCCATACTTTCGAAGTGGATGAGGAGCTGCGTTTTTGTGTTCTGACTTCAGGAATACTTCCCCACCGTTCAAAAACAATGATCAGCACTGCCAACTATAGCCTCCGGTGGTGATCGAGCAGGATTTATCCCACAGGCTGGTTGTACAGAAGCCGATCGGTAGATAAACTTCTGTAAACCACTGTCCCCATACATGGTTTGAAATTCATCCAGTCCCTGCTGAACCGACCAAATTTTGATCCATTTATGGCCAGCTTTAATCCCACCCAAACCTCTTCAAAGCCCACACAGAAGATTCTCAGAAAACAAATGTTTGTTTTCTCCACATCAGCCATAAACCCTGGAGCCCCAATTGTATGTGGGATACCTAGGTGATGCATACAAATCCACAACCCTCGCCATATACAGTCAAATGAAAATAAAATATACCAAACTAGTAATAAAGTTGCTCTTTTAGATTTTTTCTTAAAGTGGTTGTAAAGGCAGGTTTTGTATCTTAATGCATTTTATGCATTAGGATAAAAAGCCTTCTGTGTGCAGCAGTCCCCCTCAGCCCCCCCTAACACTTACCCGAGGGTCCCTCTCTGTCCAGCGATGTCCATGAGTGTCTCAGCGTCCTAGATGTTTCCTCCTGATTGGCTAAGACACAGCAGCAGCACCATTAGCTGCTGCTGTTGTCAATCAAAGTCAGCTAGCCAATCAGGGGAGAGAGGGGGCGGGCAAGGTCGGGGGCTCCGTGTCGGTCTGGACACAGGGAGCTGTGACTCGACCCAGGTGCCCCCATAGCAAGCTGCTTGCTGTGGGGGCACTGAACAGGAGGGAGGGGCCAGGAGCACAGAAAAGGGACCCGAGAAGGGGAGGATCTGGGCTGCTCTGTGCAAAACCAACTGCATAGAGGAGGCAAGTATAACATATTTTTTTATTTTTTATAGGGGAAAAAAAAATGAGACTTTACAATCACTTTAAAGTCAGCAGCTACAAATACTGTAGTTGCTGACTTTTAATAGTAGGACACTTACCTGTCCACGATTTCAGCAGTATCTTCACCCAAGTCGATTTTTCGATTGGCTGTCGGGTGCTGCCGCCGCCATCTCTGCTAAGGTAAACTGCCAGTAAAGCCTTGTGGCTTCACAGCCGGTTCCCTACTGCACATGCACAAAGCGTTCTGTGCTTTGTGCATGGCCCAGCGGTGGGGAGAAGAAGGTGGGGGGCGAACTTCCTGCTGACTTTGCCGCGGCGGAATCAGTCGGAAGTGGTAGAGCGGGTACATGTCCAAACCAGGTACCCGCTCCCTCCTCCCCCTGAAAGGTGCCAAATGTGGCAGCGGAGGGGGGAGGAGGCAAACAAGTGGAGCTTCCTCTTTTGGGTACAGATCTGCTTAAAGGTAGAGCTGAATGAAAAACTTTTTTTCTTTCTCGTACATCACGGGACACAGAGCGACATAGTCATTACTAATGGGTTATATAGATACCTTCAGGTGCTGGCACTGGCAACTTCCAAAACCGGAAGTACCCTCCCCTATATAAGCCCCTCCCATCCGGGAGCACCTCAGTTTTTTGCCAGTGTCTAAGGTGTTGGCCAAGAAGAAACGTGTTTTTCACTGAGCTTGCGTACAGGTTCTTTTGGGCCTCAGTAAGCTATTCCGGATCCGACCAAAAAAGCTTCATAGCTAAACGGTCGGTACCCGGGCCTTGCAGAGAAGAGCAAGGTTTTGCCTGTAATGCTTCTCTTAGGAGAGCTGGACCCTGGGATCCAGAGCTCTGGTCATACCCATGACCAAGATGTTTTCTGTGCAGGGTGCTATACAGGTCCAGGGGAGTGGAATCCTTGGGAACCCGGTCCCTGAAGGTTTAATTACAATGCCTGCCGTGATAGGTGAAGTTTGGGCTTCTGTGGACCAAACAAAGTCCTGCGGCGGGGAACAGGTAAGTGGGGGCCCCCAGGAACTTGGTTCTATTGGGGGACCCCCAAGCCTAATTTGTCTTTCTGTCTGTTACCTAACGGTATTCCCGCTAATATCTGTGCATGCCTGTAACTACTAAAAAATGTAATAATTTTAATAGTGGTCAAGAAAAAAAAAAAATATATATATATATATATATATATATATATATATATATATATATATATATATTTAATATATTAGACTGCGGTACCTGTGTTAATCCACTGGAGGCCGCTGTGGAACGTTTCTTGTCATGTGGACTAGTTTCTTTTTATCAGAGCAAGTCCAGGCAGATGGTGAGTTCTCTTGTGGGAAACTGCTTCCTCTGCCATGTTGCAATGCTCGTCCATCCCCCGGCCTGCGGCAAGAGGGGCCCTGGCTCTTGTCCCTGGTTTCCTTTTCAAAATTAGCGCCGAAGGCGCACGTGGCCGCGCGCGTGCGCGTGCACGCGCCTATATATATAGAGGTGAGCCGGAAAAGGGGGCGGAGCTTGGGGGATGACGCTCTGTGCGCGCCGCAGCGCTTCTGCGCATGTGCGGGCGTCCCAGCATGTTAAAAACCACAATTATGTGTTGTGAGCTGGCTATAGAGTGCAGAGACAGAGCTGGCAACATTTAAAAAAGGCATACAGCAAGCGGTTGATGCAGGCATCCCCATAGAAAGGCACATTAGTAGACACCAACTGGTTTTATAGCAGCATTTGTGCTAGACTATTGTCAGTAAGTGGTGTATTTCGGCTGGAATACCTCAGCTTTGGGCTTAGGAATAATGCCGTCAAAAAACTCCGGGACTAAAAATTCCAGGAAGCATAGGGGGTCTCCATCGGGCTCTGAGGAACTTGGGCATGCTTCGGCTGCACCAGTCTCCCCTGAAGAATCAGAGGTTAGTGACCGTAGAGCACCCTCAGGAGTACCTGGTACTGTGGCTGTCCTCAGTTCACCTGCTCCTGTGTATGTAACAGAGGAGGTTTTTTCCTCAGCTCTGGGAGGGCTGGAAGAGAGATTGTCAGCATTGATCGCTGCTTCCCTGTCACAGGAGAAAAGCGCTCGATCTCCGTCTCCTCCCTCAGAGTGCCTGTTAGCAGAGCAACAGTCCCATACAGGGATCGACCTGCCTGAAGGGGATCAGGATGAGGTCGATTCTGTTGTAGAGGAATCAACAGTGGAAGAGCCATTCTCAGCATCACATGCTGAAAGGTTATGGGTTCAGTCCCTGACTAATATGGTCCGATCAGCATTTAAAATGCCCCTTGCGGAGCCATCATCCACTTCTGTCTCCTCGTTGGGGTCGCTAAAAGCTCCCCAGACTGTTTGTTCCTTTCCGATCCATCCTTTACTGGAAGGGCTCATTTACCAGTATTGGGAGCATCCTGATAAAATATTTACTCCTCCCAAGAGATTTCAAGTGGTCTATCCCATGGAGGATAAGTTCATCAAAAAATGGAGGGTCCCTACAGTGGACGCAGCCATCTCTTGTGTGAATAAATCACTGACATGTCCAGTGGATAATGTCCAAATGTTCAAGGACCCAATAGATAAAAGATTGGAGTCCTTATTAAAATCTGCTTTTTCTACAGCAGGATTGGTGACACAACCAGCAGTGGCAGCTATTGGGGTCTGCCAAGCAGTGAAGGATCAGTTGAAACAGGTCTTAAGGGACTTGCCAGATCAGCAGGCTCTTGCCTTAGCTGACCTACCTAGAGCCTTATGCTTTGCGGTGGACGCTATAAAGGATTCAATCCATCAGGCCTCCCGCCTTACGCTGTCTGTAGTACATATGCACAGGCTTTTATGGCTCAAAAACTGGTCTGCTGAAGCTCCCTGTAAAAAATTGCTGGTCAGCTTCCCATTTCATGGTGAACGCTTATTCGGGGAAGACCTGGACAAATATATCCAGAGAATTTCCAGCGGTAAAAGTACACTTTTGCCGGTTAAAAGCAGAGTTAGAGGTCCCTCTTTTAAGAGGCCTGCTTCTCCAGTCCCTAGGACATCGGCTGTGAAACAGTTCCGACGGCCTCCTCGGTCAAATCCCGGAGGTAAAAATCAGGGACAATTGCAGGGTAACAAGAAGCCCTGGAGCAGGAGAGGTACAAAACCTCCCCCAAAGTCAAATGCATGAAGGGTTGCCCCCACTCAATCGGGTGGGGGGAAGACTTCAGTTGTTCACAGAGACCTGGCGGGACACGATCAGAGACAGATGGGTGCTCTCCGCAGTAAATCTGGGATACAAATTAGAGTTAAAAGACTCCCCTCCTTCCCACTTTATAAGGTCAAACGTGCCAAGGGATCCCCAGAAGAGAGGATCCCTCCTGTTGGCACTAGAACAATTATTGCTCCAAGCAGTAATTATAGAGGTTCCCCTGGAAGAATGGGGGTTCGGGTTTTACTCAAACCTCTTTACAGTCCCGAAGCCAAACGGGGACGTGAGGCCCATATTAAATCTAAAAGGTCTAAACAAATTCCTACATATCAGGACTTTCCGGATGGAGTCGATCCGGTCGGTGGCCACTGCCCTACAAGGGGAGGAATGGTTAGCCTCGATCGACATCAAAGATGCTTATTTGCACATTCCCATCTTTCCAGCCCACCAAAAATTTCTACGCTTTGCGGTAGAAGGGCGCCATTTTCAGTTCAGAGCCTTACCCTTCGGTCTGGCCACAGCACCACGAGTGTTCACAAAAATTCTGGCCCCATTATTGGCCAATCTAAGAACACGAGGTGTAACGATAATGGCATATCTAGACGACTTGTTGCTGATAGACCACTCAGTGGAAAAACTAGAAGTGGTTGTTCACGAGACAATCAAGTATCTGGAATATCACGGTTGGATTATCAACCGAGACAAGTCAGCCCTAAAACCAGTCAAAAGTCTGGAATACTTGGGGCTCAGGCTGGATTCAGACCAGAGAAAAATTTTCTTGCCTCAAGAAAAGGGGTCGTCTTTGAGGGATTTGATCCACTTAGTGGGTTCAAAAAGACAGCCATCCATACGCCTGTGCATGAGGCTGCTGGGAAAAATGGTGGCATCATTCGAAGCAGTACCCTACGGTCAATTCCATTCAAGGAATTTGCAAAGGGCCATACTGTCAGCCTGGAACAAAAAAGTTCAGGCTCTGGACTTACCAATGTCCTTGTCCCCTTCCGTTCGCAAGAGCCTCCGCTGGTGGTTGGTTCCCCAGAATCTGGAAAGAGGGAAATCCTTCAGTCCGATTTCTTGGAAGGTGGTCACTACAGATGCCAGCCTTATAGGCTGGGGAGCAGTACTGGAGCAATGGTCTCTCCAGGGCAGATGGTCGGATGCGGAAAAGGCCCTGCCCATCAATCTCTTAGAGATACGAGCAGCCCGGTATGCCCTAGTAGCATGGACATCCAAACTCCAAGGGTCCCCTGTCAGAATTCAATCAGACAATGCCACAGCAGTGGCATATATCAATCATCAGGGGGGCACCAGGAGTCGTGCAGCCCAGAGGGAAGTAAATTACATCCTGAGATGGGCAGAAAGATATGTCCCAGCCATATCTGCGGTATTCATTCCAGGAGTGGAGAATTGGAAGGCGGACTTTCTAAGTCGCCAACAATTATGCCCAGGGGAATGGTCCCTTCATCCCGAGGTTTTCCGGACAATATGTCAGCGGTGGGGAACACCGGATGTAGATCTGCTAGCATCCAGATTCAACACAAAAGTGGACAGGTTTGTCTCTTGGACAAGGGATCCCCTAGCTTGCGGCTCGGATGCCCTAGTGTTCCCTTGGAATCAGTTCAAGCTGATATATGCATTCCCACCGCCACAATTGTTACCTCGATTACTCCGCAGAATCAGGGTAGAAAAGAAACCAGTGATTCTGGTGGCTCCAGCGTGGCCCCGAAGAGCATGGTACGCGGAGATTGTAAAGATGTCTGTGGGGAGTCCTTGGACCCTCCCACATCGTCCGGACCTGCTTTCGCAAGGACCGATATACCACCCTTCCTTACCAGCCCTAGGTTTGACGGCCTGGCTATTGAAGCCCACATTCTAAAAAAGAGAGGGCTCTCTAATGCTGTGGTATCTACCATGATCAATGCCAGGAAGCCGGTATCCAGGCAGATCTACTATAGAATCTGGAAGGCGTACATCGCCTGGTGTGAGGCCAAGAAATGGCATCCACGTAAATACGTAATAGGTAGGATTCTGGACTTCCTACAATGGGCTGTAGATAGGAAGCTTGCCTTGAGTACTATCAAGGGTCAGATTTCGGCCTTGTCAATATTTTTTCAAAGGCCCTTGGCTTCGCATTCACTAGTCAAAGCCTTTATACAAGGAGTGATGCGTATTAGTCCTCCGGTTAATATTCCCATATGTCCATGGGATCTAAGCTTGGTTCTGTCGGTTCTACAGAAACAACCATTTGAACCATTACAGCATATTTCCCTGGTTCTTCTCACCAGGAAATTGATTTTTCTAGTAGCCATTTGTTCGGCTAAAAGAGTGTCGGAATTAGCAGCTATGTCCTGTAGGGAGCCATATCTGGTTATCCATAAGGACAGAGTAGTGTTACGTCCTCATCCAGCCTTTCTTCCTAAGGTGGTATCGAGGTTTCATTTGAACCAAGATGTGGTTCTTCCTTCTTTTTTCCCCAAACCTACTTCGGTAGAGGAAAAGTTATTGCATTCTTTGGATGTAGTAAGAGCAGTTAAAGCTTATCTAAAAGCCACTGCTCAGATTCGCAGAACGGATACTTTGTTTATTCTGCCGGAAGGCCCCAGAAGGGGTCAGGCAGCATCAAAATCTACTTTAGCCAAGTGGATTCGACAGGTCATAATGCAAGCCTATGGCTTGAGAAGGAGACCGCCTCCGTTCAAAGTTAGGGCGCACTCCGCGAGAGCAGTTGGAACTTCATGGGCAGTGCATCACCAGGCCTCCCTGGCTCAAATCTGTAAGGCCGCAACATGGTCTTCAGTACACACGTTTACTAGGTTCTACCAGGTGGACGTTAGAAGTCAGGAGGATGTCGCCTTTGGGCGCAGTGTGTTGCAGGCCGCAAAAGATCCTCATGTCTGATAGCGCTCAGCTTATATATGGTGTATCCCCCCCCTCGTTGGGCATTGCTTTAGGACATCCCATTAGTAATGACTATGTCGCTCTGTGTCCCGTGATGTACGAGAAAGAAAATAGGATTTTTATAACAGCTTACCTGTAAAATCCTTTTCTTGGAGTACATCACGGGACACAGAGCTCCCACCCCTCTTTGGGGACACTTATTGCTTTGCTACAAAACTGAGGTGCTCCCGGATGGGAGGGGCTTATATAGGGGAGGGTACTTCCGGTTTTGGAAGTTGCCAGTGCCAGCACCTGAAGGTATCTATATAACCCATTAGTAATGACTATGTCGCTCTGTGTCCCGTGATGTACTCCAAGAAAAGGATTTTACAGGTAAGCTGTTATAAAAATCCTATTTTCTTTTTTGTCCCACCTGGGCAAATTTTCTTCCTGTTTCATAGCTACTTGGGTCACCCAGGAACAAGAGGAAGTGGACATTAGATATAAGAGCTTTCTGGACCTTCTCTTTTTAATAAACCCTATTTTTTGTATTTTTTTATCACTTTAAGGCCAGTTCCTTCTTTTGTAGTCCTGTTGTGCCAGATCTTTGGGGATGACTCACAAATCCAGACCTGGTTTTATAGAATCAACAATGGGGGGGGGGGGGGGGGACCGCGAAACATGTAGAGGTCGAACTGGCAAGTGACGAATATCTAATCCTTCTCTTGGATGGATACACGTTAATTCTTTCCAGTTCATTTCAGAGCTATTGAAATTCTAGCATTTGTATTGTCTTTCTCCCCCCAAAGTTTTTTTTTTTTTCACCATGTTGGTCTTAATAAATGTGTATATACAGGTCCTTCTCAAAAAATTAGCATATTGTGATAAAGTTCATTATTTTCTGTAATGTACTGATAAACATTAGACTTTCATATATTTTAGATTCATTACACACAACTGAAGTAGTTCAAGCCTTTTCTTGTTTTAATATTGATGATTTTGGCATACAGCTCATGAAAACCCCAAAATCCTATCTCAAAAAATTAGCATATTTCATCCGACCAATAAAAGAAAAGTGTTTTTAATACAAAAAAAGTCAACCTTCAAATAATTATGTTCAGTTATGCACTCAATACTTGGTCGGGAATCCTTTTGCAGAAATGACTGCTTCAATGCGGCGTGGCATGGAGGCAACCAGCCTGTGGCACTGCTGAGGTGTTATGGAGGCCCAGGATGCTTCGATAGCGGCCTTAAGTTCATCCAGAGTGTTGGGTCTTGCATCTCTCAACTTTCTCTTCCCAATATCCCACAGATTCTCTATGGGGTTCAGGTCAGGAGAGTTGGCAGGCCAATTGAGCACAGTAATACCATGGTCAGTAAACCATTTACCAGTGGTTTTTGCACTGTGAGCAGGTGCCAGGTCGTGCTGAAAAATGAAATCTTCATCTCCATAAAGCTTTTCAGCAGATGGAAGCATGAAGTGCTCCAAAATCTCCTGATAGCTAGCTGCATTGACCCTGCCCTTGATAAAACACAGTGGACCAACACCAGCAGCTGACATGGCACCCCAGACCATCACTGACTGTGGGTACTTGACACTGGAATTCAGGCATTTTGGCATTTCTCTCTCCCCAGTCTTCCTCCAGACTCTGGCACCTTGATTTCCGAATGTACTTTGGACCACTGAGCAACAGTCCAGTGCTGCTTCTCTGTAGCCCAGGTCAGGCGCTTCTGCCGCTGTTTCTGGTTCAAAAGTGGCTTGACCTGGGGAATGCGGCACCTGTAGCCCATTTCCTGCACACGCCTGTTCACGGTGGCTCTGGATGTTTCTACTCCAGACTCAGTCCACTGCTTCCGAAGGTCCTCCAAGGTCTGGAATCGGTCCTTCTCCACAATCTTCTTCAGGGTCCGGTCACCTCTTCTCGTTGTGCAGCGTTTTCTGCCACACTTTTTCCTTCCCACAGACTTCCCACTGAGGTGCCTTGATACAGCACTCTGGGAACAGCCTATTCGTTCAGAAATTTCTTTCTGTGTCTTACCCTCTTGCTTGAGGGTGTCAATGATGGCCTTCTGGACAGCAGTCAGGTCGGCAGTCTTACCCATGATTGCGGTTTTGAGTAATGAACCAGGCTGGGAGTTTTTAAAAGCCTCAGGAATCTTTTGCAGGTGTTTAGAGTTAATTAGTTGATTCAGATGATTAGGTTAATAGCTCGTTTAGAGAACCTTTTCATGATATGCTAATTTTTTGAGATAGGAATTTTGGGTTGTCATGAGCTGTATGCCAAAATCATCAATATTAAAACAAGAAAAGGCTTGAACTACTTCAGTTGTGTGTAATGAATCTAAAATATATGAAAGTCTAATGTTTATCAGTACATTACAGAAAATAATGAACTTTATCACAATATGCTAATTTTTTGAGAAGGACCTGTATATATATTTTTTTTAAATAAAATAATTTCTTTGAGTCTTTACCGTACCATGAAAGTCCAAGGTTGCCTCAAATCCTCTGCCCACTGTTTCTTGAACTGATAGGACGACGGTACACTATTGTATATTTATTTGAGTAGTAGTGATAATCAACAAATGCTGGTGTTTGGTGGAGACAGACAGGTTTGACAAGGCTGCAGGTAACAACAACAAATACGTCCCTAGCTTGTAATTAATCTCAACACATGACAAAGGTAATTTCAATAGCAACATATCCATTTAATAGTTTAGGCACCTCTGGTTAAAAACAGATGGCAGTACTGTGCAGAACTTTTAGACACTTGTGTAGCACACACGCCCCTTTCCTCCCGTCTTTGGCTCACTCTCAGGAGGAAAGGGCACACCATGCCACCATGCCCGTACCCTCTGGTTTGCAGAGGTTAAGCACACTTGTAACTTACGGGTCTTGCAGCAAGGTTCTCCTTAAAGTTGGTTCTTGTCCCCTAGAATGTAAAGGACAAGTCTCTATACCCCCAAGTAACTCCAAGGTCCACACCAGTAGCAACTCCAACGTAGAGTTTATTTTCCTCATGCATGAATAACCACAATGTTGAGAAGAGAGAAAGGTTTTCGAAAGGGCAGATCAGATTCAGACACTCCTGGCTTCTTTGCCACTCGATCCCGAGTGGGTACAGCTCACCCGGATAGTCACCCAATGGCACTAGCAGCCGGCATTTAGCTTGAACCGTCAATCAGATTCCCTTGATAGATGCGATCGGGAGATCCCCTGCCACAGAATCTATAGTGTCCCAAACCTTTTAATGGTTACTTTGTTAGATCCCTTTCTGGATGGAGGACATCCCTCCAGAGAGTTACTGGGCCCTTTCCTTCACTGTGATCTCTCACCAATCCTTCGGAACGGTCCTCCCCCAGCCTCCTCTTCCAGATGCGGGACCCCTCACAAGGTGGCACCTTGGGATTCTTCCTCCCCGAAGTGGGCTCCAGCTAAAGGTGCTGAGCCCAGGGCTGAAGTTGCAGTCCCAGGACTAAAGGTGCCTGGGACTGAGGTGCACGCGGTCCCATGGCCTGGAGGGCCATGCACTTGAACTTTGGACTCCGGAACCGCAGGTCCCCGGGGTAGTAAGTCCACCCTGACCACGTTTGTACCCTCACCCGGCATGCACCGTGGGTTGACAACTCCCACTGTACGGCTGCCGAGAGAGGACACCCAATCGCCACTTCATCACCTGTGGTTCAACCCCGAGTACAAGTGACAGCGCCACCCATACTTCTAAGGGGAACTGCACACCAGGTGAAAACAGCAGCAAGGCAGAGTCCAAAGAATTGGAAGATCCGAGCCAACTAACACTCGAATCACCCCTAAATTTAATATAGCAGCCCCCTAAATTGGGACCCCCGCTACACTTGTAAAAAAAAAAAAACGATGCCGTAAAGCGAGGATGCTTTTTAAAATAATGAAGTGAACTCTTTATTTATCAGTAACAACCTAATAAAGTGCATCAGCAGGAAAAAAAAGAACACGTGAAAGCGTATGAGACTTGGATGTGTATTTTTGAATGGGTAAAGTTCAACTTGAGCCACAAACAACTGTGACAGCAGGAAGGTAAAGTCACCTGGTTGCATCCAGGGGGGTAGATATATTTCGCCCAGATTCAGGCTTTACGCCGACTTATACAACTAGGTGGAGAGTTGTATAAGCCCAGCTGAGGCTAGTGGGCTCATGGATGACTCATACCTCTAGGGAGAGTGTGGGGCGTCGTGCAGACAGGGAGTTGATGAGACCAGCTGAAGCTTGTCAGCTCATTTAGGCCTCTATAAGAACGCCCAGATTCATTAGGTGTTAGCTCATGCCTGGAACCAGACCTGTGTGGACTGTCTAGGGAGAGTGAACCCCTGTGCGGTGAGACAAAGCCTGTGTGGCTATTTGCTTGGACATTTAAAACCAGGGACTTAGGGACTAGGACAGCACTAGGCTGATCCCAGTTGTTAGTTAGGAAACCTGTATGTTTAGTCAGAGGTCAAGTTGACCAGGATTTATTTTATTTATGTTTCTTTTGCTTTGCTGTGTTTTGTCACTGTAAATAGAAAATAAACCGCACCTTTTTGATTTTGAAAACCACAACCTCCGTTTGCTGGGCCTGTTTTTGTGTGGGGAGCCCATCCCGGGGGTCACACACACCCGCTGCCGAGCTAACCCCCTCACAGTTGGTGGAGAACCAGTGGCAGTTTTTTGTTAAGCCAGCATGGAGGAGATACTGAAGCAGCTGGCTCTAGCAAATGCCAATCAACAGCAGACAAATGCAGGTTTGCAAAAGAGCCTTGCAGCTCAACAACAGAACTTCGCAGCCCAGCAGCAAGCTCAACAACAGAGCTTCGCAGCCCAGCAGCAAGCTCATCAACAGAGCCTTGCAGCCCAGCAGCAGACAAACGCAACTTTGCAACAGAGTCTGGAGGCTCAGCAACAAGCCCAGCAGCAATCTGAGGCCCGCTTCATAGACCTGTTGCAGAAGCAAGAGCAGAGACTACAACAACAGATGGAAGCAGTAATGCAGCAACGTCCGCAGACCAGTGAGGAAAGCCGTCCCACTAATACCGCGTCCTTTGGGGTGAGTCGTTTATTGACAAAAATGACTGGAGAGGATGATCCAGAGGTATTTTTGACCACATTTGAAAGGACCGCTGAAAGAGAAAAGTGGCCTGAGGTGGACTGGTGGCTCCTCTGTTAACTGGTGTATCGCAGAAAGCTTACTATGACCTAGAGCCTAACCAAGCAAAAGACTATGTGATGCTAAAAGCTGAAATTTTGGCAAGGCTTGGTGTCACCCAGGCTGTCCGGGCTCAGCGTGTGCATAACTGGACTTTCCAGCTTGGAAACCCCCCCAGGTCTCAAATGTATGATCTCATTCACCTGAGCAGAAATTGGCTACAGCCAGAGACTTTGTCCGCACCAAAGATTGTGGAACGTGTTGTAATGGATCGGTTTTTGAGAGCTCTTCCTACTGCCATCCAAAAGTGGGTAAGCCATGGAGACCCAGAGATGGCCGATGGTCTTGTGGATCGTGTGGAGAAATACTTGGCTACAGAGAACCTGACGGCCTCTTCCAGAGACACTCGGACTTTCCACCCTAAGACCAGACCATCCCCAGGGGCGGATAAGAGGATTCCAAGGGGTGAGGGTGGAGAGAGTGAGAGGGTGGGAGCTCTACCCCAAGTTTGGCGAGAACAGCCTGGGAAATCAGCGGCTCAAGAGGCGGCAAGAAGGATCGTTTGCTACCGCTGCCGGCAAGCGGGACATATTGCAGCCAATTGCCCGGTTGTGGAGGAACCCATGCAGTGTGACTTTCTGACGGGCAGACGTCAGTCGCTGTGTGCGACAGTCGCATGCCCTGCCATTCGAGGAACTGAGAAACATTTATGCAAAATGTGTGTTAATGGTAGAAATGTTGTGGTATTGCTGGATTCAGGTAGCCTTGTGACCCTGATAAAGGCTGAGTTAGTTAAAACAGAGGTCTTTGGGAATAGCAAGGTAGCTGTTATTTGTGTGCATGGGGACACCCGAGAGTATCCAGTGACTACAGTGTGTTTCGAGACCCCCAAAGGTACCCTCTCTCATCCAGTGGGCTTAGTATCTCAGTTACCGCATGACGCCATTGTGGGAAGGGATTTTCCGAAGTTCTGGGAACTGTGGGATGATCCTGAGCCCCCCACTGGTGCCCCTATGTACCAGGAATGTGATAGCCAGAACTCCCCTGAGAGTGGTGAGGACTCTCCGGAATTTCCCTTATCAGTATTGGCAGGGGAGACTCAAGAAACTGGAGAGGAGCCCACCTCCTCAGACGAAAACCTACCGTCTGTGGAGTTTTCTGATCTTGAGGTTCACAGGGAAAACTTTGCCACAGAACAGTTGAAAGACCCCGCCCTAATAAAGGCACGGGAAAACGTAGTGAAAATAGATGGCGAGTTAGTGAACCCAGATAATACCTGCACTTACCCATACTTCAGCGTAGAGAAGGACCTACTGTATCGGGTGGCAAAAAGGGCAGAAGAAACCGTTGAGCAGCTTGTGGTGCCCAAACCTTACAGGAAGTTGGTGTTGGAGTTGGCCCATGGGCACATTCTTGGAGGTCATCTGGGGACAGAGAAAACCCGAGAGAGGATATTACAGAGATTCTATTGGCCGGGGGTGATGAAGGACATAGAAAATTATTGTTCCTCCTGCCCTGTGTGTCAGAGGTCGGCCCCGATGCCACATTTCCGTAGCCCGCTGGTCCCTCTACCCATCATTGAGGTCCCGTTTGAGAGGATCGCCATGGATTTGGTAGGGCCTATAATCAAGTCCGCTAGGGGGCACCAGTACATATTAGTTATAATGGACTATGCCACCCGTTATCCAGAAGCGATCCCTCTCCGAAATACCTCGGCCAAAACCATAGCCAAAGAGCTATCTCTTGTGTTTAGCCGGGTGGGTATTTGTAAAGAACTGCTTACGGACCAAGGTACACCCTTTATGTCCCGGGTTATGAAGGAGCTGTGTAAATTGTTCAAAGTGACGCAATTACGTACATCTGTGTATCACCCCCAAACCGATGGGCTGGTTGAAAGATTCTACAAAACCCTAAAACAAATGTTGAAGAAAGTGGTGGATAGAGATGGAAAGGATTGGGACTGTCTACTTCCTTATCTGATGTTTGCTATTAGGGAGGTGCCCCAATCCTCTACGGGATTCTCCCCCTTTGAGTTACTGTATGGGAGACACCCAAGAGGGCTGTTGGATATTGCCAAGGAAACTTGGGAAAGTGAGAGTTCTCCCCACAGGAGTGTGATTGAGCATGTCACCCTGATGCAAGACCGAATTGCACAGGTAATGCCCATCGTGAAGGAACATTTGGCCCAAGCGCAGTTAGCACAGCAGAGAGTGTACAACCGTGGAGCCAAGACCCGTACCTTTTCCCCGGGGGATAGGATACTGGTACTTGTCCCTACGGTTGAAAGTAAATTCCTTGCCAAATGGCAAGGCCCCTATGAGATAATGGAAAAAGTGAGCGAAGTGAATTACAAGGTCAGACAACCAGGAAGGCGAAAGCCCGAACAGATCTATCACGTTAATCTGTTGAAGGCCTGGAGGGATAGAGAGTCCCTAGTCGCAGACACTTGGTCACCAGCTCAAACTGGTTGCGTGATTCCTGAGGTTGGAATAGCAGCCACCTTGTCACAACCCCAACAACAGGAGGTTAAGGAGTTTGTGCTTCGCAACAAGGAGGTATTCTCTGAGCTGCCGGGACAAACATCTGGGGTAGAGCATGATATCATTACCCTGCCCGGTGAAAGGGTGAAGTTAAAACCCTATCGGATCCCAGAGGCCCGACGGGAGGCAATACGGGAGGAAGTACAGAAAATGCTGAACTTAGGGGTGATAGAGGAGTCCCAAAGTGATTGGTCTAGTCCCATTGTGTTGGTGCCTAAACCGGATGGGAGCTGGCGATTTTGTAACGATTTTCGTCAGTTGAACAAAGTTACAAAATTTGACACCTACCCCATGCCACGTATAGATGAGTTGATCGACCGGCTGGGAACAGCCCGATACATGACGACTCTTGACCTCACAAAAGGGTATTGGCAAATCCCCCTGGCCAAGTCGGCTAAAGAGAAAACCGCATTTGTAACCCCAGACAGGGCGTTCCAATATAAAAGAATGCCGTTCGGGTTACAGAATGCGCCGGCCACATTCCAGCGGAAAATGGACCAGATGCTGAGGCCCCATCGGAAGTATGCTGCGGCTTACCTGGATGACGTAATTGTCCATAGCACAGATTGGGCCTCACATCTGCCAAAAGTGCAAGCAGTCCTGGACTCTGTTCGGGAAGCGGGGTTTACGGCTAACCCCAAGAAGTGTACCATTGGGCAGGAGGAGGCCAAATATCTTGGGTACACCATTGGGAGGGGAGTAATAAAACCCCAACTCAACAAAGTCGAGGCCATCCAGAGTTGGCCACGTCCCAACAGCAAGAAGCAGGTACGAGCCTTTCTGGGAATCGCTGGGTATTATCGGCGATTCATTCCCCACTTTGCTTCTAAGGCTGTGCCCCTAACCAACCTGACGAAGGGGAAAGGGTCGGTCATGATTAAATGGACCCCCGAGGCTGAGGCAGCATTCCAATTCTTGAAACAAGCCTTATGTAGCCAGCCAGTGTTGTACTCACCCGACTTCTCTAAAGACTTTGTCGTACAAAGTGATGCGTCAGATGTGGGGTTAGGAGCAGTATTGTCCCAGGTCTGGAACGGGGAAGAGCACCCAGTCATTTACCTCAGCAGGAAGTTGAAGTCCCATGAGGTAAATTACGCCACCGTTGAAAAGGAGTGTTTAGCGGTGAAGTGGGCTCTAGATTCCCTTCGGTACTACCTGCTAGGTAGGCACTTTGACATGGTTACGGATCACGCTCCGTTAAAGTGGATGGCTCAAAACAAGGAAACAAATAGAAGAGTGAATAGGTGGTTCCTGGCCCTCCAGGAATTCAACTTCACAGTAAAGCATCGCCCTGGCGTTCAAATGGGGAATGTGGATGCTTTGTCTCGAGTACATGAATGCCTGATTGCTGGTGTTCCAACCCCGAGGTTAAAACAAGAGGGGGGGGTATGTGACAGCAGGAAGGTAAAGTCACCTGGTTGCATCCAGGGGGGTAGATATATTTCGCCCAGATTCAGGCTTTACGCCGACTTATACAACTAGGTGGAGAGTTGTATAAGCCCAGCTGAGGCTAGTGGGCTCATGGATGACTCATACCTCTAGGGAGAGTGTGGGGCGTCGTGCAGACAGGGAGTTGATGAGACCAGCTGAAGCTTGTCAGCTCATTTAGGCCTCTATAAGAACTCCCAGATTCATTAGGTGTTAGCTCATGCCTGGAACCAGACCTGTGTGGACTGTCTAGGGAGAGTGAACCCCTGTGCGGTGAGACAAAGCCTGTGTGGCTATTTGCTTGGACATTTAAAACCAGGGACTTAGGGACTAGGACAGCACTAGGCTGATCCCAGTTGTTAGGAAACCTGTATGTTTAGTCAGAGGTCAAGTTGACCAGGATTTATTTTATTTATGTTTCTTTTGCTTTGCTGTGTTTTGTCACTGTAAATAGAAAATAAACCGCACCTTTTTGATTTTGAAAACCACAACCTCCGTTTGCTGGGCCTGTTTTTGTGTGGGGAGCCCATCCCGGGGGTCACACACACCCGCTGCCGAGCTAACCCCCTCACACAACATACATCAGCAGCTGTAGGAACACTGCGGCGCATTGCTTCTAGAGTCTTCAAGAATGATCTGTTTTTTTTGCTTACTTAAATTACATGTCTGTGTGTACTAAATTATGATTTACCTGTCACAGTGCCTTGCACACACACCACAAAAGCTATTTGATAGCTCTGTTTATTATGGAACTTTAAAGTATCATGTGTGAAGTCAGTGGAATGGTTTTCCCGTGCCGACACAGCAACCCAAATGTCTGTCTATATTCTATGTATAAATTTACCCTATTATACTTCTTTTGGTATATCAAATAACCATATCAATAACGCTAGCCTTAATTTTACTTTTTTACTTTTTTTTTTTTTTAAGTTTTGGATACAGTGGGTAAGGGTTAAAATTTTTGTCGGGTTTTATTTCGGTCTGTGGATATAGGGATATTTTCTCTCAGGCCCGAATTACATGTGTCCAGAATGGGCAGAGGATGAGGAAAGATATCCTCAAAAAAGGGGTTTGTACCCTCAAGAAGAGAGGTGGAAACGCACAGCGGGGTACTCCGAAGATACTCTTTTATTGAAAAATTGCACACAAACAATTGGTAAACATTCAGTGGGGCTGGATGTCCAACAATGGGCAGATACATAAGGGCTCAAAACCAAAATGGAGGGGATTCAATGTCAAAATGTATGGCATAGGGATGAATTATGCAAATGGTAATGGGGCAATCCAACTGTGGTCACTGAGTATCAAAAAGCAACTCCAGGCTATTCACATAAATTTGTGACACAGCCTGTAAACACATCACTGCTAGTGTCACCCCAATCTGCAGGGAGGCCCTCGCTCAGATGCACAGGGCACTGACAATACTCCTCTTCAGCGAGGAGGTAGGACTCGCATATAGTTGTCCACCATCTTCCGTGGTGGAGGGAAGCCTTCCTCTTGCATCCACTTGTCACTGTCACTGTGATTGACTTTCACAGCGGACACATGTCCTGTCCGCAATTGATTGTTAGTCTGGACCAAGAGCTGGTTGTACTTGCCTCCTCACCGGTGGCTTCCCCTGCTCGGCAGCAGAGGGCTACCATTCCCCTGCTCTCCGCGGGTCATCACGGCTGCAGCAGCTTCCATTTCCTCCCTCCTCAGCGGCCAATTGGGAGTCTTCTCTTTTCAGTCAATCAGAAAACGGGTCTCACACCTGCTTCTGATTGGCCAGATTGAGGATCAGTTTTTGAACAGCGACTATTAATTTGCTGTTGTAACACACACCTCGGTGGGCCCGGTTCGCATTCTCTGTGACCTAAGCCCACCCTATTTGGAAGCCTTCTAGAGCCTCTGGCTCTAATCATCTAGTGCTTAAAAAAAAAAAAAAAACCTGGCCGCTGTAATTTTATGCGCCTGTTACTTTGAAAGGGTGACCCCACGAGGGAACTGCTACACTCATATTTTGGAGCCCTTTAATAATCTGTCACAGCAGAGCAGCCACCCATTAACTCCTGTAATTTACGTAGACGTTACTGGCTGGCTGCTCTGCTGCAATGGATTTTAGGGGTCCTCATGAGAGGGGGGGGGGGAGATGACAGAGACCATTAGCCCTGTCCCTGTCTGCAGTCTCTCCTGTGCCCCCCTGTCTGTGGATATGTGTGTCTTGTTTTTGTGTGTGTGTGTGTGTGTGATGCCCGGTACCTTCCATGCCTGCAGTGGACAACTGGACATATAGAAAAAAAATGTCCCGGGTAGCGGTCCCGGGCTGCTTGTGCCTCCTGCTAGTCCTCATCGTCCAGGCCCCCGGTCCGCCTGCCTTCTGGGGTGCCGTCGCTGAGCAGAGAGGAGGTTTGATAAGTAATCCAGGCTCTAGGAGGCGCCAGGGATGCTGTGACTGCTGCTGCTCACCTCTTCAGGGGTCAGGGAGGTGGAGGTCTTCTCTAATTTCTGCACTCCTCTAAATGTTGCACCTAGGGGGGACCGCATCTGCTGCCCCTCCCCAGCTCTACACCACTGAATTACACCTAAATGCAAGAGAATAGTGTGGGTAAACCAAATTTATTCCAGACCATTAAACTTTACTAGATTGGTGGATTGAATAAAAGCTTGATATATCACAATATACTGTACAGCAACCGCATCATTTTCCAAAAAGCTGTACCTTTTAATAAGTAAACATCCCAGTCTTTGTGCTTCAGTCTAGTGACTTTGCCTAGATGAGGATGTCATAAGTCTACTGCAGGCATGACAGCTTTCACACTGGGGCGGGAGGTGCGCTGGCGGTATAGCGGCGCTATTTTTAGCGCCCCTATACCGTTGATTTTGCGGCGCTATTCGGCCGCTAGCGGTGCGGTTTTAACCCCCGCTAGCGGCCGAGAAGGGGTTAAAAACCACCACAAAGCGCCTCTGCAGAGGCACTTTGTGGGAGGTATAGCCGCGCTGTCCCATTGATTTCAATGGGCAACAGCGGTAAAGGAGCAGTATACACACCGCTCCAAAGATGATGCTTGCAGGACTTTTTTTCTCATCTTGCCAGCGCATCGCCTCAGTGTGAAAGCACTCTGGCTTTCACATTAAGACTGCAGGGGCAGGAATTTTTCAGGTGTTTTTTAGGCGCTATTTTTAGCGCAAAACGCCTGGAAAAACTCCTCAGTGTGAAAGGGGCCTAAGCATTTCTCCTTTTACCCTCTTCAGTGATAAGACTTCAACATAAAAACACAACAGGAAGTAAGGAAAGATACTGCAAAATAAGGTTAGGGGAGATCCCCTCTTAGACCGCTGTCACAGAAAGACATGTGTCCATTGGAAGATTTCTTATTGCTGTCTATTCTATTGACCACTGTAAAATTTCCCATTACTTTCTGTCCTGGTGACAGTGATCACATTTTAAGCATGTTGAAGTGCGTTGGCAGACTCTTCATTTTGAAGGGTTCACCTTAATGCAGCACATGTTAACACACAGCACATATGAGATGGGGCCTAAAGGTACTGCTTTCTCCTAACAGGAAATATAAATCGTCAATACACCAGTACTATACCTAAAATGCCTATGAGTTATAGGAATATTCAAGACAGTGAAACCAACTCAACTCCAAAATTATTCCTTGCAGTGGGGCTGTGCCGACCGTGCGAGGGTTATTTGCTTGTTTATGTCTCAATACATTGATCCCTGCAGCTTCTGCACCACCCCATTCTAGCAGCCTAGGATAAGGTGACCAGATTTTTTAAATGAAATCCGGAGACATATTTTTTTTTTTAGAGAGAGCCAGCGACTCTCTGCCTGTCGTCGCCGCCGCTTGCCTCACAGCCTGTCAAGTCTTACTCTCTGGGCCCCGGCTACTACTGGGTGGGGAGCGGAAGATCACTCCGCCAGGAAAGGCAAGGAGATAAGCAGGCAGGCGGCTGGCCGGGGCTTGAGCCAAGGCAGAAGAACATGCAAGCGGAGCTGAATGGGCATGCACCCGAAACTGAAGAAATATTCCCTCCGCTCCGACCAGCACATGATCCTCAGAAAGGGGCACAGACAATGGAAAAAATTACACCCCCCCCCCCTCTAAGCTAGTAGGAGCGGCACGTGTGTAATTCAGATTTTTTTTTTTCTATTCTGCACTGACTGTCTTTTAAATTGCCCCAGCCCCTGTTCAAATCCAATCCGGGGACAAAACCTGGGACAGACTTGGTCCGGGGACAGTGTCCTCAATCCAGGGACTGTCCCTGGAAACCGGGGATGTCTGGTCACCCTAGCCTAGGATCCTTACCTTATCAAGAACAGAGCCCATAGCCCTGCTCTGACTGTGAGGATGCCAAGGGGGAGCAGAGAAACCATTTTTCCTCTCCCCTAGAGAAAGCAGTTATTAACCCTTGTGGTTCGGGCACAGCCCCATAGCAAAGGATTTTTTTTTTTTTTTTTTTGTATTCACATATTTAAACCTGCAATTTGAGCAACATTTCAAACTTATTTTTCTGGTCTTGTTCCCTAATTTCCAATTCAGATTCTAGAAAATCTTTGCATATTGAATGTAGTTCTTATCCCATGAACTTTACCCCATGGGCTGGGCAATACATCCATAAATAATATTATGAGGTGTTCCTTGATTAGTCACCTCCAGTAAAATAAGTGCAATAATAATGCTTATCACAAAAAAGCTGTGCAGGCTCTCATTTCACCTTTTGCATCTGTAGAAATTACCTGAGCGACAAAGCATCTTGGTGAGTTTTCAAGCTACATTATTTTTACACTAGAAAGTTATAGGTATGCTTTAGTGTAACTTTACCCCACTCATACACATGTACTTTGTTCTGAGAACAGCATAGATAGTGAGTCCAAGCAACGAGCTTCATTCTCTACTGCAAATGGGTAGGAAGAGCAAGTACATTCATCCCAGGTGGATCAGGTTGTTTTTTGGTGGGGTCTCATGTACCTTGTTACGGCTGAGAGTGTAACTTAAGAAAGCTGAAGGTATGTATATTTTATAGATTCATGTAACTCCTCTGAGTGTTTGTTAGTGCAGGTATCCATACATAAGTTCCTTGGTTTCAAATATGTCATTCCACAGGTTTGAGAAACCGTGTATATTGACCACAGGGCATCTCCGGATTATTAGAAGTGGGAGTGATGAGGTCACTTTTTGCCCAATGACTCTGCCACAAGTGAGGAGAGCTATGAAACCTGGCTGAACTGGATACTAAGGTATCAGATTTAGGTAATTTTGGTGACTTTCTGACAGCTAGTCAAGGAGTTGTTTACTGGAACTGCTCTTTACCTACGAACGGTTTCTGCTTATTCACAGATGCATATGTAGCACTAGCCCCATAGGAGCTGCTGGTTTAAGTTTTGGGTTTGCACGTTACCTCTTTAGCTTCGTTGTCCGGGTAGGAAAGTCTGTAGTAAATGCAATGTCCACACAAGATGTAAAACCTTCAACTGTTGGTTTTATTTTTGCTGCAGTAACTTGTGTAGAATGTAGAAGAGTAGGAGAAGGTTCAGGTACACATTGTAGAACACATGGAAACGTCTATAGTCATTCACCACTCTCACTTGAGTGGGTATTGCTCACCCGGATAGACCCCTCTCACCTGGCCTAGCAACCGGGATGATGCACGAACCAGTTTCAGGACAGTCTCTGCCACAGACCTATGAGAACAAATGTGGATAGCCAGGAATCCTCTGCCACAGGATTTCAGTCCCGAACTCCCTGCAGTTGAAGAGCCTTTAAGCCGATCCGGCGAACTGCTTGGCTTTTAAAGTAGTGGATCCCCTCTTAACAAGGTCACCAGGCCTATCCCGAGACATTAGCACTTTGCTGGTCTCCTCCAGGGCAGGTCCTCCCCCGGTTTCCTTCATTAAGCAGCTTCCTCCATCTTGGTGGACAGCTTGGGATCCCCTTTAGGATTGTAGGCCCCAGCCATTATAACTGGGCCTACTCAATAGCGATGCAGCCTCGGGCCAACGTGGCCCCGAGACCGGAACCACATACACATACCTCGTGCCAGGAGGGCAGCGAGGCGAAAAACCGACCCACCACAATGGCGTCTGTCCCTTTTAAGTATCCCTCCCCAGCATGCACAGCGGGGCACCACACACTGTACCGCTGCCGAGAAGGGACACCCAATACACCATAGTTTGCCTGTGTTCCAACAGGTGCCTGAGGTGGTAACGCCACCTACAGGCAATAAGGGAAACTGCTATCGGGCAAACCAGAACAGAGGAAATTTATGCAAATTGACAGTCTGAGCCCAACTATTGGCTCTGACACCCCCTAAATTTACAGTAGCGCCCCAATCATTGGGGGCAGGGCGCTACATACACCCCCCTCTACAAAAAAAGACACTGTCCTCAGTGTCTGGAAAAAAAAATGAAAACCTCAAGCCTGAGGTTTTGGTACCTGAGCCAAAAAACTGGGCGGGGAAGAGAAAGGAGGAAATAAACAAAGTACAATAAAAGGAATAGCATAAATCTCCAGATATGACATTTGTATATTACACACTATATATGTACACTACCACCCATCACTATCTGTCTAATCCCACCCCATTCTCCGATGGTCTTGACAGCAGATCCGGTACCTAAAAGAAATTGCAAAACATGCATAGCAACATACAGTCTAATGCCCCATACACACGATCGTTTTTCTTGCCATTTTTTTTCTTGCCGTTTTTCACGTCGTTTTTTTTCATGTTTCCTCTCAAGCCTGTCTTGCGTACACACGATCATTTAAAAAAACGAGCAAGCAAAGCGCAGTGACGTACAACACGTACGACGGCACTATAAAGGGGAAGTTCCGTTCGAATGGCGCCACCCTTCATGTTAGTAAAGTTTGTTGAGCGACGATTCGCTCTTTTCAGTCTCGTGCTTTTCAGTCCGTGACTGCGTGACGAATGTGCTATCTCCATTACGAACGCTAGTTTTACCAGAACGAGCGCTCCTGTTTCATACTTGATTCTTAGCATGCGCGGTTTTTTTCACGTCGTTAAAGCATACACACTATCGTTTTTCACGTCGTTAAAAAAAACGACATGAAAAACGACGTGAAAAAAGAGAGCATGTTCGAAATTTTTAATGGCCGTTTTTCACGTTGTTAAAAATGCTCTGGAGCCTACACACGATCATTTTTAATGGCCATTTTTTTTAATGGCATTTTTAACGGCATGAAAAACGATCGTGTGTATGGGGCATAAGAATCAGGAATATTTACATAGAAGTAAACTGCATCTCCGAAGAGATGGAATTACCTTTGTGAGGGGGTTAGCTCGGCAGCGGGTGTGTGTGACCCCCGGGATGGGCTCCCCACACAAAAACAGGCCCAGCAAACGGAGGTTGTGGTTTTCAAAATCAAAAAAGAAGTGCGGTTTATTTTCTATTTACAGTGACAAAACACAGCAAAGCCAAAAGAAACATATAAACAAAATAAATCCTGGTCAACTTGACCTCTGACTAAACATACAGGTTTCCTAACTAACAACTGGGATCAGCCTAGTGCTGTCCTAGTCCCTAAGTCCCTGGTTTTAAATGTCCAAGCAAATAGCCACACAGGCTTTTGTCTCACCGCACAGGGGTTCACTCTCCCTAGACAGTCCACACAGGTCTGGGTCCAGGCATGAGCTAACACCTAATGAATCTGGGAGTTTTTATAGAGGCCTTAAACGAACTGACAGGCTTCAGCTGGCCTCATCAACTCCCTGCCTGCACGACGCCCAGCCCTCTCCCTAGAGGTATGAGTCATCCATGAGCCCACTAGCCTTAGCTGGGCTTATACAACTCTCCACCTAGTTGTATAAGTCGGCGTAAAGCCTGAATCTGGGCGAAATATATCTACCCCCCTGGATGCAACCAGGTGACTTTACCTTCCTGCTGTCACACCTTCCTTAAGATATCCTAGTGAAAAACAAAAACAATAATCATGTATCCACATGGGAGTCTTTTATCTCCCTGAGCTGACAACCACTGCCACCTAGTGATGGAGGCCTCACAAGTGTCCTTTAAGCAGGGGCTGAAACACAACACACAAAATAACCAGTATTGAACACAGCGTTCCCAGCAACCCTATTCTGTCTAGCTGACCCCAAAGTTCAGTAGCACAGCAAAGAAAGTTCCTCTGGCAAGGAAGTGTTTTCTCCTTTAGGACAGACAAATCCTCTTCAGTGGAGAAAAGTCACATTGATCCAGAAAACTCTCCACTTGTAGAAGAATCAGAAGTAAAGACAGAGTTAATTTGCTGATTCAAGGCAAATAAAACCTAGGATCCGTCAGTGCCAGGAATTTTCCTTGCTTGTCCAGAGTGGTAATAAAGTATACCGCATCGTCTTTTCCTGGCCTGCAGATAACAACCGGTCGGCGTGGATGTGCCGGCCGTAACTCCAGTCCAATCGGCAACCTTTAAACCGATCGGCTATAAGAAACGAGTGGTCCAAGTTCCTGAACGGCTTGGGTACTTTTACTGGGTCTCGGCCCCTGTTGGGCCTGGTGTGCATTGATCTCCCGCCATTGAGCAGTTTGGGTCGTGGAACGGGAGGCATAGGGTCACTCAGAGGCAACAACGGTGGTCCTTGGCAAATATCTGTGCCCCCGACGCTGTTTCCTTGCGTCGTTGGAATTTTTGGAGTTAGCCGAGACTGGTGGGCACCCGGTTGACTCCTTCACTGGGGCCCTCTGAAGTTTTCCACCGGCTTGCGGTATTGTGCTGCAGCTTTCTCCGGGCTTGGGCATACTTCCCTGACATGTCCCACTCCTCCACAGTTGAAACAAGTCATTAGTCTCCTTGGCTTCTGCATTTGGGCAGCATTAGAGCTGAGCGACTTTTTGGGCTCCTCTGGAGTGTTTCCACTGGGTAGTGTGGTGGCCTGGCTGGTCAAGATGGACATAATCTCTATTAACTGAGACACTTGAGTCTTTAAAAGCTCCACCTGAGAGTCACCTTCCTCAGCACTTATTACTCTGACTCCGGCAGCGGGTTCAGACCTATGGCTCTTCTTTTTATTGTCCAACATGACCTCTTCTTCCCTGACTGTCCGGATCAAGTCAGGATACTCCAGGATGCCGCCATCCTGGCGGGTCCATAGCAGAAAGGCAATGGGGTCCAAAGATTGGGCACCCCGTAGGACCTGTTGTGCACGGCACTCATCTACTTTCCGAGGATCTAGCCCTTTCTTCAACAGGATCTGATGTATGATCTTGTCTAAATGCCTCATGACCTCGGACAGTTTCTCTCCTTCCTTCTGATAGCAGTGCTCAATTTGATAGAGGAGTTCAGTAACTTTCTCGGTACGACAAACACATCCTGTAGAATGCTCAAGTAGTCTTGCGCAGTACAGTCTTTCTTACTGAGCTTTAGGTTTTGTATAGCCTCTAGGGCACACCCTTTTAAACTCTCCGTGATCCTTTGCTTTTTATGCGGTTCGGGTACCTCCCAATCTTCCAGAGCCTGGGTGGCGTGATTTAACCATTCTTCGAAACCATCTTCCGCTGGAGGCACTGGCTGTCTTCCAGAGAAGGTTCTGAGCTTCCTGTATCCAGCCAGTAGGTAGTCTGAGGGATCTTTCTTGCATTTGGCGACAATTTATCCAAGGACGGCACACAGTTCTGGTCCAATGTTGGTCAATGGCGACTAACTGGGACCCACTTTTTGACTGTGTGCCCCCCGTACTGGGGCCGACTCGACTGGTGGATGTAGGACCTTCTCCTGATGTCTCTGGGTGTATCAGGAGGAATTCTGGCTTGTTGGTCGCTTTTACACTAGTGCCCTTGAAATTGTTAGAAATTCCCTTCTTCCATTCGCACAGTGCGTAAGTGTGTGGATTTATGGTGTCTGTTCTTGTATCAATCACCCATGGCTTTGTGTCAGGAGACTGTGTTCTCAGAACTGGGAGTAGCTGTTCCTCAGTCCAAGCCTCTTTTAATTTCAATCACCACACTGAAGCCGGGAAGGACGTTTTCCTCCTTACACCACCGGGCTGCAGCAGCTGGGCCAATTTTGGTGCTGACAAGGGTTCTGTCTAGGGGAGGTTGATTACAGAGTCGCAGAAATCCCGGACGAGCCCCCGCGTGTAGCACTACCCCCGTAAGAGCTGCAGGTTTAACTTTCGGGTTTGCACGTTACCTCTTTTGCATTTACTACAGACTTTCCTACCCGGACAACGAAGCAATGTCCACACAAGATGTAAAACCTTCAATTGTTTTTTTTATTTTTGCTGCAGTAACTTGTGTAGTAAGTAGAAGGTAGGAGAAGAGTAGGGGAAGGTTCAGGTACACATTGTAGAACACACGGAAACGTCTATAGTCATTCACCACTCTCACTTGAGTGGGTATTGCTCACCCGGATAGACCCCTCTCACCTGGCCTAGCAACCGGGATGATGCATGAACCCGTTTCAGGACAGTCTCTGCCACACACCATATGAGAACAAATGTGGATAGCCAGAAATCCTCTGCCAATGTGGCCCCCAGACCGGAACCACACACACATACCTCATGCCAGGAGGGCAGCGAGGAGAAAAACCGACCCACCACAATGGTGTCTGTCCCTTAAGTATCCCTCCCCAGCATGCACAGCGGGGCACCACTCCCACTGTACCGCTGCTGGGAAGGGACACCCAGTACCCTATAGTTTGCCTGTGTTCCAACAGGTGCCTGAGGTGGTAACGCCACCTACAGGCAATAAGGCAAACTGCTATCAGGCAAACCAGAACAGAGGCAATTTATGCAAATTGACAGTCTGAGCCCAACTATTGGCTCAGACACCCCCTAAAATTTACACTAGCGCCCCAATCATTGGGGGCAGGGCACTACACATAGGTTCCCTTTTTCAAATGGCTATTTTTTAAAGGTTTGATGTCACTGAGATGCACCCTCACTACTGAAGAGTATCCTGGGAGTATGTCTACAAAGGATATTTGCAGTAGAGCAAGGGGCAGTGGCAAAAGGACACATTCCTGCCACAGCCCCGATTACATGGACCACAAAGATCTAATATGATTGGCTGAATCACACAGGTGCTTTTCTGACCCCTTTATTTCCTTTTTATCCACTTTTTTGAACTACTTTTACTGACAACTGTGTAATCATGCAACACTGTACGCAAATTACATTTTTATCACTTTTCACACAAATAGAGCTTTTTGTTTGTGGTATTTTTTACCACTGGGTTTTTTATGTTTTATCATATAAAGTAAAGACCGAAATTTGGGGAAAAAATAGATTTTTTTACTTTTTGCTATAAAACGTATCCAATTTTTTATTTTTAAATCAAATTTCTGAGAAAATTTAGGCCAAAATGTATTATGCTCCATGTCTTTGGTAAAAAAAATTATCCCAATAGGTGTATATTAATTGTTTTGCGTGAAAGGTATAGTGTCTATAAATGACGGTATATGTACTGAAATTGTTTATTTAGTTTTATACTAGTAATAGTGGCGATCAGTGACTTTTATAGTGGGACTGTGATAGTGTGGCAGGCAATCTGACACTAAGGGATAGTTTACACTTGCTTCAAAACATGGCTTCAGAGAGCTTTAACGTGGAGTTCCACCCTGAAAATGTTTTTTTTCCCAATAATTTAAAAAAAAATTGGAAAAAAATTTTTTTTTTACTCACCAGAAATAGCGGTTGCTATGTGGAAGTCCCTAATCTTCCTTGCGGCAGGTCTCCTTCCTCCGTCCTACTCGCGGTGTCTTCTGCTGAATGGGGCGCGCTGCCTTCTGGGAACTGTGTGTATCCCAGAGAGCAGCCGGCCCATTCACAAAGCGCGGCTCGCGCATGCGCAGTAGGAAACGGGCAGTGAAGCCGCACGGCTTCACTGCCTGTTACCCTTACTGAGGATGGCGGCGCCGGGAGCTGCCAGCGCCGAGGGATCGACCTCGGAGGGGCTGACATCGCAGGCGAGTAGGACAGGTAAGTGTCCTTATTAAAAGTCAGCAGCTAAATAAAATGGTTAGCTTACTGTCCTGTTTACACCTTGCTTTTGCTTGGGGCTTCGATGAGGTTTTGGTCGAGCTTCGTTTCAATGAGGCTTCGGTGGGGCTTTGCCATAGATTTCTATGGAGGCTTTAAAGACGCTTTGAAAGCGTCATGGGGTATAATTTTTGAAGCAAAGTCAAAGCAAATCAAAAGCGAGGTGTAAACAGGACTGTAAGCTAACAATTTTATTTGGTGACAGGGGCTTTGACTGGCGTTCAGAGAGCTTTAACAAAGCCTGTCCGAAGCCTTGTTTTGAAGAAAGTGTAAACTAGTTGCTAATGTGTGTTGAAGCCGAAGCAAGTGTAAATGAGCCCTAACTGACACTAAATGGAAACTGACTAACTGCTACTGACCTCACCAGTGACACTAAGTGCTCATTTATACTTGCTTCGGCTTCAACACACATGAACGGCTAATTTACAAGGCTTTTGACAGGCTTTGTTAAAGCTCTCTGAACGCTAGTCAAAGCTCCTGTCACTAAATAAAATGGTTAGCTTAGAGTCCTGTTTACACCTCGCTTTTGCTTTGCCTTTGCTTCAAACATTATACCCCATGTAGGTTTAGTGGTGCTTCAAAGCGTCTTCAAAGCCTCTATAGCGAAGCCCCATCAAAGCTCCACCAAAACCTCATTGAAGCCCCACCAAAACCTCATTGAAGCCCCACCAAAGCCTCATCGAAGCACCAAGCAAAAGCAAGGTGTAAACTAGCCCTAATACAGTGATCAGTGCTAATAATATGTACTGACGCTGTACTGATGACACTGGGTAGGAAGGGGTTAACATCTGGGGCAATCAAATGGCCAACTGTGTGTACTGTGTGCTGATTTTATGAAGGGATCTTG